>JAANYP010004869.1:238380-838380 GCA_020465985.1 Centrapalus pauciflorus | reverse complement strand
TGGCTTTATCAACATTGATTATTAGAATGAAAATATCACAGTGTTCTGTATCCAATGGATGCATATACACTATACAGTTGTGTGGCTCAGTTGTATTAAAGTTATTGGGTCAAGAACGAACAAATTCTCAGAAGTCATCATGATGTAATGCTACAAGAAGCACCGTATGACACTGTAAGAATATAACTCACAAGAGCATGATACATATTAGGGTTGAAACCCCTTTCAAATGATACTTTTCAGATTCCTGATATATTTTTTCATTTGTTAAAACATTCAATTTTAGTACATGTGGCCAGTTGCCCATTCACATTTCAATGGGGTTGCAAAAGCAATATTCTAGAATGATATATAAAAATTTTCACCATGCCACTTACACCCTCAAACTAGTGTTGTAAAATTCGTGATACAATCCCATAAGTTGTGTCAGCAATAAATGCAACCCAAAGAACCCCACTTCCTCATAACAGATAAAAGAGAACTCGATCAACAAATGTATCAACCTGTAAACAATAATTGGTATCTTTAGAAGTTAAAAACCATTATGGTCTTCATCGTCTCGGAATTGTTAGACATTAAAAGCTGTTAGCTATGCAAAGAAAATTGGAAATGAGCAAAAAATGAGTTACCCAAACCTTATTAACTCCTACAATCTTAGTGTTATGAGTTTGATTTTTCAGTTTGATCTACATATAATTGATTGTGCTGCTTCCTATTGATATATCATACTCGATGCATATCGTGAACTTCATCCATGACTAGTATAACCTATTTAATATAATATACTTCGATTCACTTCCTATAAATGGTGTTTCATTAAGGTCTGCTTAAACTACATTTTCATATAGTGATAAGATCCCAAAAGGTTAAAAGAGTAAAAGACTAACTCTTTACACGTTTTCACCGTCTACAGGCTCACTTACAAATTGCGTCCCTGCTGATTTTAATTTCACAACAAACAACCATATTGCTGATGCACATATTTAGGTCCCTACATTAACATATTATCATAATTGCACATACACGTTCAATTTCCCACCCAAAACAGCATGCTAGAATCCATTAGGCCTCTAGCTTTCTATGTCAAATAAGCAATAACATCATCGTCATATACTGCACTTACATTATCCAACTTTCGGGCTCAATGCCTTGTGCTATGTAGTTCGATGAAGAATGTGATAACCTCAAACAATATATCTAGCCATTTCCAATAACTTGAAGTCAGCTGAATTTACCTCAAGATCAAGCTCCATGGTTTCGGCAACATGGCGCATAATTGAGTGAACAAGCTTGCTCTTATTATACCTGTCTTCACAAATCTGAATGTCTTCTTCAGAAACCCTCCTTTTGCTAAGATTAACATAACCTTTGTCTTCATCTACGTGAAGCACCATAACAGGCTCGGTGCGCCCGACTTTAATCAAACTGTTGATACTACGAATACGCCGTCGTGACAACTCGGACAAAAGAATCATGCCTTCAATATTGTTGTACTCCAGAAGTGAAACGTAGGCGCACATCTCACCGATGCTTTTGACTTGAATCATGACCGCCATATCGACGTCAGGGAACCGAGCTTCGTACATGCGGCACTCAAGATTCGGGGAATTGGAAGCCATGATTGAGAAGAAGTGTGTTTAGGAGTCGCTAGGGTTTTGAGGGTGAATGGCCGGAAATCCCTTGAATCTGAGACTGATAAGAAATTGCTCAGACCAAAAGATTTTCAAAGTTTGTCGTTCTTACTGTCTAGGGTTTTATGAAGGATTTGGGTTGTTACTAGTTCCGGTAAATTTCAAGGTTAACATTGTTTTTTGGGTAAATTACAAATTTCGTCCCTATGGTTTATAGCAAATTACGGATCTCGTCCCTCTATAGAAGAAATTACAAATTCGATGTCTGTGGTTAACATTTTGTTACGAATTTAGTCCTTTGACCAGTTATTTTTTTAAATATGACAATTTTACCCTTCATTAAATGATAAAAATAAGTAATGAACTTTTATTTATTTTACAAAATTAAAAAACAAAAATAAAAAAATGATAAAAGCTCCATCTCTCTCTCTCTCGATTGGTATCTTTCTGCTGCTGAAACTCTGCGACAGCGGCAGCAGATGGTCGCCGGAGATTCCAGGAGCAGTATCGGCGAGATAGCAGGAGCGGCCGCCGGAGTTTCCACCAGCAGCAACGGCGAGACAGCAACAGGGCGGCGCAGACGGCGATGGAGATAAGCAGTCGGCGCAGGGAGGAAGCAGGCAGCGCAGAGCGGTAGGCGGTCGGCGCAGGGAGGAAGCCGGCGACACAGGTTGGTAGGCGGCGCTAGGGTTGCAGTCAGATGGAGCGCGGATCCGCAAGGGGTGGGGTGGCAGCGCTAGGGTTTCAGCAGGGCTGAGGGTGGCGGCGCAAGGGTTTCAGTGGCGACGACGGCGGATCTGTGCCGGTGGCGGCGGAAGCAGGGCGGAACGGTGGTGGACTGGTCAAAGGGTTTAATCTTTGAGCAAAAAGATGACAGATTTCTTCACAGAATCAAAAGGGTATATAGAAAATAAGGTTAAAAAGATGAAAAAGCTTACAAGTTTCTGCCTTTTTTTAAGTTTTTGCATGAGTTTCAGCCATACGAAAGAAAAAGAACAAACACTTCTTAGAATCCGTGTGATGCTCTCGCTGCACACATTGAAGAAGACATTGAGAGAATAAAAGTATAAAACCAATAGAATAAGATTGGAGGGGGGAGAGAGAGAGAGATGGATTTCTTTAAAGAAAAAGAAAAAAGAAAAAAAACCTTAATAAAAAAGTTTTGAAGTTTTTTTTATTCTTTTTACTAAAAAGAAAGTTCATTACCTATTTTTATAATACTCTCAATGGTAAAATGGCCATTTAAAAAATAATGACTGGTCAAAGGACTAAATCCGTAACAAAATGTTAACCACAGACATCAAATTTGTAATTTCTTTTATAGAGGGACGGGATCCGTAATTTGCTATAAACCACAGGGACGAAATTTGTAATTTACCCTTGTTTTTTTACTACTATGGTCAACATGTATCATATATATTTTTTTTTACTGAAATCCTAAAATAACTTATTAGATACTCATAAGTCATAACTAGGTAGAAGTCAAAATAAAATAAAATAAAAAGAGAAAACAAAAGGAAGGGTTTCACTAGGAAAGACAATGGTCACCCGATCCAATGATCATCCACCCGATCCAATCCATCATTGATGGATATGGACGAAGTTAAATGGATGAATATCGGATATCAAGCGGATATTGATGAATATCGACGAAGATTTATCATCCATGAACAAAATATTCACTTACCCATGTTAATATATTGTTACACTAGTTTTCAACCCACGTATTACGTATATATTTTATAAATAATTTACTAAAAATCTACCCACACATAAATTACATACAAAAATGTTTAGTTTTTTCCTTAAAAAAATATGAAAACGATATTATTTTTTTGCTTTTAGGGATAATTAAAATTTTCTTATTTTTGAATATGTATGAAAATTTTTTATTTTTATATTTCTATGCATAAATAAAAGTCTAAAATTTTATTTTTAAATATAACACAATTTAAAATTTTATGATTAAAAAAAATTATTAAACATTTGATTACCAACATTGCATTATTTTTATTTTTTAGAATACATAAAATAATACATAGTTAACTAAAATTAAGAGTTAAATTTGAAAGTTATTTAAATCATTTGAAAAAAATTGTTTTTTATTTATAGTAATTATATTAGGTAGTACTTGATTATAGTTTTACTTAAAGTTTAAAAATAATAAACTAGATAATTAATCAAGGAGATTATATATGGAAAATTGAACGAAAATACAAAATTTTACTTATATAATCTTTTATCGCATAACTAATTAATTAGATCCGAAAATGTTATAACTGTTAATTTGTCATAACACTATTTATTTACGGTAAGAAATCGAGACAAAGACCAGGCCCAACAACTTATGATAGCCCATAAAAACAGAGAGCTAGGCCTCTCACCACATTTTCACTAGTGTTAAATCACTGAATAGCCATCATCATCATCATCTAACCTTGTGATTCCAGAGATTTGAAGGTCAAAATCAGAATCAATGGCGTCTGGCTGGGGGATAACAGGGAACAAAGGGAGGTGCTACGATTTCTGGATGGATTTCAGTGAGTGTATGTCTCGTTGCAGAGAACCCAAAGATTGTTCTCTTCTCCGTGAAGACTATCTCGAGTGTCTTCATCACTCAAAAGAGGTACAATCTACTTGACTCGAATCTAATCGAATTGAAACTTGTTATTAGCGTGTAAATTGTGACGAAATTTGTACATTGACTTGAATAATATCGAGATCGGTATTCCATTGACGATATAATAAAACTGTTATGTTTAGGCTATCCGAACCCTAATTGATGGCTCGCACTTTTGCCTCGTATATCTTCAATTGGTTTGTGTTTATTGATTGGCGGTGCTATCTTACTATATCTTTATACTTGTCGATCACCCCATTTCATCACCTAAGCCTAACTACAGAGGGTATACTTTTACCTCTCAAACAAAGGCATAAATTCCAGATATTGTAGTAATTGGGAAAATAGAAGTATATGATATAATGAATAGAGGCCTAGAGGGCATATTTTTACCGCTAGGGTATATACACTTTTTATGCAATTAACCATTTAACCCTTCTGCAAAACCACCAGTATCCTAGGCTAAGGTTTAAAATTTTATTAACATAATAGGGTTATAATGTTATATTCACATTTATTACAAAGAATGGATTATTGGGCGGGCGAAAGTTAATATAATAGGTATATATGCATATATAGTTATATACAACCACACACAAAAAAGAAAGAATCTTGGGGTTGTCCATGGCCCACCCCCTTCCTAACATAGCTACACCCCGACTCTGTCTGTATGAGTCTTGATCAAGTTTCAATGGTCCAGTGAGGTGCGATCATGATTAGCGATTAGGCACTAGTAGTGCAATGAGAAGGAAATTGATATTTAAAAATTATACATGATGATGGTTGATGACTTGATGGTAATGAATCCTGTGGCAACCACATTAGGGTCACTACATAATTTTGTAGTAATGAAATTTGGTTTTGTTAATTTCTAGGAGGATCATGGTTTGGTTTGAATAGGAGGTAGTTTGGGGTTCAAGCCCTTGACCCGACCATAAAGATGCTTAACTGAAACTCTCTGTGCAATGGCTCAGACTAGCCAATTCCTTTTCTTACTGTCTGGTTCTTGTCTAGATAATGGGATTAATTTATGTACGATTTCATCAAAAAAAAAAGTTTAAATGTTCATCAAACTTGCATTGATGCTACTATATACGCTTGTTGCATTGCTGTCAAAGTTCAGAAAATTGGTAAAAGAACATTCAACACTGTTCATATATTAAAGTGTAAATTACATGTCAAGAAATAAAAAAATCTTAACAGCTGCAGAAAATCCTTGGAAGTTGTACAATGGGGATGAAAGTTACCTTAGTTGTACAATGTATCCCATGAATCCATGATCTCTTGGGCAGAAGTCCTAAAAGACAGAAGAAATGGAACAAAAACTGGATATGTTAATTTTTGTATATTATGTAAATAGTTTGTCAATTGGTTTAAACTTGAAAATCCTGCACATACTGTAAGTTATATAATTATCATGATTATTATGCAGTCTGAAGATGGTGTCTCACAGAGATATAGCCATATAGTGTGTTTGCATTTAAGTTTGGAACTTTATTTTATGTCTTGGTCTGTTGGCCCAGCATGCGATCTATATTTTATATTTTCTCTCTTAATAGCAATGTGAATTTGTGCCACATTTTTACATGTTATGAGAGAATAAAAAGAGCCTCGCCTCACAGCACCTATTCTTTACATCTTCAGTTATTAATTGACTTGTCGATGATTTTTATTGTCCACATGCTTCAACTATCACAAGGATTATTGGATGTATTTTATATGGCATTGCGAGTCTTTCATCTCCATATTTGTTGTCGGTTGATGCTTGTCATGGGGGCTTCATCATAACTGTCAACCTACATGTGATCTTTCTAGCAACCAGCTAACCACAAAGGTTTAGGTGTGGGATAGTGTTACTTATTGGTCAAGCTGCTAAGCTGGCCTGAGCTTGAATCGAGTTTCTAAGCATGCATGAGTTGTTAAATTATAGATGCTTATTACAACAAGTGTAGGCCCCTGGCTTGGGGAGTAGGTCTATGAATCAAGCATAGGCTTCTGGCCTGGGGGTGTAGGTCTACATCTTAGGGTCTAAGTGTGTATTTTATTTTCCTGCCAATGTCAATGCCTTGAGTCTTTGTTGGTTCCATGTTCTATACCCCACTCTCTTGAACCTAGGTAACAAGATATTAGACAGATTATCAATAGTTATATAATAGGAGGATGCAAAGTGTAAATATTTTATTTATATATATCATTGTAATCTGCTCCTTTATGATAAAATACAAAACTACAATTCTGAAGTTTGACTCAAGATAAAACCCACTAGGCGTATGAATTTGTATTTAAGTAAAAGGAAAAACATTGAGAAAAGATATGGAAATATGATTTCGTTCACTATAAAAGTCTGGAACACAACTAATGTCATTTGGAGGGAGCACCGTGAATCCGTGATCAAATGTAGAAGGCACCGACATGCCCATCCATTGCATTATGATTTCAGAATTCAGAAGTAACTATTCCGTGTAAGCACTCCTTTTTTTCTTTATTTTAAAAAGTGCTCTTGCACTAAGTTATGAACAAACTCATCCGAATATATCAATATACTACAAGTCTGTTTAGCATTCACATTTTAGCTGGGAAATGGGGATGTATGCAAGCATTGGGTGGCTGGGATCATCAATTGAAAACCCCAAATCTTGGGTGTGATTTGTAAGTTATATGCATATTATGTATAGTTGTGTACAATAACAACTTTACTAATTAAAGGAAAAACACATAAGAAGTTGGTCTCATACCAAATAATGTAACTACTTTTAGTATAATAACTACAACAAAAGGTAATCATATAAAAGATCTGCACAGGTTATTTAGAATGTAGGAACAAAGAAGAATTAGGTGTCATCTTGATCAAATAAATGTAACTTTATTGGTCAGTAGGTGTGAAGAATGTGGTATTGAAAGAAAAAAAGAACAATAATCATATAGGATATGTGTCTCTTTCTTACATTTCACATAATAAATCATGGTACATCTAAAATCTGTTTAAAGAGATCAACATTCCAGGGCTCCAGGCAAACTACCTTTCTCTTACTTTGTTTCTGCTAACTTACTATTTTGTATTTTTAAGAATGTCTAGTTCTCATTAACATATATGAGTTGGATTGGATTTTAAACTCACAGTTCCAACGACGAAATCGGATATACAAAGAGGAGCAACGTCAGATAAGAGCTGCTGCTCAGAAGGCAAAAGGTGGAGATGGAGATGGAGATGGAGTTCCTCATCACTGATGTAAAATTTTCCTTCTTTCGGGTCTATAATAATGATTGAAGTGTGCAATCTATTTTTTTTTCCCTGAAATTTTTTCCTCCTCTTTGTTGCTCCATGTGATTGAGTACCTTGTTATCAGCAACAGGTTGTTAATGATGTTAATTTGAACTTTTAAGCACATTATTCCATAATGTTTATCATAGACCCCTGTTGTGTTTCTGACAATTAACGGTCTACACCTGCATTTGCATATTCTAATTGATTATTTTGTTTCGTTTTCAAATCACTGATCTCACTAGTCCCACATTATTGAATTATAATAATCTCATAGCTTAGCTACTGCAGGTATAAAAATATTGAGCAGTTGATAGATGCCCATTGACTTATGAAGCTTAAAATGACATTGCATAGCATGTTTTGTTTATTACATTTGTTTATATGCCTTGTCTAAACATGTTAGGTCAATTATTACGTATTTGTGATATTTCTAAATGTTTTCATGCTTACCGGCTCTCTGCAATTAGGTTTGTCTTATAAAATATAAACTACTTCCACTAAGCGATCCTCATTCGGCTTCATCACAATCACCCAATCCCATGTCAGTTTCGCTCTCTGCACAACTGCATGCTTTGTTCATATCTTTCTACAAATCATCATCTCAGTTATGTTAAACAATCTTCCATTTCCAGCCACTGTGATAGAATTGGCGGTTGGTCATTTATCTTACTTCTCTTATTAGGCACCGTTCATGTGATATCTGGAAGCCAAACGGGTTCTGCTTCTAGCATCCCAACACACTCAAACTTCTTTCGAGCTGTGTCTAGGGGAAGACAGAGAGTTTTGTTGTGTCAAAACGATCCAAACTTCTGCTCCAATCCTGATAAGAATCCATGGGGTGGTGCAGTGTGTTGTTTCGGGAGGTTCTGTAAGGATGTTACGGCTGACCGCAACCATTGTGGGGGTTGTGGACATGTTTGTGGGTACGAACTTGTTTGTTGTGACGGTAAATGCGTAGACATTAGAAATGATCCTCGGCATTGTGGCGCATGCTTCGAGGAGTGTCCTGGTAAAGGTAGGTGCTCCTATGCCATGTGTGATTATGGTCAATGATCAAACCCCATTCGAATAAAAGTCTCTCGATTTTGATTTCTTTTCCGCTTGAATGGAAAACAAGTCATTGTGTTCATCATTCTTATAGACAGTAAATAAACTTCACAGATTGCTTGCATTAATCACTTGTGTTAGTAATCGCGAGTCTTTGCTTTTATTTCAATTTGTCGGTTAAAAGATGATGGGCTGTTCGATTTCGTTTTTGGAATTTGGTATATCGTTTTAGAGGGTGTTTGGTTTTGCGTTATGAAATTTATTAGCGTATTACGTTACAATAATGCAAATAATTGGTTTTAAGTGCTTGGATTGCATACGTTAAAAGTGATTATTTGCGTTTATAGTTAATTCTACCACATTTTTTTCACAAGTTAAAAAATGTAGTTTGTTTGTTTAATAAGTGATTATTTGGTCATTTTACAAATAAAAACACAAATCCAAACACTTTAAAAATTGATTATTTGATAATTACGATAGCAATCAGTAGAAGCTAAACAAAGCATTACATTTCCGACAGCACTTTTTGTACAGCTATTGTCTGATTATTAGTTTTCAAAACGTTATAGCATTTTTTCAAACGCAAATCCAAAAGTAAGTGTGCCGAACCATAATGGATCTAGAGTTATTAAAAATGGATGAATATATAATGTTGCCAGTTTCGAATAATTTACATAACTTATTACTTATATAATACCAAAAAACTATTTTACATACAATATATATTTACAAATAATATATAAAAATACTTTTGATATTAGATATATTTATTATTATCTTGTGACTTGTGCATTATGCTAGTACATTTCTAGTTTTTTGAAATGCTGAAAAGAACAAAATAACCAAAATACACAACGAAGATATCTTTTCCATAACCTCAAGTTTTTTTTATAAAAAACTGAAATTAGTACAATAATATGAACCAACAAATGACGATCATACATTAGGCTTAAAAATTGTAAATAAATATATTACTGTTTAGATGAGTAATTGAGTATTGAAGAAAACGTTATAAAAGATAGAATAAATAGTGAAGAAAATTTAATTTTCTTTTGTTATTTTCATGAAAAGATTTTCAATTGTTTAACTCACTAGACATTTTTTTGTTTTATTCAAAATTATATACTCATTGACTAGCTAAATGTTAAGCTAGTAACACATTTAGTTTATTTTAAATTTTAAAATATGGAAAAAGTTAGATTTTTTTTTTACTTATTTTGCTGATTAAGGCATTGTACTTCTGCTCTTACTGGTTTAAGTATTTGTACCGTTTATCGGTTAATGTTCTACTAAACAAATTAAATGTATGCTTTTGAACGAGACAAAAAAATATCAAAGGAAAAGCAGTCTGAAAAAATTGTCCATGGACTCAATTGCAATAATAGTAAAAGAAAGTTCTTTTAATTTAATATTAACCTTGTTGTGACGTAATTGACTAAAAAAATTTAAAAAGAAGTTGCATTAAATTATACTATAAATCCAAAAGGTTAATTTTTGTTGTGAAAGGGGAGTGGGTAATATGTTATGAATGGATGATGCAGATTGCAGATTGCAGAAGATGTGGCATTTTGAGTTTGAAGTTTGTGATATTTATTAATGTTTTGGAAACATGTTATATGTACTTTGAAGTTTCCGACTAGTTAGATCAAATACATAATAAGCATTTGAGGTGAACCCCCCCCCCCCCCCCCCCCCCCCAACACACACACACACACACATATATATACATATGGAAATTTACGCAAAAAAAAAAAAAAACAAAACAAAACAAAAAAAAACCTCGTTGGGTCATTTTTACGATTAAAACCCCTAATTTTTTTCATTGCACAGAAAACTTCAAACTGACTAAAGCTTATCAAAATGAGGTTTTTACAAAAAAAAAAAAAATAGTAATTTGTAACCTGATGAACCGGTGCTCTCGAGCGAATTCAAATGTCAGTGTTTTATTATTCAAAGCCGCATTTTTCTTGTTGAATTATTTGTTCAATCTATGTTTTTTTTTTTGAATTTAGCTTTTCAACAAAATTCTGGTGGTCACTGGTAAATTGCCAACGATGGCATGTGACTTTCGACCGATTACAACCAGTAGTATCCCATTTTTGTGAGATTTTACTGATTGGAAGTATTTTATGCAATGAAAAATGATGAGGGTTTTAATCGCAAAAATGATCCAACTAGAAGATCTTTTTGTACATATATACCATATTTATTTATTAACCAATGAACAATTAAAAACCTAGTCATCAGAGTCTTCAATGCCGCCGAAGATAGATGTAGAGAAGGAAAAACGGCCTGGCCTGGTTGCTCTACGCGACTAGTGCTTCAAATAGCAAAACTATCGTCGTAGTTTGACGACTTAGGGAGCGGACACCAAGGATGAGTTTCATACCAACGGTAGGATGGATGGAATTGGGTAGTGTGATAGAGAAGAGCAACGGAAAGAGAACACCTAATGGTTAATGGGTTGAGAAGGCCGACCACTGCCAACAATATATCTCCTCTATCATTTTCCATTTGACACTAGCTCAGCAGCTCTTCCCTTTGAAGGCGATGTGTAAATACAAGGAGTGAATGAGTAGGGTTGGTTATCCTTAAAACTTTAAAAGGGGTATATGCTTTCATGAGAAAGAATAATTTATCAATGTTTTTCAGTGTCATTAATACGACAAGGTATGGTAAATTTAAAATTTTTTACTCAAATGCACTATTAAAATTAAATAAAATTTCTATATCGTAATCAATAAGCAAGCTCTCAGAAAAAGATTAATAAACATAACCATCAAAACCTATCTCTTAAAAAGATGATGCCAGAATACTAAATTCATATGGCCATGCTTTGCCATATAAATAAAGACATGTATTATAAGAGAAAAGACTTAGAAAATTAAACTTAAATCACATAACATTACCAGTACCAGTACCAGTTGTAGTCCAAAAATGAAACCAGACATTAAAGTAGCAGATCCATATTTTAGTTGTAGAACAAAAGCCAAACACAAAAGCAAGAATCCCTACAGCAAGCAAGCAAGTGCCTCAAACTCTTTGCTGATGTTTCTTAACACTTAACCTCCTTCAACCCCACACCAATGTACAAAAATGTTGGGTCAGTAGCACCATCCTTGTAGTAAGCAAAAACTACTGTACTGTCATCATGCATGCTCTCCCCAACGAAACTGCAAAAATAAAGCATGGGTCAATACAATTACCATTCACGATCTAGGAAATTTTTTTGAACATAAACATGCACTCTTCCTCTTCCCTCTTGAGTCGTTAAATTGCTTCTTTGAACTAAATGGCGAATATGATTGTATCCTTGGGGGTTGTCATAAACTGACATCAACCCGATAGTTATGCACTAAAACATGAACCTAACACCGCCACAGTTTTGCTTGTAGGTAAATGTTGAACAAAATATTCACATAAATTCATCTATTTTTAGAGAGACCCAAATAAGTCCCAAATACAAGTGAATAGAGATGAAACAAGAGGCAATGTCTAAGCAAGATTATCACTTCCATTTGGGTGGCACTCCGCTCTCAACTTCATCAAATTTATAGCAAAGATGGTTTTTATAGTATTTGAATATAAAGTAATATGATATGTTCTAATCTAATATCCAGATTTTCCAAGTCAGTATGTTATGTCTCACAATATAGACTTCAAACTTTGCATCACCCAAAACAGCCAAACAGGTCTGTTCAGTTCCTGTGAAATACGTTGACCAAATGCCAGAGAAAGAGCCACCGCATATGCAAAAAGAAAAAGAAAAAGATACTTACAACTGAAGATCACTGAGCTTTGAGAGGAGAAACTTAGTTGCCCCCTCAATGTTTTTCTTGAAAAACTCTTGCTTCTCTTCATCAAGCTTGGGAGTAAGTAGTTTGATGTACTTCTTGATATAAGCAACAAATTGCTTCTTGTCAAAAGGGGGTTGTTCCTACACATGCAATGTTTTTTAGTACTTACATCCATGGACTTCATAGATTTTTAATGAGCCATCAGAATCTGACAAGACATTTACCTGAAGTCTAAAGGTATCAACAATGTCAACAACCTTTACTGCTTGATCATCAACACCCTCATCTTCATCAGCTCCTTCAGCAGAAGGGTTTGCACCAATGTTAACGTCCACTGCTCCTTGCACCACCCACTGTCAGCAGAGAATTTCATATCACAGAATATTAACATACTTGTGATTGAGACATAGCTTAGGTTGCGTTTAGTTAACGAAAACTAGTCATTTTTCAATTTCAGTTTTCAAGTCATAGTTTTTAGAAGAAAAAACAAGGGTTTCTATGAAAAGTGAAAACTTGTTTAGATGATGAAGTTTTAGTTTTAAGAAAAATAAGATAGTGATTATAAAATAAAAAATAGGATAGGTGATGGAAAAGTAAGAGAGAGAAAGAGAGAATTATAAAGAAACAGGGTAGGTAGTAGAAAAGTAAGAGAGAGAAAATGAAAAATGATCTTTTAAAAAATGAAATGAAAATTTATGAATTTTTTTTAAGTAAACAAGTTTTCATTTTTGTTGAAAAGTGAGATGAAAATTTTGAAAATTTTCGGTAACTAAACGCACCCTTAGTGTTTACTCAGAAATCCACACATCAAAGATTTACAGACTAAATGATGATAGAGAATATACCTTTCCTTCAACTTCCCAAAGGATCCCATTTTGGATTTCCTTGTAGGGAAAGGAGTCCGACAGAAGCTCGTCACCTAAAATCACAAATAAAATTTGAATCAAATATGCCAGCTCAAGTATCTATAAACCATGGACCAAAAATTTTGATGTATTTCGCCACTCAGGGCCACTTATGCAGCCTCACTATTCATATTTGCAGGAGACACACTTATTAGATTGGCAACTAACCACTGCATCAAGTATTTTTAAAAAGTTAAGCATGATTATCCACCTTATCCTCAGCATGATCAATCAAAATTTTGCAATATGGAGGGAATTTTTGTCATCCTTTATAAAGTAATTGTATCAATGGAATAATATATACATCAAATAATCTAGCATCCATGGTTTTTAAGTCTTTGTTTACACATAACTAATTTGGTAAATTTAATGAAAGACAAGACCACCAAGCTTTGCTTAACTGTATTTAGGACGCATGTAAATAAGTGAAATATGCTGTATTAAACACCATTAATTGCTTCTAAATAACAGTAAATCTACATTTGCTCATCCCATTTACAAAACATGTTCAGAAATCAGAACAAAATAACCGCAACTTGCAGGGTCACTAAAAGGTAATCACTTTTTTCTGGGATAATATATATTAGTAAGGAGCGCAATATATGAACGTTAAAAAGAGACAAAAGGAATAGATTTCAAACAAAGAATAATTTCTGAAAGCAGTTCTTGCTAAGATATTACAGAAGAAGTACACAATCAGATTATTTTCACCAACATACCTATAAAACACTAACCAAAAACATGAAAAGCAGATCCGAACCTAGAAACAATCTTCAGATCTAATAAAAACTACAAATCCGAACAACAAAAAAGAGCCTTTAAAGTTATCCATCCAACTTATCCTAAACTACGTCCAGATCTACACAAAAACATAACAATTAAACCTAACCAAGAACTAGAAACACAAAGATTCTTTATAAAAAATCTGTATTACTTGAAAAACAACTGAAACCCTGATTTTAATGATCAAAATCAATACTCAAATCAAACAAACAACGATAAAAGTAGAAGATTACCACTAATTAAATCTTGGTAGACCAACATGATTGCAAGATGCCTCTCGGATCGGTGGAGGAGAGTAGATCTTGAGAGAGAGGGAGCAAAAAGTTGAGCACCTTGCGACGGGGAGAGGGCTTGGAGAGGGGATATACAGCGACTATATATAGCACGAGGGTTTTGATGAAGACGATGCAGAGCAGGACTCTGATTGACAATTACGAAATAGCCCTTCTACATTTTATGAATTTCCATATGTACCCTTTCTAATTATTTGCCCATATGGGCTTGGCCTCAGCACCCGATTCTAAATCCTTTCTTTTAGCTTTTGACTTCTGGGCATCTATCATTTTATACCATGGGCCATCTTTTCAAAATCTTTTATAAAAAAAAATAATAATAATAATAAATAAAAAATAAAAAATTAGAATTTCTATTTGTAACCTCCTCCCCTATTATTTGACGTTCACGCTATCGATTGACATTTTTATTTAATATTTTAATATTTATTTATTTTCATTGGTTAATAAAGTTGATATGACATACTAGAATATAGGGATGGCAAGGGTGGGTTCGGGTCGGGAATGGATATCTCGTCTCCGTTTAAGAAAACCGCGGGTATTGAACGAGGTTCTCATCGGGTTTCCTCGCGGGGAATCGGAGAAACTAATTTATAAATCAATGATATGAAATTTAATCACATGGTTTATGATTTAAGTTTAAAACGTCCATGTGTTTAAAATTACAATACTAATATTAAATTAAATTTGTATCTCTATCAAATGATAACGAAATAAACATTATTTTATGAAAATTATATAAATGAATAAGTTATTTAAATTATACATGATAATTTTTATGCATAATATATAAAATAGATAAAAAATATTTATCTTTTTATATATAATATATATACAATATAAATAGCATGCTGCTATTGAAAAAGTAATCGGAGTATTCGGAGATTTTAACGAGTTATGTAATCGGATATACGAGGAGGGTATTATCAATACTATACCCGCCCCATCCCCGTTTAACTTAATCGGGTTCGGAGAAACCCGTTCCGATTAGATCGGTTTTTTGTTTTTCCCATCGGGTTCGTTTTTTTTTTTTTTTTTTTTTTGTCATCCCTACTAAAAGGATATGTGGGTAGTAAATAAGGGACGAAGAACAACCCCCAATTATTATAATCTATATAATAAATGAGAACACATAAATAACACATGTCATCTCCACATTTATTATTTTTCAATATTTATTACATTTCTCATTATCTAACATTTTTAGTTGTTATTATTAATATAATACAAATACATCCTAATCACACATTATATATACGTATCTATATGTCTAATTAAATAAATTAAGGATGTTTATAATTTATTAAAATAAATATTTTACAAACAATATTGAATAAGTAAAAAGTAAACATAATACAACTTTATTAAAATCACATTTTTTGTGAAATTGAAACTTTAAATTATATTGATTGAATACATATAAATTTAGAAATGAAATATTTTAAAAAATTAACTATTTAATATATGACAAATAACAATACTATTATTGTATTTTTGTAATGATATTTAATATTTATATGTTTTAATTTTATGTTTACATAATTTTATATAACCAATTATTTATTAAAAATTATCCACGTAAGTCGTGGGTTCATAAACTAGTTATATAATAAAGTAATAAATGGTCTATAAACTAGTTTTTATGTATATCTATTACTATATTATAAAGCATGTAAATTTTCATAAACTAGTTATATAATCCGTCTTCGTTCTTTTAAATTTTCTTATTGTAATTTGGCTAGCCACTTGCTAGTTTTTATTAATAATATACGGGTGTTCTAAGCGGGGGTGATGGCATTGCCGAAGCTCCCGATTAGTTCTACTTTTTGTTGTTCAAAAAAAAAAATGTAAAACAGTTACCATCAAATGTTGAAAATTCAGAACAAACCCACCCAATAAAAAATTGACACATGTACAAACACAACACGTCCCACTCCTCTCTGTTTCTAATTTAACTGCTCAGTTCTTCATTCACATTTCACACATTCACTCTCAACTCTCTCACAGAAAAAAAAAAAAACCATGCATTAACCATCCGCTCTCCCTCCATCGCTCCAAGATCCAGCTACGACGGCGTGGACTGAGGGTTGAGAGATGAACAGAGACGATAGCGAGGAGTGGAATTAAGAGAAGGTACATGAAATGCGAGATCAAGTAATGGTAACCTACTTTGACGTATTTGAGCTTGACAGATAAGATGAAGTTTTGGTGAGATGTTGGTGAATCCGCCATTGTTGACCAGATAAATTCGATTAGAGATCGAAGAAGAAGAAGAAGACACAACTACGACGGCGTCTCCAGTCCCAACCTAATTTTCTTTCATGCCTCGAACACCATAGATGGCAAAGGTTGCCATCGAACACCATCGCAGGCACCTTGAAAACGCTGCACCGGTAAGTTGGTAACAGCGATGCTCTGCTCTGCACCGGTAACAATCGAATCGAAACTTCATAAGTTTTACAAGTATATTTCTTACTTCTTTCAATTTCACTGAATATTCCTTATGGGTAACTTATGAGTTCATCATCTTAGGCGTGGAATCACATGTGACTCAACTGAACCCTGATTTCATTCGTAAAATTGTAAAACTGCTCCCGTTCTTCTCGATTCCCATTTCATTCCTTTCTATCATCTATCAGTGAAGAATGGCACACATCTATCTACTCTCTCTTCCATCGATCCATGGATCTGCCCGCTATGGCACCAGTCAGTTCATGGTTCCAATTTCACCTCCATTCTTTCTCATTTGCTTGTTGGCAACCGCTTTTCTTCTCTTGTCGGTGTGCAGATAATCAACAATGGAAGAAGAAGCAACATCACCTTCATTTTGGTTGGAATCAACTAACCAAGGTAATTTTGCAACTAAAATTAATTTTCCTGTTCGTACTCACACAATCAATCATAAAAATTCTGTAAATTGGTTGTGTATCAAGTAATGAACTTCAACTGTTTGATGAAATGCTCAAACTTAATTGAGTTGATTTTTTCCAATTGGTTTTGGTCACGTGTGCTCTTCTTCTTCAATCTCGAATTTAACTCAAATTCCATCATCTGCAGGATCTTCATCGTTGCATCAAGCCTATAACTTATACGATTCAAGGTTCCAGTTGTATATTTAATCAACTTTAACAATATTACAAGTGAGTTCATTGATTTTCTGTTTTCCTGTATTCAGTTATACTTTGTGCGGTTGGATGAAATGTATAAAATTGTGCTTGTTTGCTTATAGTGATTTTCTGGGCTACTGTCTGATTAATGTGTTCGTGATTGATCTAGGTTTTGTTCAAATTTATCCTTTATATATACATGTTTTTTTATTAATCTGATTAGCATCAAAGAATTTTCATGTTTTTGGCACTCTGCTAACAGCTCTCAATTGTTTCGAACTCAACAGGTGGAAGCTTCCCTCTCGAGGGTGGAAACTTCAAAAGTTGCAGGCGTTTATCAAGGTGCAACGCTATTCTCTGTTTAGGTTAGTCTTTCTCTATCTCTCACACATAACAACATAATAAAATAGATACATCAGACATGGCTGGTTAGTATACAATATACTATGGTTATAGATGTCTAATTGTGATTCTTGGCTTTCCAGTTTGTATGTTTGCTTGAATTTTTTTGGTCTATACTATTTGGAATTTTTATGGATCGTTAGCTCATACTAATTGGCTTCCGTGTAATTATGAGATTTAATTTATAGTGTTCTTATTTGCTCGCTGACTTCAGAGAAATTGATTTCTTCTTAATCAATTTGCAAAAAAACGCTTCTGGAATTTTTGTAAGCGTTCGTATCACATTTTTAGGTTGACCGAAAACAAATCTTACTATATTTGAAGTAAATTGCTTTTGAAATTACATGAAATACTTTAGAGTTTCATCATCAATTTTTATCAAGCCATAACATAACAAAATAAATACATCAGACATGTGGTTGATGGTTGTGCTAGCATATGTTTTCAAACCCCTTGATTCTGTTGACTATGCGCTGCAAAAGAATCTATGACTGTTTATGTAGATGAAAACAAACCAGAAATTATCAGTTTGTTTTGGGTTTGGTTAGTATACATCATGTTATGGTTATTTACAAAATTGTAGTTGCCTTAATTTATAGATTTCTAATTCTGATTTTTATTTGCTATATTTAGTTATTTACAGGTTTGGTGGTACCATTTCCTTCTACTTCGTCGTTTCAATTTTTGGATTTCCCATCATTAAAGGAGGCAACCTTGCCATTGACTATACAGATCATTAGGTTTGTATACATTGATTTTACAAATTTAAATATGTTTTGTTTTTAATCAGTCTGAGATTAAAGAATATTGATAAATATCGTTCCCGTTTATCTTTTCAAGTTTGGGATTGAGATTCGTTGTTTCTGCACACAGTTTTTCTAGAATTTCTAGAATTGTCTACTGATTTGGGCATGACATTTTGAAGATCTACTCTCCACTGTTGGACCAGTAGAGACCACAACTTTAACCTCTGCAAAAATGTGCCAACACTACCAATTGGTGGCAACTAAGGCATGTGAAAATGCTAATGGGTAAAAAATGTTAATATTTCTAGACTAAATCGTTACCTTCTTTTTTATATTTTCTTACTTGTAAATAGCCATGCATCACTTAGTGAAATTCAAGACAATGATTCTCAAGGAAGTAATAAGAAATAAGTGTTTGGTAGGAAAATGCAATAGTCTATCAGTGCTTGCATGTCTATAATTCTTTGTAAGTTTTGTAATTACTAATCATTTTAAAATGGATAAGTTGTAAAATAAGAAAAAGTTGAACCAAAATTCAATGCAAACAGAGAGAAATAATTCAACTACGACTCTTGCTATAACAAATTAAAATGAATTGTTAAAATTTTGAATGTGTCTTCTCATTTTGAAATTGAGTTCTTGTTAATAAGTGTTTGTTTCTTAATAAAAGGTGATTGTTTGTGCTCTGTTTTCTGAGGCAAAAAAAAACATGAAATTAGGACCATGTTGAGGGTTTGTTACTTCTTGTGATGCTTTAGTTCATGAACAGGCGCTTATATTTTATCTTGTTTCCTTGCAAATTTTATGTATCTTGTGTTTTGTTTTGGGTTGGTTTTCAGACGATTTCAAGTACGATGGTACTTTGTTGAAATGTTGATAAAAAGGTAATTTCATGATTATTATTATTTAATTTTATCATCTATGTTGATACGTTGAGAGAAGGGATACTGCTTTTTAGCTTTTGGGTTTCGATATGGATTTGGAACTTCCTCATGTTAGAGCTACTTTGGTAACAATTTAGGCAGCTAATTTAGTCACTTAAAAGACCTATTTTGCTACTATTTGAGTGTCTATGTGTTTGTGTGTGTGTCGCGAAGAGGGGTGGACAACAACATTATGTTGCTGGTTTAGAAGACATGTTGTCTGTGGTTTGGCTCTTTTCTTTCAACTAGGTTGTAGTTGTTTTTACAACTATGTTCCCAACATTTTCTACTCCATTTCAATGCTTCTTTTAGTCAGTTTTTAGGTAACGGTAAATGACAACATAACCATGAAGAGAGTGGGGGTGGGGGTACTGACTAGGGTATTTAAATTAGTTGAGTTCAAGTAGCTCTTAATCCATCCATGCATTAAGGTTTCTTTGATTTTTGATTTTCTAGAAGACATAGATCTAAGTTGTCTAACAAGACTTTTTATTTCTTACAAATAATGTTGTTTATATCACATGATCACCTTACACTCTGACCGGATCACATCATCTTCTTGAGTTCTTTCATTTAATCATCTGAATAATGTATTTGGAGCTAATAAATTATAAATCATCTAAAAAGATATTAAATTCAATTATGGTGATACAAAATGCATCCGTTTGGTTGACATTTTAGTTTGTCTATAATTTTTGGTCATTTTACTATCTTTAATGTCAGCACACCAGAGGTTTTGGTGTTTGTTCATCCAGTTTATAATGTTTGGCCAAATTATTATTATTATTATTAGTATTCATACATACATACATACATACATACATACATACATACATACATACATACATATATATATATATATATATATATATATATATGTGTGTGTGTGTGTGTGTGTATTCATGTTTGATGTGATTTCTACTTGTCTTGGAGTTCCTTCACCTCTTTGAAGAGTTGTAAAGAATGTTTTTCTGGTGCAGATTCGTGTTCATATTTGAAAGGCTGGAACATTATTCGATCCTTGCAACATAAGTCATGAGCAAGGATTCAAATAACATGTGATTTTGATGCTCATTTGAAATCTGCTATAGGCTCATAGAATTAGTATAGGCTCACTACAATCTAAAGATGAGCAGAATTACGTTTTACCGGAACCGGAATCGAACCAGACCAAACCAAACCGGATTGGTGTTCTCAGTTCCAATCATTTCTAAAATTCGGTTTTCGGTTCCATTGTATTTGGTTCGGTCCGATCCGATCCGGTTTTATATATTTCTTTGTAGACATCGGGAAAAACCCAGAACCGGACCAAACCGATTTATTTTCGGGTCGGTTATCGGTTCTTAGTTTTGGGCATATTTCAGTTTCGATTTTTCCGAGTTCGATTTGGCTACAAAGTACAAGTAAGGCTTAAAAGCTAATAACGATTGTATGGATGTATGCTACTATCAATTTAGTTATGCACATGCGACTTGTTTTCAACGGTGTCATAATTCATAAAATTGTTCTTTTATTTATTGCTGACTTTGTGGTTCCCGTTACTGCCTTTCAGGTTGCCAAAGGCTTTAGCAATGCCTAATTTTCTGCATCTATCGAACCAGCTCACATACAAGTTCCAAATGAGGAGTTTTGGTCAATAACGTCTATTATATGTTTTTGGGTTATGTCCAGTTTAGGTTCTTAACTTCTTTTTGTCTTATTAAAGTCCCTCAAAAATGATCTTTAATTACTCTCCTAAAGTCCGTATTTTTGAATATACTTATATGCATCAACATTATATTAGTTATTAAGTTACACTCAAAATCTGAAATTTGTTGAAGTTCATCAGTTTTTCAATTTAATCATTTCCACGTAGAATTTTCTTTATTGCATTTGTTTTCCTTGGAACACACACTCGTGGCTTTCTGCTATTCACAGCCGTAGGATTCCAATTCCACGCTTCATTTGCGTAGTTTGACATATCATCTACGAGTTTCAAGCTTCAATTTCTACTTGGATTCATCATATATGCAAACGGTACGTACTTCCGATCTTCATATCATTTTCTATCACTTGAACTGCTTTGCTGATTCCAATTTCAACATCCACATTGCTTCATCATTTCCAGATTCTATTGTTGGGGCTTCATATGGAGATTTTGTAACACTCGCTTCTCAGATTCTATTGCTTCATTGTTGTTTTGGTACTGATCAATGTTTACGTCTTCATGGGATGTAGAATTCTACAAATGAACATAGTTGAGTTCGACCTTTCTCAATTTGAACTTTCTTTTTGCTTTAGATTAAATGTCACATTAATTGTTTTAAACAATAAAAAGTTAAATATAACTTTGGCCATCGATAAATTTCAAGACTTAAAAAAAAAAAAAAATACAAGAATAGAGAGAAATAGAGTAACCAACAGAAGGTTTTGAGAGAAGATAAAGAGAAATACGATCTACGGTTTTTTATCAAAGAAGATGGATAAACTCTAACTCAAGTTGTTTCAAGAACTACAATTGTGAACAAGAACATTCTCAACAAGTAGTGTAATGAATTCATAATATAATTGTGTTGTTCGGTTCAATCTATTAATTTGGAAAAGAAGATTAATTATTGTAATAAACTGTTAGTAGTTTGTTTTCTTCATGGATGGCTAGGATTATAGTCAAAATCTTCGTCTATAGTCCACAAAAGTTCCACAAGCATATTTCAATTTGTGCGCTTTTGTTTTTGATAGCACACTAAAGCATGTCAAAGCCAAGCAAATGCAGAAACGGTTGGAAACTTAATTGATGAAATATATATGTTCATTATATTTGATTTTTCATATGTTTTATAACAATCCACTCTTAAATGCTAACCTGTAGCCATAAGTTTTGGTGACTTGGCAGAAATTGCTCTTTTGTCTGTTTATTGTTATAATTAATCGTAAAATCTGCTTCGGTAACTTGTTGGTTTTACACATGATGGAAACTTGGTCATGCATGGCCTCTACTGTGAAGGAAGACATCAAGACATTATCTTTTGGAATCTTTAAATCCTCAGAAACTTTTAATGTCACATTTTGCTAAAGAATGATTTTGGTTTAGGAGAAAGGAGGGGTCTCACATGTGTGCCTTTCTTTCAGGACTACCAAAAGCTTCACATCCAAAAACACTCAAATACTTCCTAATCTAAACAATTTGTTAAAGAACGATTCTAATTAATATATTGTAATGCTAATGTTGGTCAACTAAGAAAGATTGCTATATATGGTATTTGTTTTCCAATACGCTGATATAAAAACTATTACTACAGCCATCCCATATGTTATCCTATATCTCCAGTGGATGATGCATTGGAAGACAATACCCTCACGCCGAAACAATAGTATAAATTATGCTCGTGTAATCGTGTTGTCTCTAGAGATCCCACTTACTTATGGTCAAGAGGTGTTGCTGGTTAGTTGCTTCAATGAAGGTTTAAAAAAAAGAAGACATATGATAGGTCTAATTCAATCATCTTGTCGTTTATGAACCGTTCAAAATGGCAATGTTGTTTTCTGATATTATTTTTTTCAATCGATTGTAAGTGTTTGGTTATTGGGTTGTGTTGAAATCTTTATGCATAGTTGTTGGATTCATCTTTTATGTGGTGGCGCAATGCCACAAAGGCCGATGAATCCTAAGAAGGAATTGATGGTTTACGGGAATGGGATGGCTGCATGAAATGTTATAATGGAAGAACAACAATGGTGTTGATCTAGACAATCCCAATTGGTAAAATAGTTGTTTTTTTATTTTTCTATAAGAACACATATTCTTCACTATTTTGTTGAGTCAGGTAGTATATTGTATATGAGTTAAACATGTGTTTTTTAATATAAAAATTCTTACTGTTGATGATCCATTGTTTCTTAATCCATTATAGAATCATTTAAGTGGTACCACTTCATATCATTTTGGCGTAGAAAGAGATGGAAAGTGATGGACAATAAGGAAAAGGAACTAGGATTTATGAAAAAGGGATAGGGTTTATTGAAAATAGAGTATTACATTACAATGGACAATAAAATGGATACATATAAACAAGAAATAAGAGAATGACAATGTAAGGTTTTAATCGATGAACTATTTATATGTTAATAGAAAGCATGGTGAGATACTCAAATCAGAAAAGAGGAGTAGAAAAGCATATCCGAAAGTGATCAATTCTAAGATGGTATGAAAAGAAGGAAAACATAGATGAAGTATCTCTTGCATAAAATTGTTAATATTTAATTCAACAAACATTCAAATGTAATATTTTTTACACAAAACATATTACTTTTTCTCACTTTCAAATATATTCGACTTACATTTTAAAAACCCGTAACTGCCGCCGCAACGCGCGGGTATCATAACTAGTTAATATTAATAGATGGTAAGATAAATTTTAATGATCAAAAACTATATTTTTAAATCCCAATAAATAAGTAATAAATTATCACGTGTCAACATCTTTTTAACTGTCTTATGTGAATACCCCTTTTGTTACATGTCACTTGCTTAGATATTTTAACTTAACTATTCTATTCTAATCTAATATATTGTAACTTAACTATTCTAATAAATAATTCACTAAAATGTAATAATTCTAATTTTTAATACACACACATATATATTAAATAATTTTTAAATTAACCAATTTATTACATAAGTTTCTAAGCTAGTTGAGGTTATATATGAATATCAGGATGCATCTCTATTTTTTTTACTGGTTTCATTTTACTACACAACAATTTTTAATCATCACAACAATGTATATTTATATTTGGCATGATGCATAAACTTATAAAACGTTTATTGTTGTGGATGATAATAAGTTATTATGTATAAATCACTACAGTTTTATTGATGATGAGATGTTTATTGGTTCAGTTTTCAGATCATTGAGAATCCAATCAAATCCAACAATTTGTGTAAATTTCAACTAACCCCAATTTGTGTAAATTTCAACTAACCCAAATCTTAAGTCGAATTTGATTTATTTGGTTAGTATATGCTATGTTTAGTAACTAATATTAGATTGAAATAGCTAAACGGCGGTGCAAAACACTAACAAATTAATTAGTAATAAATAAACACCAAATGTTTACAAATTACTAAATCCAAACAAAATAACAGTTAGTTGAACCATTTAATAAATTATAAAAATGTAATCAAATATAAATATCTAACAAATTAACATTTTGTTAACTAAACTATTTTATCAAATAATTAAACTAAAAACTGTAACAAATAATTAGTTGAACCAATGATAAACCCTTATAACAACAAACAAAAATTACACACACATATATAATTTATCTGTGAATAGATTTTTTAACATATTTTGAAGTTTGTTATTTTTAAATTTATATATATACAAACAAATACACACATATATATACATTAGTTTACGTAAAACAAAATGTTTATATAGTTTAAAGCAATAAATAAAATGTTGTGAAATATGATTTTATTAATATTGTAGTGTGCTTACTTTTAAATATATAATATTGATTATTTATTTTTTGATATTATATTTTTTTTATTTTCAAACATAATCTTATTGATTTATTATTTAATGTCAAATAGTGGATAAAGTTAATTATTTATTGATGTATATAGATATTGCAAATAATAAATTGTATTCATCTTTTATTTTATTTTAAAAACAATAAAATGTATTTATCTTTGATATAATGTATAATTATATTTTATTTTATTTTTTCAAAATAATAATATGTATTTATGTTTTTAAATGAAATGTGGTGATAACATGTGACAACTTTTATTCTTACTTATTTTATATATATATATATATATATATATATATATATATGTGTGTGTGTGTGTGTGTGTGTGTGTGTGTGTGTGTGTGTGTGTGTGTAATCAATAAACCTTGATAATCAAGAAAACTTGTGTTTCAGATAGTCTTGGCAAAAAAAACCATTTTTAGCGAGGAACCTGAAACTCAACCTTGAATTGACCGGAAAATCCTTGAACCAGATTTGTCTAGGAATGAGAAACACTTTAGGGGGCGTTTGGTTCGCAGTTTTTTATCCTTGGGATTTGCATTTTGTCAAAGGATTTGTATTATGCAGCATTTGCATTTGTCAGGATTTTGTCAAAGAATCTACATTATCTTTTAGGGAAAATTTGTTAATCTGAAAAATGCAAGGTAACTGGGATTTAAAATCCAAGTGGGGAGACTGAGTTTTTAAATAACAAAGAAGGAAGGGATTTCAGAATCCTGGGATTTCAAATCCTTACTGAAATCTACGAACCAAACACATGAATTTAAATGCAAATCCCAGGGAATCCTAAGAAATCCGCAAACCAAACGCCTCCTTAATCTCTTATCCTGACCCCAATTCTATTTAATATTATAATATAAGTCGCTATGTTTATTCAATTTTATAATATAAATTATTCACTATTTATATATAAATTATTGATTGTCTTTATATTTCACTTTTATAATGTTGTCTTAATTTATTTTTTTTATATTTTATAAGCTTTTTACATAAAAAATTTTATTTTATTATTATAATAAACAATTAATTATCTATGTATACAACTCAAAAAATATTGAGATTTTTTTTAAAAAAATTAATACATATGTGTTATTGGTAAACTATAATTGGTGATGTAAACTTATTAATTTTTTAAAATGTTAAAACCCCGATTTCCTAATGTAACCGTAGATGAGAACAAGAATTCATTCCTCGATGGGGATAGAGGCGTGGATGAATTACGAGATCCTCGGTTGTATTTGTCCCATTGTCATTGCCTAGTCTCAGGTTAAATAAGACGATAAATCTATGAAAATTGATTGATTATAGTTATTTCTATACATATCACATGGAAAGGAGGAACGAAAACCCAAAATCATTTTGACTATAAAAGGTTTGTAATGCAATAATGATAAGTCGTTAGTGTATTGGATTTGTGACTTGCAAAAAGTTCATGTCCTCAAGTTCAATTTAAGTTCAAGTATTATTACGAGAAAATGTCGCACTTACTTTGAAGGTTTTAAAGACTACTAATCTACTATATCATGGCCTACGATCTCAGTGTTAGGATGGACTTGTTTGTTCAAGTCCAATAATTAAACCGAGATTTCTAACGAGTCGAGTTAAACAAGAATATTAGCTTGTGAAACTAACGGAACATGAGTTTATGTCCGAGCCTAGCTAAGACTAAAAAATTACCAAGCTCGTTAATTGTTCAACTTGCCGATCTTATAAAGGAAAATTCGATCTAGCCAACTTGGTATTACACTTGGTGGCGTTTGGTTCACTTGAATCTGATGGACTTGGAATGAAAATTTCATTCTGATGGATTGTTTGTTAGTCCAAATGAATGGAATGATCATTTCACATTTTAAAAGAATCTCTCCTATTCAAGGAATGACAATTCCATAGCAAAATGAAAGGAATTTAAATTCCATTCTCAAGCATTCCTAAATAACCCTAGCAGCCACAAACAAAAAACAAACTATAGTATTTAGATTCAGACAGATTTCATTCCTTTCAGAATTCCATTCATTTGACAGATTCTATTCCAGGAATAAACATTCTGCGAACCAAACGCCCCCTTAGAAAACGAAATTTAACGATGTCAATTGCATATTTGCATTAGATCCATCCCTGTCAGCCATTCAACTTGTAAGAAGCAAGATGTCTTAAAATGTAAGACATGAGACATGGATGATTTTTACCAACCATTATTGAGTCACCATCAAAACAAAAACAAGAGAATAAGATATTTGAGTTAAGAAAATTTTGAAATCTTTCAACCGGTGTTTGTTATTAGGTCTGTCTAAGTGCCAAAAGAAATTTTGTATGTAACGTACGATTTAAAAAACTGGATCCTAATGCATAGAAATTACTTTAACCTATGAAACAGCTTCCCAAAACTCTCGTTGAATATTCGCAACAATGTTGTGCATGCTCGCTTAAGCATCAGATGGTCTGCTCTAAGCTTTTTTACAACACTGCGAATATACAGCCGGAAAACCAAGATCTAAATACTTATGATGTGCAGATAGCTCAATTATTTGTACAGGTCTCTAAACTCGAAACTGATAAATAATCCCATAAACAAAATGATACCAGAAAACCATAACTGATAATTTAAATAAGACCATCACAATCCGATCTGATCCCTTAGAATATGAGCCCTGCCTGCAGGTAATATGGATTATGGATTGAGTGGACAAAGAAGCTGAAGCAAATGGTTCCAGAAATATGGCATTTAGCGTTCATCTGGCCGCCTCCTTGAGCCACGTAAAAGCAGTCTACTATTGCGGCGGCCGATGTGAGGGATGTAATTCCGAACATTTCCAGATGCAGATGTAGATGTAGCACCTCCGAGGCTCAATGCAATGTTGCTATCGTCTTCATCATTGTCCAGCAACCGATGACCCCTATCAAGCATCGCATAGCGGCTACGGGCATGCCTTGATCCTAACCTGAAAAGAACATTGTCCAGGACCTCCACATAATTATCCATGTCATGTTCTCTAGAAAACCCACGAAAATTCCCTTCTATCACATAATCACCCATTATGATCGACCCAGGCATTGTCGAGTTAATTGTGCTCATCACGTCACTTATTTCTCTATCGTTCTCAAGCTTCTTCCATTTTTCTGCAAGTGAAGGGTCTACTTCTCGAGGACGGGCCAATGGGTGATCTGCTCGTACATGCTTCCTTAGTTCTCTGTAAGATCCGACGAATGAGCAGTTGTCTTGCATGCAGCTCCTCTTCTTGGAATTGAAAAACTTGCGTGCACGCTCCACCACGGTCCACCCTTTTACCTGACCACGACAAAGCGGGCATAAAAGCTCAGGTGCTTGCGATTTCTCAGAGTCCGTAGCTGCCCCTAAACTAAAGTACGGGTCATCAATTGACCCATCCGGTGGTTGTGTGCTTTGGCTTGAATTCACTTTTGTATAGGCTTTTTTGTACTGGTCTAAACAATTGGAATAACGATAACTGGTTGCACACATGTATGGACGGCAACCCTTGTGATGTGAGGAACAAAGCAGAAGAACAGCATTGTGTGGGTACTCCATACAAACAGCACATGTTGCATCTTGCCACTCCTTCTCAGATGCCTTTTGCTGTTTCTTGTGACGAGCATCCTTCATAATTTTTGAATGAAATGATCGTAAAGAATATGGGCTTGCCCTAAGATGCTTCGATCCAGATACCTTCTTGACTTTAGTCATTGCAACTTAAACCTAGTACACACATCACCAAGAATTAAAGTTGAAGAAAGAAAGAAGGTGAGGGACAGAGAGGGGAGGGCTATGATAAACCACTTCCAAACATTCTTGAGAATCATAAACAAGAGTTTCAACAATGGTTGACCAAAAATATACTGAAAAAGATTCGAGTAAACACATTTTTTATCTTAACAAACGACAATGTAATGTCCTATGATAAACCTTCTAAACATTCTTGAGAATCATAAACAAGAGTTTCAACAATCGTTGGCTCAAAATATACCGAAAAAGATTCAAGTACATACACAAGTTTATCTTAACATATGGCAATGCAAAGTCCTATTTTGAAAAGGGTATATTTGTAATTCTATCATCTATCTGCTTCTTTGTCACAACATATTGCAACTATCCAACACTACTTTAGCAGGCAATTGAGGATATGGTTGGCAAAAGACCAAGTGACAAGGAGCACAAAGATTACCTGTAGATGCAATCACAAGGCAAGAATCCACATAATTCAGTTATAATTCTATTATATGAAAAGAAGTAGGAGAGGAACATAAAAATATCATGAAAAAAGTAACGTGCTTAAACTGAGAGGTGTTCAACCCTATTTGAGAATCATAATCTTTCCATCCCAAATTCTTGTGATGGGCTGCATTTTGGTAGAAAACATCTCCCTTGTTGCTCTTTTCTTCCATTTTCTTTCTTTACTCGACTAATTTTTTTGTGTTAACATTTCATTGTAGTATCAAGAGTTTTGATCATGGATCATAGGGGGTGTCGAAATAGAATCCTGCAACCTCAGGCAGGCTAACCAACAATTCATCATTCCTTCAGGTTCATATATCTGTCTTTTAAATGAGTATTAGGAACACAAAAATAGGGATGATCAATAAAAACATAATATCAGGTCTTCAAAAATGGGATTGCCAAGGAATAATGCTTTACATGCCCCGTGGCTTCAATGAAATACCTAGTCACTGCTTGATATAATAAGGGGTTTTCAATTCAAGATTTTAACTGTGTATAGCCATTCCAAAAAAATTTGTTCCCCACTTCCCCGTGGCTGAAGACTAACGAGAAAAAGCAAATTTGGTCTAAAGATACAAATGTCTCTTAATCAGTAATGTCAGCACTTCAAGAAAAACCAATCACCTTTTGACTAGTGACAATCAAACTGAAAACTACATACAAGCTTTTATAAATATTTTTTTGATCAGTAGAGAATACACATATTTCTCTATACCTGTAATCTTTTCCCTATAAAGCCTAGGAAATTGTTTGAAAATTTTATTTAAAAGTAAAATGTGCAACACTTGGAAGTATTGCACAAAAGGTTCCCTCAGGTTTTTCATCATTTCATTGGATTGTGGTAAATAAGCTTCAGTGCCATCGCACCGGAGGAACAATGTTGATGTGGTGGCACTATTTCCTCATCTGGTTTTCTGGTTGATAGTGATGGATCAGACGGAGATGTAATATCATCAATGTCGTGGATTGGCAGCCACTAGATTTTATTAGTAATACTTTTCAGTGTTATATAAAAGAAAGTCCAAATGGGATCTCAAGTTCTCCACCACTAACCTAGAGTTTTATCCTTCTCATGCTGCCTTGAGCTGCACAAATAAATTTTAAAGAAAAGGGGACATGTCTTCCGAGAACCCAACAAAGAAACTAACGAATAACATTTTGAGCTGAATGTTTAGAAGCTCTGGGTAAAAAACCTTTACATGTGTTATTTTTTAGACTTTTGGCTTATCCTTTGACCGATCAATAAAACTTTTCACTGGATCTCTTGTGTTATGAATACTTATTATAGACCTTTCATTTTTTTTTGGCAAAAGGGTCAATCTTTTAAATGTTTATTAGAGATAAACAAAACATTTAATTGCTGGTCGATGAAAAGCTACATTGCTGAAAACAGAACATATATATATACACACACACACACTATAGAACCAATATCGTCCATAGATTAGATTAATCTAATGGTCTTGATTAAAACAATAGTGAAAAAAATATTGGTCTTAGTGATATTTTAATTCATTCAAGGGTTAAAAATGGAAAGATTGAAAATAGCAAAAAGATTGACATTTGCAAAATAAATATCCTTTTTCTTTAAATTAAAATAACATTAATATGATTCATTTTTAAATCAAAAAAATTATACCATAAAAACGAGAATTTATACTCTTTAAAACGAGACCGGTCATGATATATTTTTTTCGTAAAAATTTAACGTGTTTATTTTTCGTAAAAAAAAATTTACCCAGACCACGATGCAATATAGCATGGCGAGATCATTCAATGTCGAATGAATACTTGATATCATATATTCAATGTCGAATAATATCATATATCATATATGCAACACTGCATATACCTTCAATATTAACATAGCCAAAATAATGGTCAAAATTAGTAGTCAAAGTTGGTCGATTTAACGAAAACGGTCATGATATATTTTTTTTGAAAAATTAATGGTTTAAATTACGTTTTTATTTTTCGTAAAAATTTTTTTTTTTACCCAGACGACCATTCAATATATTATAGCGCGATCATTAACTGTCGAATTACAGTTTGTATCACATATTCAACGTCGAAGTAATATTATATATCATACATGCGACACTGCATCTCCATTCTATATTAAAAGAGTCAAAAAAAAGGTCAAAGTGAGCAGTCAAAGTTGGTGGGCTACTATTAATTCGATGTTAATTGCATAATTATCATCTTATCCCTAGTGTTATATTATAATCTAATGGTTTAGATTGGTTCTAAAGTTCTCCACTAAATTAAGGTTCTGCAATGATCCCAACACTCTCTCTATATATATATCCTAAGAATGGCCCACACTACAACTGCACTAGCAAGTTCCCCATCGATTTCATATTTGGGTTTACAATTACACAAGTTATATGTTAATACTTGAAATCAGGGCCAAAAATCCCTACATGCCTAGACCTCAATAAAAGTTTCTTTCAAGGGCACTGCCCCCTTGACCACCACCACTAAAATGCTCAGGCATCCTCAAATTCTACTCATTAGGGGCCATTTGCTCAGCGAGAAATCAGACTCCACAACTTAAGTGGTGGTGTTTCACCATGTAAAATGGCACTCCATGGCTTTGTTTAAAAAAACAGGCCTGAGATGTGAGGTGCATGAGCCAAAGGTGGAGAGAAGCATCAGAGATAACGGGGCGTGGCAATGTACAGAAGACGATAGAAGGAGCAAGGCAGTGAGCCCCAAGGTCGCCTTGCTGAAGCATGCCTTAAACGCCTCTTAAACAGTGGATTAAAATTGGATAGCCAGGTAGAAAAGACGGGTTACTATTTTGTGAAGTCAATAAAATTGTAAGTCTGTTTATGCATTTTTGGAAGGCACCAAATGCTGGTCCTAACCCTAAATTGGATTCCTGTACCAGTCTTCCAGGTACAATAATTTCCTTTTCACCCATCTGCTTTGGCTGTTCAAATCTATTTCTTTAATCAGTCCTTTCTCCTCTGTCCTTTCTTGAGTTCTTCTTCTCCTGTAATCAAATTCCAGATCTGGCCACAGAGTATAATTGATTTTTTAAGTTTCTTTGATAGTTTTTGTTTCTTTTTCCAATTTGATGAATTTTCAACTCAAATTGTTTAAGTTAAAGTTGCTGCCATTTATATGTTAAACCTAAAAATGTTTGGGCATTAGTAGTAAAGATTTAAGTTGTTAAAATTTTATGTTGTGTGGATATTATGCTATGGAACTGTCCCACAACAATAAAGATTAAAGACTAGAATATATGTATCATACTTAGTGTTATATATTGCATTCTGATGTCATTATGTGGATTGTAAACTTATAGATTCAATGAGATATTTGGTAAACAAATTGTTATATTTAAATTAGTTGATAGGTACAGCTCATTAGTGAGATGGTTATATTTAATTAAGTTTAAAGAAAAAGAATTAAAAACTAACATGTTCTATTAATAGATTTATACATATCATGTTTTGGTAATTATTTTTTCTAACTGTCATGGTCTTGCAGAAATCTTGATCAAATGAGTAGAGATTAAAACTTTCAATGCATGATATAGTTCAAATTAGACTATATCTTTTTAAATAAAAAAGAAAAGGATTATTAGAATTACCAAATATGACTATTGTCATATTTGATTACTAGATACCACAAGTTCACTCATCAAGTCAACAGCTTCTTGCGCCTTTTGTTTTCCCCAAACTCTACAAATCAAATTATTCCATGTATCTTCACCTGGAATGCATCCATCAACGATCATCTCATCAAAAACACGATTCGCCTTATAAAGGTCTTGTTTCTTGTAAAAAAGAGTAACAAGAGATTCAAAAGTTTCAGGATCAACAGAAATTCCCTTGGTGCGCATGCTATGGTATAACTGAAATGCTCGGTTTGGATCATTCGCACTACAAAGACCTCGAACCACAGTATTGTGGATCTTAACATGAAGACTCCAAGTTACACGCTTGATGGAAATTCCTTCAAACACCATTTCGTCAAGAAAGTTTGCAGCTTCCTGGAATTTCCGAGCGTCACAAAAAATGTCAATGATTTTCCAATACAACCCTGCATCTGGTTTTAGCCCTTGAAGCTTCATCCTATCAAATATCTCCAAACCATCTCGAAGCTTTTTTTCTTTACATAATCCATGAAGTAAGGTGCTGTAAGTTACCATGTTGGGTTTATGCCGTTTGCTGATCATCAACTCCAAAAGCTCCATGGCCTCAAAACTACGCTCATTCTTGCATAAACCATCCATAAGAGAGGTATAGGTATAGACATTAGGAATTATATTTTTAGCCTCCATTTCTTGAAGCAAGGCCATAGCCTCATCCAAGTTATTCAATTTGCATAACCCATGAATTAAACTAGTGTACGTGACAACACTTGGCAAACAACCATTCATCTGCATTTCTTTCAGAAGCTCCTTGGCTTCACTAACTTTGCCTATTCTACACAGCCCGTTAATCAAAGTGCCATATGTGTACGTATCGGGAGTACACCCATGGTTAGGCATCTCACGGAAAATCTTAATTGCTGAATCCATAGTTCCACTATTTTTGGATAAAGCTTTAATCAAGACATTAAGTGAAGCAACATTGGGAGGAAAACCTAATTGTCTCATGTACCTGTAAAACCTCAAAGCCACCTTTAATTGGTTTTCATCAACAAGAATAGAGAAGATTGAAACGTAAGCTTTTAACGTGGGTTCGCATTCATAATCCTTCATCTTTTGGAAAATCCTTAACACGTCATGAGGCTTATGTACTCGTCCATAGGCTCGACATATCGACAGAAGGATTTCTTCGGTGACTCTACAACCCTCTTTTCTCATTCTATCAACAAAATCCTCTGCTCTTCTAAACTGGTTTGCGGACAACAACTTGAAGACGATGAGACCATAAGTCTTGTGGTCATGCCGGAAGCCATTAGCATACTCTGCCGATGCAGAATCAAATACGATAAGAGCTTTTTCTACATTCCGTTCAGCTCTTATCAATTGCTCAACTAGAGACGTGGTCACTTGCTTTGGCCATTTGATGACTGCTTTGTTTCTCATGACCATACTACAAACCCACTATTTTACCAAAATCTAGTTTAGAATCACGCCTCAAAGAATAAATCACTCCTATAGAAGTTAATCTTTCTGCATTTGCATATTCTCTTTCGGATGTTCTGTTCCCAAACCCACGATCTCCTTCCCAAACTACCCCAAAAGTCTATCACACACACTAGAAAAAATGGAACAAGTCACTCGAAATCGAACATTCTCATAACCTGGTGTAGTGGTATTAAGTAATCTTTCTTCCAGACATTTCATCAAACAGGTTCTAGGCAACTCATCAAACAATCATTTAGAGACACCCAAATACACGAGTGATTGGATTATTACCTGGCAGTATCAGAAAAATGCAAAATCTGAGAAAATCTTACTACAATCGATCAAGTTGCCAGAGCTTGTGTCCTTCATTTCCTTATTTTTAGACTATGTTCCTTGTTTGTGGTTAGTTAATTGCAAGAAACACCACACACTGTTTTTTCATTAACCTTCCAGTTGATGCCATGCATACTATTGTCCAACAAACTTGCCATGCACAAGTTCAATTTTCACAGATAGATTATACCCAAAAATGCTACAAGACAAAATACTTTTAAACATAGAAGGTAAGTCCACTTAATCAAATTTAATGCTTAAGTGTAATATTAAAAGCCATCCAACATATTTATCTATATGCCAGTGACTAAAAACACATCTAAACAAATGAATAATCCAAATAATAACAAAATATCACAAATCATTATAGATATATCACATCTCAACACAATTCGCCAATGGAAGCAGGCAGGTAAAAATAAATCTAATATCGGTTTCAAATACAAGAAAAACCCCAAATAGCCCCATGCATCTAAACATCAACAAGTTAATTCCATCTCATTAATCTTATTGATCCAGATTTGAAGTTGTATACGTGAAATTACGAGATGTGTTCTGATACAAACTGAAATTAGCATCACACTCTTTAGACGATAAAGTTTAAAAGAAATGGTATTTACGGTATTAAGGGAGGAGACCATTACCAAGATTTGATGTTGAGATTTGAGAACACAGATGCGCTATAATAACCTTAGAAAAATTTAAAACACACACAAATTTAAAAAAACACACAACTAATCTAAAACATAATAATAAACCTGATAAATTATCGGTGGTCAAGATGGTAGCACTTTTGCTTTTGACGATTTCGGGGACGAATTCAATTTAAGTGGTGAGTGTTATAATAACCCGAAATTTCTAAACTTAACTATTAATAACAATAACCATTTCAATAAAATAAAATTACTAATAGCAATAAAATATTTAAAAAATAATAATAATTAGAGATTAATAAAAACAGTAGCTTGATTAAATTAAAATCAAAGGGACCACAATGATAATTATTACAACTCAGATAATTTTAATTAAAATGAATGGGCTTAATTTATTAACAAACTTAAAATCTGGCTAATTAAGCCAAATTCAGATATTAGGGTTTAGATAAACCTTTATACACCTGATTAACGAAACCCTAAACCCTAATCAGATTGTAAACTCAAAAAAACGCAAAACCCTAACTGGCCGTCCAAGTGCACTTCGAGTAAATTAGTAGCAAATCTAGCAATTGTTCACGGTTTCATTCAAATCAAGGTACCAAAACCTTTCCATACTTCATGTTTTTTGTTATTTAGTTATTATGGTGTTATAGTAAATTGCGAAATCGGAAACAAACTAAAAGTAAAACGATATTAGAAACCATACCTTTGATCCGGGTTTGGCAGGCGGCGGTGGTTCTGGTGGATGCGCCGCACCAGGGTCGACCGCAATGGTCCTGGTCAGCGGCGTCCGTGGGGAGATGAATGTGTGAGAGCCGATCGATCGAGTGAGCGTGAGTGGGGGAGGTCGAGCAGTGATGGCGGTGATGGTGTTGTGGCGCCGGCGGCGCCTAGGGTTGGGCCGCTGCCGTCGTTGCAATAACGAGAGGAAAGGGCAGTGAGAGAGGGAGAGCGAGAGAGAGGGAGATGGAGAAGTCAGGTGGGTTACTGGTGTTGCCGGTGAGTGACGGCGGCGGTCGCCTGCCGGAGTGTGAAACAGAGGGAGAGGGAAGCGATGAGAGAGTGAGTGAAGGTGGGGGTGTGTGTGCGGTGTGCCCGAGAAAAGGGGGAGGAAATAAAAAAGAGACCGGGTGAGCGAGATACGACCCGCCCTGCCAACCTAAGTACCTAACCCATGAAAATCATATTAAATTTAAATGTTTCTTAGGAAAAAATGTTAAATTTTATTATAATTGATTAGTTCATATTATTTACATTTTAACAAAATGTTTAATTTAACGCAAAAGTGCGCAATGTACACATGTTCTTGCATATTGCACATTTGTACATGTGCATATTGTTATTTTGCATGAAATATAACATTTTATCATAATAAACATGTAATTGATGTAAACTATTTAATAATAATGCACATTTAAACATATGTATATTGTAGTTGTGCATTAAATTTAACATTTTATCGTAATGAACATGTACATTTAAAATGGTACTCTAGTTTTCCAATCAAAGATGATCTCCAACCTAAAAATTGGTAAGAACTTGAAAACCATAGGGGCACTGTTACAAAAACAAAAATTTATATCTCCTATTTATATATTCTCTTTTTCTCTTTCATTTCAACCATAACAAAAAATCTGTCCTCTTCCTTTCTCCCTCTCTCAACCCTAAAAACCTTAATTGTCATTGTTATTGCTGCCACCGCCGCTGCCACGATCTCGAAACCACGATGTACTCTTTCTTCTCCTTTATATTTCTCACGATTTGGAAGTCATATGGTAAAAAATGACGATTTAGAAATCGAATGATCAAAAAATAAGGATCTGGAAGTCCAACGGTCAAGAAATGAGAATTCTTTGTAACATATTAGATCTAGAATGAATGTAATAATTATATACGTGTTTTTTCTAACAGTTTTTGTTTATGATTCAAAAGATTTAAATGATCATTTTTTGTTTAAAACTATGTTTTTGGTGTAATTTGTATAAGTTGTATACCAAGTGTTTGGTAAAATGTCTAAATAATTTTTTTCCTGTTTCAATTCATATACGATATTCTACATAGATTACGCAATACTCTACATAGAATACACGATACTCTACATAGAACAACGCGATACTCTACATATAAAACATAGATTAAGCGATATTCTTTATTATTCTATCTAGACATGGTTGTATTTTTATATACAATAAATAGTATTCTATACAGAATTGATTGTAGCTAGTTTGTATCTATGTAGAATACTGTTATTGTTGTACTAATAATTTGTTATTGTTGTATCTATACAGAATACATGATATTCAATACAGAATTGATTGTAGCTAGGTTGTATTCATTTAGAATATTGTTATTGTCGTACTAGTAAATTGTTATCGTTGCATCTACATAGAATACATGATATTTCACATAGACTGCATGATAATCTACATAAAAAATGTTCGCCAGTTAAATTGTTAAAACTGTGTTTTTAATGTATTTCTGCATAAAATAAGCGATACTCTACATAGAATACATGATAATATACATAGAATACGTTCACCAGTTCATTTGTTATTGTTGTATTTATACATCTTACATTTCATTGTTATTGTTGTACCAGTTAATTTATTTGTATATAAGACATATGAAATATATAGGAATAATAACATTCTACATAGATTATGCATAATAATGTTAATGTAAATAAAAATATATAGAATTATATAACATTCTACATATATTACATAATATTTCTATATAGAATATGTTAAATTTATAGCAGTTAAATGAATTTCTATATAAATTTTTTAATAAAAAACGTTTTTTTTACTGTAATAATCAATTATCGCGAAAGAAAATGAAAATGAAAAAAGGATGAGAGAAAGAAAAAAAACAATTTTTTTTCTTCCAAAAATACATTTTGCACACATTTTCAAGATTCACCACTAATTAATTACAAAAATGTCATTTGACAATTTTCAGCCATAGATCCTATTGATCTAATGGCCACAAAATGGTTCTTAGGTTATCATAATATTTAAGGTTTTCAAAAGAGTCATCCCCTTTATGTGTGTGTATGTATAATTAAATCTTATTTGTTTTACTTGTACTTTACTAACAAATATATTAAATTAAAAATCTTTAATGAACCAAATAAATTATATATGTATTTGGAACAAACCTAAGTGAATTAATTAACAATTAGATTTCAAAACGTGCCAAGAGTTTTAGTCCTTCATGGTCTTACTGATTGTGTAATCCTATGAGTTGTGGTTAATGTTGTTGTTGTCTTGTTGTTGCTTTGTTCGTTTATCTAGGATATGCGATGCTTCACTAGGCTTATAGTGCTAGTTTGTTGTCTGACGTATTTTCTAGTTTTCTTCTCTCCTGTAAAATGTGAAGTTTGAAAATATTTCTTTATGTACTTTTCGTGAGTTGTTTTTATTTATTTATTTATGTATACCTTTCAATAAAAAACAAAAATCCTAATAATCATTGTAATTGCCTCAAACATATATAGCCGAGGTGGAAAAAGACATCGGGGTCTTTCAAGTTCTAGTTGTAGTACATGGACAACTAGAAAAAAAAAATTTAGTGGCCCGGTGGCGATCAGTTGGGTTGGCGACTTGGCAATGTCAAACTTTAATTTTTGAAACGTATAAAAAATCATTTATACTAATAAATAATTAATAAAAAATAACCACTTGTTATCTCCAAAGAGATGACACATGACATCTTTTGTATTTGTCATTTGTAATTTTTACCATTTCACAATTTAAAACAAACTTTAAATATGAATGTTTTAAATTAAAAGTTTCAATTGAATAATAATGGGGGATTGTGTATTTGTGTGATACAAATGGAATTTTTGTATGGCTTTTCCAGAGACCATGATATGGATACTTACGTCGGTGCTGAAACATGTTATCTTCCAATTTCAGTATTCTAATAAGCAAATACTAATAAATTTCTAATAGTATCTTTTAATGATACGAACTTAGTTAAAATCTTAAAATCTACCATAGAATATTAAGATCTTGATTCTATACTGCTTTTGATAAACAAAAGATAAAATATGAATTAATTATCTAACTTATTTACAAGAACACTTTTCACAGTATCTTAAAGTTCAATAATCTAACATATAAAATTTTAATAATGTTATGAAATTATTAAAATGTTTATAAGTTGTATTAAACTATACTATCATTCGATGTTTGAAATTTAAATACTTCACCAATTTAATATAAATTTATCTTTGATCTACTTTCTTTGAACGACAAAGTTGTATAAAGATAAATTTCAAAAGGAGTACCAAAAAAGGAGATTAATTTCCCCCATGATTTAAAACGAGAGAAAGAATATAACAAACCAAGATTACAAAACTAAACTACACACAAACTATAAACCTGTTCAACTAAATTCTCACGAGGAGCAACAACCCAAACAATACCGATGTTTCAAATTTAAACCCCAAATCAGAGGAACTATACACATGTCCAACTAATGTAAACTGTAACACACATAAAGAACACAATGTTTTTAAACTGGCGTCTTTTAATTCGCGATCTCATTTTTCAATCTCGATCTTGTAAAACAAAACCGATCTAAAGCAAAATCTCAGTATTAACAACATTAGTTTATATAAAAGAACACTGGATGTCATGCACAGGGATACATCATTCCCAGTCTCATCCTAACTACTTACACCTCAATCCCATCAAGAAACGAGTTTACATCCCCATCAAGGTTGGAGTTTTTTGACATCCTAAAAAATTAATAAATTTAAACTATAAATACAAAAATTATATGAATTAAAACAAATTAATTCAAACATTTTAAAATTATTTACATATATAATTAATAATTCATAATAAAACTATAACAAAAAAAACTCTATGTAAAAGACTTAAAACATATAAAAAGAAATAATACAGTAATATTTAAAATTATACAAACGTTATATACGTAGATAATCAATAGTTTATAAAATGTAGTAATGAGTAATTTATATTGTAACATTAACTAAATATTTTACATTAAAACATTAAATAGGATCAGGTTTGGATTGAGGATCAAAATGTCCCCATCCCTGCTATTTTCCCATCCCCATCTCCGAACAACTCAAGATTCTCCGGTCAAATCATGATCAAGTTTTGGATTTTCATCGGAGGCCATAATTTTGTTGTTGCTTGTAGGTTTACGGGTGTTGACATAAAAATATTCTAGTAATAGAATTTAGCCCTCCGCAATCCAGTCTGTCAACATGGGAAAGAAAATTACAATGTTTCCAGAGTAAGGAAGATGAAGCTCTCAATCTCGAACCTACGACGTTATATATATCTGCATGTTTGATACATACAAGAAACAAGTACTACTGTCTTTTTTGGTGTAGATGAACCCTAAACCATAACACCCCTACCAACTCTCACAAGGCCACAATGGAACTTAAATAACCTGTTTAGTTGCTTATTTCTGCTAAACAAACCAGACATGAAATTGTCAAGTGTCCACCACAAGAACCAATGTCAAAAGCCAAAACTGCTAAACGATATTATGACCGGTTTAATCATATCTAACAAGCAACTAGGTCTAGCACCCTACAATTCAAAAGAGCCCCTAAGAAGCCTAGTAATTCTTATACCATGTTTGAGAATTAACATTACAGTACATATAACAAATTGATGAATCTTGGGACTGACCACCACCAATAGGTACAGAATAGCGTCTAGCCCTTTTAAAAGGAGCAACAGCAACAAGAAGATCCATAGGAAGTAGCTTCTAACATTCTATCCATAGGCCATGTTAATGGCTGTAAAAAAAACTACCACAACTTTTGCAGACGTTTTGATGAATGATGATTCAAACTGTATCACTGAATCATAATCTACTAATCTAGGATCATCTAAACCAAACCTTTTTATCGTATATGTTTTGGCATATAGCTATAGTTGCCATGGCTTAAATAAAACATGGTGCTTTAACCTAGTCACATGAGAGAAGACAGAATAACTATGGGGCTTTAACCGAAAAAAGACAGAATAAGGTAAAAAATACTAGCCTTTGGATGAGGCTGAAACCTTCCCAGCTCTTCTGCTACGAAGCCAGTTGACAAAAGAAAAGAGAAAAATAACCTACCCTATTAGAGACTATGTACACCACGTACTTAGCATCAAAGGTATTCAGTCAGCTCTCAATCTCAGTATCTCCTTGGCAGTCCTCATCCTAAAATATGGCATGTGTTCCTACAAAAAAGCATGATCACAGCAAAGATTCAGTACCTCAGTGCACATTAATGTCTAAAATCATGACACAGACAACATTCATGCAACATAATCGTCAAAGTACTGTAGAGCCTGCAGGAAATTAAAAAAAAAAGAACCGGAATGCCAAGTGAGAATTCACCTGCTTGAAGCAAAGGTCAATGCCCCTGCTATAAAAGTCTGCGTATTTGATCATAAATACACCACAGTCAAACCTGCCCAAAAATATCATGATCAAATGAGAATCACATAACACTTGACTCAGAACTATAAGTCTTGGCTCAGGGTGAGCAACGTTAAAAGGAATATTTAAAAAAATAACTATACCTCAAATATAGCATGTGTACTTCCATAGAAACCAGTAATTTTGTATTTTGTTTTTACATTCTCAGAGACTCACACACGTCTCCCAAGATACTCGAACTCACAATCTAATGGTTTTAGAGACTAAATTTGTATGCTAGGCCTTCACTTGGTTATGCATCAACAATTGCATCATCTTATAATGAAAGCAGAGAAAAAAATCACATAGAAGGTCAAGATCTTTATACATTTCATGGAAGTATTTTTGACTAGACGGAGTATATGCATTTGGTTTTCTATTATTTTGTCACTCTCTGTTCGGCTAGAAGTTGGCAGAGCAAACATTCAAAAATCCTGAAATATCCTTTTTTTTTTTCTTTAGGAAAGTTTATAATCATACACACCCATTCTCCTGGTAAGGAAGGTCCATGACATATTCTTGCTTCCAAGAAGTAACATCAATGTCTTCCCCATTCTTATCTTTCACCTCATCCACAATGTACTTGACCTGGAGAACATGATCGATAAATAAGCTACAACTAAACTGTCATTTAGAAGAAAGAAAAAAAAACTTGTTGTCTTGTAAATATAAAAGGAGAAAATCATGCAAGCATGCAAGGAAAGTAGTATAAACTCAAACCCAACAGAAGTTCCATATCGGCATGTATATAAAGTATGGAGGCTACACATACCAACACCCTCATTACTTGTTTATCACCTCCTCCGAGGGAGTCGAGATACTGGAACTTCCTTTCTTTTTTGTTAATAACAGCCAAGCACCAATGTATTTCTTTATGGACAGGGACAAATATCTGTGTAGAATCTATGGTCAGAATACCACCAAAAAATAGCATGGTAATTAGGAAAATCAGAAATAATAAAAAAAACTACTATACTTTACTTTGTCACACTCAAGGAGACTGTATCCCAACTTCCTCTGTGTAGTCCATCTTCTAACTGACTTGTAATCATAGCCAATACTTCCACTTATCAACTAAGTCGCAACAAAAAGATAGAATGAGAATCACGAAGGATGCCACATGTCAGCACGATAAAGTCCCATAAACCATGGCAACTAACATACACATGCTAGAGACTAGAGAACATCATCCACCATCCATCACCACCCAAACCAACAAAAAGTAGCTACTAGGGTTCAAAAGACGTTTTCGTACAACAAAATAACTTCCGATCTAGATCGGCCCCCTTTACAATTCTAGATATGTCATGTAATTTTGTACTCTTGAAAATTAAATTAATATACAACTGTTTTCTCTTCTTGAGGATTTATAACCCAATTACCTAACACACGCGCGTACAAAAATACATAATGGTGTTAATGTAGCTTTGCCCATCCAAGTATACAACCCTCAATAATCTCCATTATAGCCATTAATTTTTTTTTTGTACATATTCAGTCATTTTGTTGTACTGATTTAGTCCTTCAATTTTGAAGTGGACGGCAAAGAGAGTCAAGTAAAAATCAGTGGCTAACACAAATATTTTAGATGGTCAGATAGTCAAATCTAACATCAATCATATACAAAATGATGTGCATTATAGCTTCTACCATGCATATTTACCTTGTTTGGCATGCTATGTAATGAAGTATATCAATGAAAATAGATGCATACAACACACAATGTACCTTGAAGATACATATGCGGCCTGGTTTGCTACACATCAAGGCTCTTGAAAAGAGCCTGGTCATTGTGACAACACTGACAAACCTAGAACCAGGGTTGTCATAGCTATTATTTATCTTTCTTTTTACTAATACATGAATAATAATTACTTCTTTAAGATTTTCTTAAAAGTTTTTATTTCTAACTTTATATATGTTTAATCGATATAATATGAAATTTCATTTTTACATGAAACATAATGTTTATCTATGCTTTATTACAATAAAAAAAAATGTTCTTAAGTATAATTTTATTGTAAAAAGATTAAAATGTATTTGTCTTTTATTGTGAAGTGTGTAAGCGACACGTGACAATATGTTCTCTTTTATCATATAAGTTTTGGATATAGATTTAAATTTTATCTAGATTAGATTGATGTTAAAATATTTTTTATATAGATATATAAATAAATGTTGAGATATAATATTTTATATTTAAATTAAATTAATAATTTAAATTTATATTTTTTGATGAAACGTGGAGTTGAAACGTAGGATGTAGGGGTTCTTCTTTATTATAATAGATTTTATTTTATATCTAAAACTAACGAGTTGTATTTATCTTTTATTTTAAAAATAACAAGTTGTATTTTCTAGTGGAACGTGGAAATGACACATAGGCGTCTAATATTCTCCTTTTTTTATATAAAATAATAAAGATAAAGAAGTTTATTAACTCATGTATTATGTGGATATTTTGAACAAAAATATTTACATAAAATGTATATATAAACTCAAAATTAAAATGTATAAATTTTAATTTTAATAAAAAATATAGGAACAATATAGTTATTTGTCATAACTATTATTTTTGAGCTTTGTGTATACCTATGAATTGTAATTATTTTATATATCTTTCATCTAATTTTTTATTTTTAATTGATATGATTGAAACATAATGTGTATATATTTTGTTACAATAAAAAAATGACATGAAATATGATTTTTTTAATATTTATTTCTTTTTTAAATTTAACTTTTATTTATTTTAATATTTTATTATTAAAATTTTATTATAAGGTTTATATTTTTACTTGATATAATTTCATATTTTTTTGTTGTTTTATAGATATTATATATATATATATATATATTGCCGACGGAGCAGAGAGAAAAAATGCTCACGTGGCGCAATATTAGTGGTGAAAATTCAGAAAATTAAGGTTTATTAGGCACAACATGATTGGTTAAAATTCAGAAAATTAAGGACGTTGATTTGGCGCGACTTAGTTTGTTAAAATTCAGAATATAATGGGATAACATCAGCAATCCTATCAATACTAACAAACTTGCATAAAATAATGGGATATTTATCTACGTATACAAATTACAACTAAACATTAATTATTCAAAATTATTATTTTTATAGTTTTATAAAACAGATATAAATAGTTGATTATTCTAAATTTTTCATTTATAAATATATATATTAATTAATATAGGTTAAAATTTTAGTTTATAGATAAAACAATATTATATATTTTATTATAATTAACAAAATATAGTGAAATATTTTTTTATATATTGTTTGTTTACTTTTTTAAAATTTGATAATTTTATATAATGTTTATCTAATAAATTTATAAGCAAATGGAAAAAAATTTATTAAATATATATAACATTTACATTTAGATTTAAATTTTATTGATGATTCGGTTTAATAAACATATAAAATAGGTAGATAAATATATAAAAGTAGTTTTTTAATCAGCATATATTATAAAATAGGCAAACATATGACATTTATTATTTAGAAAAAATTATGTGCTAGCTTACTTTTTTTACTACGAGTCATTTTTATCGTCCCGTGCGTTGGGTCAAAATGGTGTCATCCCTAATTCAAACCTCCGAAAAAACATCGCGTTGATATACTTTTTTTACATTTAAAGCTTCTCATTATTTTGTGTTGTTTATGTATTAATGTTTCCAAATTACACATATATTAATATTTTTTCAGTATACCATGAAAAACAATAAAGATCTCTGACAATAAGTGAGTCAGTGGTAGGTGGAAATGTATCAGTAGAGGGAGGAGTGGGGGTAGGTGTATCAGCTGGGAGTGGGACAGAAGAAGACGGGTCACTAGGGGTAGTGGAAGGTGAAGGAGAAGTAGTAGTAGGGTCAGGGTGAGGATAGGATGAGATGTATGGGTCTGATGTAGATGGGGAAGGAGGTTTAGGGGGTTGGTGATAGGGAAATAATTGTTCATTGAAGCGAACATGTCGGGCTATGTAAAGGCGCTCAGACTGTGGGTCCAGGCAACGGTAGCCATGATGGGTTGGACTGTAGCCAAGAAAGACACATGGAGTAGAACGGAGGTCCATTTTGTGTTTGTTGTATGGACGGAGATGTGGAAAACACTGACACCCAAAGACTCGAAGAAAGGAAAAATCTGGGGGACGCTTGAATAAAAGTTCAAAGGGTGAGGTATTAGAGTTTGTTCTAGACGGCATGCGATTGATGAGATAGACAGCTGTGTCAAAAGCAAAGTGCCAGAAACGTTGAGGCACATTAGAGGCGGCTAGAAGGGTAAGACCAGTTTCGACAACATGCCGATGACGACGTTCAACAAAACCATTTTGTTCACTGGTATGAGGACATGAGAGACGATGAAGGATGCCGAGAGAGGAGAAGAATTGGGAGAGATTCCGAAACTCCCCTCCCCAATCGGTTTGAACGGTTTTGAGTTTTGTTTGAAACTGACGTTCAGCCATGACAAGGAAGCTTTTAAAAGTAGCATACACATCAGACTTAAGTTTTAAAGGAAAAATCCACATGAAACGAGAGTAATGATCAACACATAATAGAAAGTATGTGTGACCATCAAACGAGGTAACAGGGGCGGGGCCCCAAACATCACAAAAAAACCAAATCCAAAACACCCGAGCTTTTATAAATAGAAGGTAACAAATGTAGTTTAGATGATTTCCCAACAGAACACGAATTACAAAAAGAAGTACTAGAAGACTCATTATTTAAAGGTAAACTATACTTAGAAACCATAGACAAAAATAGTTGTTGATGAGGATGGCCGAGTCGGTGATGCCAGATCGTGGAAGAAGCACGGGTAGTGGAGAATCCGACTTTAGGAATAGGTTGGTTCGTTGGAAGATGAAAGGAGTAGAGACCACCGTTACTTGGACCAGTGAGGAGGATGGTGTGTGTAGACTTGTCCTTCACAACAAAGAAAGTGGAGTGAAATTCAAAAAACACATCATTATCAAGACAAAATTGTTGAACAGACAGTAAGTTTTGTTTAATATCAGGCACATGGAGAATGTTTTTAAGGTTAAAGGTTTTGTTAGGCGAGTGATATTGGGTAGAACCTATATGAAGAATGGGTAAACCCTCACCATTGCCAACATGAAGATTATCAGTACCGGAGTATGCCTCAGAGTGATCGAAACTAGAGAGGTCTGGTGAGACATGGTGGTTGGATCCTGTATCTGGAAGCCAAGAGGTGGACACGTTGGAGCGTAGATCTGTAAAATTAGCTGACGGAGGCTGCCGTGACCGAATAGTAGAGGGATCTCGATTGGGACACTGAGATGGAATGTGACCAATGCCACACCTGTTGCAAGTTCCGAACACAGTGTTTTGAGTAGAGGCCCAAGGAAATTGATCCCGATGACCACCTGTTTGACTGCGGTTATTGTTGTAGTTTCCACGGCCACGGTTATTGCCACGTCCACGACCACGATAATTACCAGACCTGTGAGTAAAGTTAGCCTGTGCAATAGAAGGAACAATAGGTTGTACCTGAAGACCAAGCTGAGAGAGAGCATGCTGAAGGGCTTGGAGCTGATCAGGAGATGGAGTAGTACCAGAAGAAGGGGGGGTGCGATGGTTACCAGCAGTAGTTGTAGACAGAAAAGCCTGAGAGGGCTGGATGACTGGAGTAGACTTCTGGATCATATAATCATGGTCAGATAACAAAGCAAAAAGTTCAGCAAAAGTTATTGGAGACTGGCGACCAATAAGGGATGATTTTAAACCATTGTATTCGTCTCTAAGACCCGAGATAACCACATAGACCAAATCTTTTTCTTTTGGTGGTTCACCAATGTTGGCAAGAGCAGTAGAATATTCCTGAGCCCTAGTCAGGTAGGCTGTAGCAGTTTCATCAGGTTGCATCTGAAGCTTGAGCAGCTGATTTTTAAGGGTGTATTCCCGAGAGGAAGTGTGTGGAGCATATGCACGTTCAAGAGACAACCACAAATCCCGAGAGGTGGTGCCTTGAACATGCTGAAAAGAGGCCTCAGAGATTGTAGAAATAATAAGCATACGTACGTGGGCATCATTGGAGATCCAGGCGGTGTAACTGGGGTTTAATTGTGGCAGTGGTACTGTGGTACCATCTTTGTCAGATGAGGAGGTGATAGTCGGAGGAGGGCAGGTAATTGTGCCATCCACGTATCCAAAGAGGTTGTTTGTAACAAGAAACGGGTGAAGCATAGTTTTCCAGTAGCCATAATTGGTTGGGGAGAGAGTAAAAGCAAACTTGTGGGAGTTATGGCCGGTTTTCTCTGCGGTTGTTAGGGCGGTAATAGAAGCCATTTGTAGAGACAGCAGTAGCAGATGAGGTTGATTAGGGTTTCGGCAGCAGTAACAGCAAGGTTGTTTAGGGTTAGGCGGCAGCAACAGCAAGGTTGTTTAGGGATCAGCAGGAAAGTAAACAGCAGCAGCAGGGTTCAAAAATAATCGACAGCAGAGAAGAGACAGCAGGTTCAGAAGGTGTGCGGCGGCTGTGACAGCAGGGAGGCAGCAGGGTGGTGAGCGGCGGCTGTGGCAGGGAGGCAGAAGGGTGGTGGCGGCGGCAGCAGACAGGAGGCTAGGGGTGAGGGCGGCGGTCAGAAAGGTAGGCGCCTAGGGTTTTGAGAAGTAGGCGGCTAGGGTTAGGAGATGAGACCTAGGGTTGTAATCCCAGGCTCTGATACCATAACAGACTTTGTAATCTGATGTATATTATTGTATGAAACAATGATTACAATGCCAAGTATATATAGAAGAACTAATTACAATGAATACTATCTAGTTTAGACTAATTACATTCTAGTCCTTCTATTATAAACTATGTCTAATAATAAGAAATGTCATTTGCCGTTTAAATTGTTCAATGTGATTTTATTAAGATTTATTAATTTTTTTAATGATATTTGCTTTTGTTTGATAACATTTTATTAATTGCTTTAAATAAATTGTTATTATAAAATTATGTTAGACGATATTATAAGTAATACTTTGCAAATATGTGTTTGTATATTAGTTGATGGAAAAATGATGGGTTTTCATTTTATTGTAAATTATTATTATTTTCCTATATTCTTCATTCTTATACACGATTTTTTGAACTAAAATCAGTCTTTTGATCAACTCACATGTATTAAACTAGATATGTATAGACTTCAAATATAATTATGTGTAATAATTAATATTCATGATTAATATATGTAACATTTTGTCTTCGCAAACAATGTATAGTTTTCTTAAAAAAATAAATTTTTGTTGTGTCATCAATTAATTATAAAAACCAATGGGGTTTAGCCCATTTGATATGAGAGGTGATGTGTAAGTGCTGGGGTCACGAGTTCAACTCTCGTCGGAGACAAGTTGGAATTTAGGCAGTGGAAGTAACTTCTGAAGTCTCCATTTGGGGCAAAATGATAGTTTAGGAATAGGAGTATGATAATTTTCCGTTAAAAAAATTTATTATAAATATTTATTTCATCACAGATCACCCGAGCAACGCACGGGTATTCAGCTAGTTAATAGATGTTTATAGATAAATTATATGGATTAATTCAAGAAATAGTATTATTATATTTGTATTATATTCTTAATAATAATAATATATATTAGATTATAACAAATGTTGGATATGGTTAAGGTTAATGATTTATTAATATTTTAAATAATAAATTGTAATTATCTTTTACTTTATTTTAAAAATAACTGTTTGTATTTATCCCTTCCGGTGAAACGTGAAGGTGACACGTGACATTAAGTATTCTCCTCTTGGATTTATAAACCGCGAGGCGCACCATTGCGAAAAGGGTTCTGGAGCCTGAGCCATGAGGCGCACACATCATGTATGCGAGGCGCACTTGTTTTGGTATCATAATTCATATATAATAACACTTTTATATTACTTTAACAACTGAAAATGTAAAATTCCAAAATTTAGAATACCAAAATATAAAAAACATTCACAATCTTCATTACAAATTTGAATTACTTTAACAATAAATCAAGGAGGGACTTATTTTCTTCTTTTCTGTGCCAAATTTAATGAACGACAAGGAGGCGCTTGCAACAACTTGTGTTGCGCAGGGCTTTGAGCCTCACTGAGCCTGAGACGCGCCTTATAAAACACAGATTCTACTTTATTATATATGTATGTATATGTATCTGTATATGTATATGTATCTGTATCTGTATCTGTAACAGAGTGTAGAACGAGGAAGTCAAGAAGAATGAATTCAGGGGGTACATTGCCATTTAAACTGTGTGCTTGAGGATAGAATCTGGGGGACACAAAGAGTATGTAAATAAAGCCGTAGAGGAGATGGCGAGGGATGAGATTAACCAACCTTCTTGTAGAAAAACGTGTTGAAGAAATGACATTTCAAAAACTTTTGGGGCTCCCTCTTTTCCCTCTCTTTTAGCAACTCGAGATAAACGTTAATAACCTATAATATGAAAAATCAGCACTAGTATGTAAGTGTGTTGCATTGGTGCTCCCAAATATCACATTCAAACTCAAAAGTTACCTCATCATTTAACCATGCCCCAGGTCTTAAGCACCGTAAAACTTCGCCAGTGACTGTAATATTTGAATTCTCATGAGTGACCAAAACCTTCCTTCTACAGATTTCAAGACCATTTTACATCAAATCAGATAGCAAAACACATAGAAAGCCATTCATACATTGGTACAAAATAAGTATACATATATCTATTAAATCATACCGACTAGAATTAGACAATGCATTAGTAACCATCTCCTCCTCGTCCTTGGTAAGTGGGCGGAAAGGCTCGATCAGTATGTCCTGAAAATAATTAAACTTAACATGAGAAACCAATGTATGATAAACAAAGATTCATTTCCAATAGATACCACACACTTCACCTCTTCTTTCTTCACAGGGTGCAACTGTTTATAAAATGCTCTCTTTTCCTCAAATAGTTTGATATCAAACCTCAATCTCCTTATCCGTTCGTCGTGCTTTTTTTGCAACTTCTTATGATAAGGCAAACTTGCATCTAAATCTGAATCATCTGGCCTCTGGTTCAGCGATAATGATTCCAATGTCTTTCCATCCATCAACTCGGAAGCCACTCCCGAAGATGTAGATGGCTGAAAGCCTGTATTTTCTTCAGCCTTCCCATCCAATTCACTATACTTAGCCTTGATGTTCTCTATCTCCCCTGATTTGTTGATGTTCTCTCTCTCACGTTCCACAATAGCAACCTCCTCAACAACTGAGTCCCCCGAAGCATCATTTTCATCATCAACAGCCTTTACGTCATCCTCAATTTCAAACTTAACATGCCTGCAACTGTAAATTGCTGCTTCTTTAGTTCTTTTATACTTGGAAAACAAGAAATTCCACATTCTGCCACCTGAAAAATCCGATTTCTGTCTCGAATTTAGACTAAAACTACTGTCGAATCCTTTCGACTTTGCTGTAAATCCGTTAACAACTACACAAGGAGCATGAATTTCTCTTAGAATCGGGGTGACCTGCTGCGGATACTGACTAAGCCTTGAAACCGGAGTATTTGTTGGAGCAGTAAAATTGGAAGATTTGAGCTTCTTGGAAATATGATGATGGTCATCACGGAATCCAGATGGTGACGAATATTGAAACTGCAGGTCTGGCTTGTTGGAGTTACTTGTGAAAACACCCATTAACGATTGAGAAAACAGTCTAGGGTTTCGTAAAAACCCTTATGAAAGAAATAAACGTATGTTGGCATGCAGGCAGAGGAATTGTTTGAGAAATAAATCAATCCCTAGGGCTAGAATGACAGACAGACTGCTTCGAAGTTGTTGATTGATAGTATTTGATTGATTTCATGGATGAAGATTGGGTCTTGTGTTTGAGTTTTTGGGAAGTGCCAATTTTCAATTTTGTATGTCTGTCTTTTCATGCGGAACGGTAGATAGTTCACTGTTTTATTTCTTTATTACATGTTTAGAAAAGAGTAAATTACATAAATCGTCCCCTGGTTTAGCTCTGGTTATGAAAATGATCCTGGCACAAAGCAAGTACACGACAGTCTTGAAAATTAAAATTTTGCTACAAATCAGTCTTTCAAACTAACTGCTGTTAAATCAAGGTACGTAGATCATTTATAAAATTATTTTAATATACTTTTAATTTTTCATATTATTATTATTATTTTCTTCATCTTCATCTTCTCCTCATCCTCCTCCTTCTACAACGGTACCGGAAATGAGACGAATATGCCCAATAAAACCAAAAGAAACCTTTGGCGTACCTCTGTTCACCGGAAAAGGAACAGCGGCCAGCAAAGATAGCAAACAAGAAACCAAACACCAGCGGTGGCGGCCAGCCAGATTGACCGCAAACAGTGTTGTAAAAATCGGCCTAGGCGGCCGGCTAGGCGGCGCCTAGGCGCTAGTCGGAGGTGTGACGCTACGAGTTGCTTGTAATCGGCCTGTATTAGTCGGAATCGGCCTAGGCGGTCCTAGGCGGGTTCTAGGCGGTCCTAGGCGGGTTCTAGGCGGTCCTAGGCGGGTCAAAGTCAACTTTTTTCCAAAAAAAAATTAAAATAAAAAAACAGAAAATATAAGACAAAAAGATGCAAATTAGGGTTTGTACTTTGAAATCATTGAACAATATGGTCAAGAAGATGAAGGAACGTCCATCTAATATTCTAATTATAATATTAATGAACTAGAATTCTATATTTGAACTTTAAAGTATGTGTATTTGAAGATTTTAACTATTATGGTTGTCTTATAAAACATATTTTTGGATGTTATGGTTAATTATATTTATATTTGAATATTTATACATATGATATATGTATAATTCTAAAATTTACATATAAAAAATCCCAATCCGACTACTCCCCGACTAGTCCCCGCCTAGGCCGACTACTCCCTAGTCCCCAGTCGGCCGGCCGACTCCCGCCTAGCGATTTCTACAACATTGACCGCAAAGAACCAGCGACAATGTCCATTTTCACGATGATGGCTCTCAATCGGCCAGCAAGGAACCAGCGGCGGTGACGACGTATGTGGTTGAATCAGTTGTCTGCGAAATCATCTGGCTCTGCGACGCAGCAACTTCGTTGAGCTCTGGACATGATTCTAACCCGCCAAATCCAAGCGAATTCGGAATCGATGAGGCAGCAGAGTGAGGTGGGAGAGTTAGGGTTCGAGGTCGAGGAAGAAGTGAAACTGGGGATAACTGCTTGGCCAGCTTCACCCAACATTTTGGGATTTAGATGCAAAAGATTATAAATTAAAGGTTTTAGGGATCGGAAGGAAAACCCTATTACAGGGTCTATGAATAATAATAATAATAATAATAATAATAATAATAATAATAATACAATAAAATTAAAAGTATATTAAAAAAATTTCATAAATGGTCCCTGTATAGGTAAAAAGATGAAATTACCCTACATATTTAACTTTGATTTAACGACAGTTAATTTGAGGGACTGATTGTAGCAACCTTTTAATTTTAGGACTATCCATGTACTTACTTTGAGCTAGGGACCATTTTCATAACCAAAGCCAAACAAAGGGACGATTTATGTAAGTTACTATTTAGAAAACGTACAAATTGTAAAAACATTCTATAATTTATTATTAGAATATAGAAAATTATGTATTTTCTAAACCTTCGTAATAAACTCTATAATTTATTATTAAAATAAAAAAAATTATGTATTTTTCTAAACTAACTCATTGGGTTATAATGTTTGGATATCTACCGTGAAAACTTTGTATTCCATAAGAAAACCAGTTGTTAGAGTCTTACACTATGTTTCACAATCCCAATAATAGGAGAAAAAGAATGGAAATAAGAAAAAATTCATCAAAGTCTTAGGAAAGTAAAGAATGAAAATTTGTTTGATTTTTTTTTTTTTCTATTGCCCTTTCTTTCCAAAAATGGATAGAAACGAAAGCTCTATTGCCCCCTTCATTCCAAAATTGGAGAGAAATAAATTAAAATGTGTTATAAGCATTTCTTTTCCACTTTTTTTTTTTCACCTTCTTCTAGCATTCACCAGGAACACAGCGTTAATACAAGACTTACAAGAAAACTAGGGTAATAGCGACAAATTTCGTTAATGGGTATGAGCGACGGATAATGCATCTAATCTGATCGAACGATGAATATATTATGTGAATATTGTATATGTAGATGGATTTTGGTGTCAAGCTTCCACGTGTTTCATGTTTTGTTAAATATCTAACAGGGGCCACGTGTTACAAGATTGATTCATTCCACGGAGATCTTCCCACCCCCGAAACCCACACCAATCACCTCTGATTTCACCGAGGCTTCACTTCTATGGCGGCCTCGATTATCCGTATCTTCTTCTTTCTTTCACTCTTTTTTGCCCTAATTTTTACTCTATCTGAAGCCGATACTGCCGTTGAAGATGTTGTAGTTGGATCCGACAACTCCGAGGCGTTTCGGATAGAAGTTGATAAACTCACCTCCAAGATCCACTCACTTGGTTTGTCTCTACTTCATCTAATCTTTGTTAGCAGTAGAAACACTTATTTGGGTACCTCGAATTGAATTGTTAAGCTACTATGCTTTCCAATCTTACTTAGGTTACTGTTTGTTTTTTGTTCCTCCATAGAAGATGTGTTTAACTTATTGATATTTTCGACCTATGATTGAGTGTTGGAGGAGACTAATTTGTAACGCAATCTTATACAATATAAATGGTTTGGATCATGTGCAGCAGTCTATTGGTCAAATGACCTTTCACCTACAATAAAAACATAAAAATTCTTCTGTAAATAATTATTTGAACTTGTTACAAACACAACTAAATATAAGCAGAGTTCGGAGAGAGGTTTATTTAGGTGAAGGCTAAGAGCATATAAATCGTTAATAATGCGTATTTACATCAACAATCTGCTGCCTTTTAGAATCACTTATTGACAAGAGGAATCACGAGTTAAAAAGCAAGGATGAGAACATTGCTCAGAAAGAGAAGGCAATTGCAGAGAAAGAGAAGACCATTAAAGAGAAGTCAGATAGCATCACATCTTTACAAAGCGAAGTAGCTAAGCTTGAGGTAGGATTTTGTAATGAATTTTCTGGATTCAACTTTGATTTTCTATGTAAATAATGAACTCTCTTGGTATGTTCATCCCCCATTCTTTTGTTTAACAGGGCAAAGGGTCTTTAGATGCTAATGAAGAAGTTAAAAAAGCTCGTACACGGGCTCATGAATTGGAGAAGCAGGTTTACATAAGAAATTATTCTACCATGTATTGTTGCATGGTTATTATATAACTATTAAATTATTGCAGGTGGAGAGATTCAAAATGGAGATTGATTTGAAGAACAGCTTAAGGGAGGCCTTGGAAACTCGGACAAAAGAATTGGAGAAGAAGATGCTTGATCTAAACTCAAAGGTTCAGGAGGTAAGTCGTTCTGGAATTAGAAAATGTATCTACGTTATTATTTCTTATGTTGTATATCTTGTGGTGGTGGACATACTGGAATCCAGAGTACTGTCTTTTTCCATGTGTGGGTTTTAAACCTTTTGTTTTGTTTGATATTATTTGCTTCAGCTTCAACAAATTGTTGACGAACAGAAGACAAAACTTCATAAAACCGAACGCGCGCTTAAAATAGCTGAGGTATGCCCACGACAATGGTGGTTGGTATACTGCTTGAATTATGTAATATGCAATGACCTTACATGTATAATGGCATGCAGGAGGAACTTATGAAGGCAAAATTTGAAGCAACGTCAAAGGTTAAAGAATTGACGGAGGTTAAACCTGAAACTTAGCCATCTCACTCATCCTTTTAGCTATGCCAAGTGTTGATCTTCCTTCACGTCTTTATGCCTCTAAACATATTATATGATTAACTTGTTTTGGCATACATCTATGTCTGTGCTTGTTGGGTACACCTAAGACATAATTTGTTAATTTTTGGTCTTGCATGTCACTTGGCCCTACCAAGCATATGTACTTTGATCTTACTTTGTTATGCACCCATAATTTTATTTGTTTATTTTTATATGGATATCAACCATGTTATGTGATAGAAGTAGATTGCCATTGGGTGCATTGAAGAAATTTATTCCTGTTTTGTAAACTGTGTTCAGGTTCATGGAGCATGGCTACCACCTTGGCTTGCAGCTCATTTGATTAGTTATCAGGTATTTCTTTTTTAGATCATTGCATTTGTGCCTAAAAGAATGAGGTTCTACTACATCACTATCTTGTTTGCAGTCTTATGTGGAGAACCATTGGAAAGAGCATGGAAAACCTGCCTTTGAGTCCTTTATGCAACAGGTAATTTTTGAATTTCCTATTTATGGTAGACATTATTGCGTATGTCATTTACTTCAAAATGTGTTGTATGGTTAGAACTGTTCATTTCTTCTTTGTCTTTACAACAAGATATTTAAGTTTTCATCTGTTGTGTCAGGCATTGGAGAAAAAGGCACAAGCTGAAAAATGGGCTGAACCTCATATACAGACGATCAAAACTGTAAGTGATTTTTCTGATTTTCGATTAGTTTCTTTGTGCTTGTCTATCACATTTAGTTGATAATCATGATGCAGTTGGTTACTCAGTATTTTTGTTTCTCTGTTCTTTTGGGGATATGGAATATATATATATATACACATATATATACAGAGGTGGGTTCAATGGAGAACTTCCATGCATCGAAGAACCTCCATGCACCACCACAAATGCATCACAATTGCCCCGTGATGCATCATTATTTCCACGTGAGGCATCAAATTCCCACGTGATGCATCGATTTCTATGTGATACATTACGATTTTTTAGCGATGCATTGTGGTTCTTCGATGCATAGAGGTTCTCTCTCTCTCTCTCTCTATATATATATATATATATATATATGTGTGTGTATATATATATATATATAGTGTAGGTCTGGACTCCAGAGATAATTCTGGCACATGTTTGTTAAATATGGATTAAATGATTTACCTCCACTTTGGTGTGTGGAACCTAGAGGGTGGGTTTACCCCCTTTTTTCCTATATTGTTTTTTGGACTCTTTGAATGTTATAAAACTTCAATTTGGTTTCATGCATGTCTCCTTTTTATGTGTTACTAATCTATTTATATCGGTTAGTTACATATTTTATTGATACGAGTCATATGGATAAATTAAAAATTAGCTAAAAAAGAAAGAGTTGAAATGGTTTAAAAGTAGCAAAAAAATCGATTAATTGGAAGAAGTGTTCATAGGTTTTTCCTAATTACTATTTTCAATAATAGGTTTTCTAGTTTAAAATATTAATTAATCAATAAGTTCATAAATGGACAAAAAAGGGTTTGTGTATCAATCCAACCCGATGGCCCGACCAATGTTTTGACTTGTTACCCATCCAGCCCAATTTGCCACATGTAGAAACAGCGCTCCTCTTGGAATGTGCATATTCTGGTGCATCAGAGAATAGGGTACAATCTTGGCTTATTTGCTGATATAACTTGAAATAAGTATATTCAGACCCTTGATTAATTGTTGCAGCTGAATTCATAAACCCCTAATTATTACTTCTGATCATGCAAATTGCAATAACCAACCCTGATCAATATCAGTATTGACTATGTGTCAAATTCTTAACATTCCATCCATCATGGGGAAGTAGGGGAAGTGAACCACTAGTTTTCAATTTACAGTATATCTTGTGGACCAAGATCAGTACCACTAACACTGGTAATTTTAATAATTAGGATAAACAGAAGACTATAAGCTTAGAAGCTTGCCACTAGAAGGAAATGTATGCAAACCCCTGCGATTTCCATAGGAATTTAATGCATCAGTTCAATACGGCCAACCATAAGGTTTTGGCAGAGATATCAATGGGTGTGTGAGTAGTTTGTCTTCGAAATAAAGGTCATTGACCAAATGATGCTTCAACTTGACAAGGGTGATCTAGTATGACCATGATCTGTGTTATTGTAGGGTGAATTGGATACCCTAAGAATGAGGCACTTGGCAACATAGCTTTTGCAACCTACATACCCCCTTTTTTAGGATCTCTCATTTTGTGTGCTTGTCGTGTTTACAACTTTATTTATTCATTATTTTGTTGTGTTGCTTTATATTTTAGTATTAAATCATGCGTGTATTTCTAAACATTGGCAGAAATGGGTCCCAGCCGCAAGGGAACAATGGGTGTTGGTAATAACTAATGTTGAACCACAGCTGCAATCACTGACTAAAAGGACTAGAGAGCTTTATGTTCAATCCAAGGAGGCTCTAACTCCACATTTAATCAAAATTAAGGAAACTGCAGACCCTCATTTTCAGGTATGTTATAATCAACCATGCTTTCTCCTTAATTAAGACGTATCCTAATACGAAACTACTTTGGGGCAGAGTGCCAAGAAGGTCTGTAAGCCATACATTGATAATATTGCCACTGCAACAAAGCCTCACCTTGATAAAGCACGGGAATCAGTGGCACCTTATACAAAGGAAGCAGTTAAAGCTTATGGCAAGTTTCTTGAATCTGCAACTAAATACCATCATCAGGTATAGAATACATGCATCTAATATTTGATTGATGTACATATATATTTTTCCTGTTCTTTTTCCCATGTGATAAAATCAGATATGTGAATAGTCTGTTCTTGTCTATAGAAATGTGATGCCTTTTAAAAGTTATCTGCACATGTATTTATACTATTGTGTATCATGTCATTTGTCCTTTTAAGGTGATGCACATGTTATTATTGTTGTTGGTTTAGTCTTGATCACTATATCATTGTTCTGTACTACTGAAGGCGCAAGGCATCATTGAAGAGTCACTAAAAAAGCATGATATTAGCAGAGCTATTGCAACAAAGGAGTTGGTATGGTTTGCGGTATGTCTCTGTGTATATGCATTCTGCCTGTCTCTTCTAATCCCCAACAAAAAAATTAATTAAAAAGATGATGGGTATATCTCTGTTGCAGGCATCTGCGTTGTTGGCCCTACCTGTCATCTTCCTGTTTAAAACTTTGTCTGCCATCTTTTTGTAAGTTCCGATTCTTTTCTTCATTTTGTATTTATTTCTCTGTTAAGCATTAATGAAACAGAGAACCTCTGATCGTCGTGTTGAGTTCATATGTTATAAATTAAGAATGTAAATCATTTTTTAATACTCGTGAAATGCAGTAAAAAGGCTAAAAGACCAGATCGTAATCCTAACCAACCACGTCGAAAGGCTAAACGTGCACACCCAGACAAGTAGTAAAACACAGAAGATGATTGCTTTTGTTTAAACATGAATTTGAGGTATGCAGCTCCGAAGCTTGAAATTATCTCTGTCTCTACATTGACGCTTGTTGGTAAATTTGCATAATGTGTGTCCCGGTACTACATTCTCTGGTGCACATCAACATTTATGTCCTGGTTCATCTCCTTATCTTTAAGATTGACTCAACTATTAGGGGGCATTTGGTACGTGGAATTGTAGAGAATGTAATTGCCTAGGTTTGCAAGCTTTTTTTTAAGTAATGATAGTTGCTCATAATTAAAGATTGACATAGAGAATGAAGGGAAAACTATGAAACCTTCATTCTATATCCTTGGCTTTTTATTCTCTCCGTATTCACAATAAAATGAGAGAAATAAAAATAACACTAAACTCTCCATTTCCTTCCATTGAGAATCAACACTCCCATCACATGATGCAACGTATCATTTGAAAGGAGCAATAGTGGTTTTTTGACCCAGTAAATTAGAGGAATCAATATCATATGCATGGGTTCTACAACCTCAGTTGTGGTTTTGAGTTACTCTATTCACTTTGGTAAGTTTGTTTTTGTTTCAATAAAAATTTAATGACCATTTACTTTGGATCACCACTAGTAGTCTAGTAGTCTAGTAATCTAGTATAGGTGTCATTTTAGGGTAGTTAATAACTGGTTGTATTTTCTTATCTAATGTGTTGATTGGGTAAAATGAAAAAAATTAGCTAAAAGGAAAACCAGTCAAATGGGTTCAACTAGCCTGCAGTGTAGCTTTGATAGATAATATAGCCTCCTAAGTTGTATTCAAAAAGTTAGATTATTGTTATAATTATGTATAGCACAATTTATTTGTAAAAAAGGTGAAAGAAATGGGGAAATTTTTTTTTTTTTTTGGGGTCAACCCAGCCCTATTCTTTTTGACCCGCATCAGAATTACTAGTTGTTACCTATTACCAACACTATCTGATCGACCTAACTATTTTGCCACCTACTTAAATGTTCCTTCTTCCACTAAGCACTAGATTGCAAGAAAGGGTCCTCCCATGTTTTGTAAGCATCATAAACTTGTAACTAACATAAAGTCTGAAAGTCATCAATCATTGGCAATCTACTTGAATGCTGAAGCTTATAGCTCTGTCTGGAGTTTGTCTTTGGTTTAGGATCACCTAATTGGATTTTGATTTGTACTTGCTGCCTGAATAATTGCTCAGGTGACGTTTGGTTCGTGTGATGGAATTCGGCGGAATTGGAATTTAAATTTAGTTTGCTTACAATTTTTGATGATTAATGTAAATGGTTATATTTTTATATATTTTCATCAAATTTCATTGTTTATAGGAATTCAAATTCCTTCGAACTCATACATGAATTAAATTCCAACCTATACATGAATTAGATTCCGACCTACATCTGGCCAATAATAAAAATCATCTTATATCTTCACCATCAACCATATTAATAACTAAAATTTAAATTCCAATCATTCGAATTCCATTCCGTGAACCAAACGCCAAGATGCATGGGAGATTCAACTTTCCTTGAATTAGGGTGTGTTTGGCGGGTGGAATAGAATTTGATGGAATTGGAATTTAAATTAAAAGTTGATTTTTGTTTATATCCCATTAAATTCTTTGCTTACAGGAATTTGACATTCCTACTAATATATACCTGAATTGAGATTCCAACTATTTATAACCTAAACCCTTAACCGAACACTGAAAATTATCTTCTATCCCTCCCCACAAAACATCTAATAACTAAATTTAATTCAAATTCCTTTGAATTCCTTTTGCGGTCCAAGCGGCCCCTTATTGTGAGGTCGATCTCATTGCGTGATATCAAAGATTGTTACGAGTTGGATGGTATTGGATTGAAGTCGAATTACTTGGGTTTGTGAATTTCTTTGCACTCTTTTGCAGGTAGAACCGATACTTTGTGCATGAGAGCCACATGGAGAGGTTTATATGTTGGTTCTAAAGGCTGCTGTTGTTTGTTTGTAATGTGTAGAAAAAAGAAGAGAAAGTAGGATGGTAGTATTGTATTTATGGAGATGGAGGTGTGTGTATCATAGTTATTGACTTACTGTGCACATGTCTGTAAGTTGTAAGTTAATTGTTTTTCAAAACTGGCTTCAGGTTTTTGCCTCCCACTGGAATTAATTTCTGATGAACTTGCTAAAAGAAGAATTACATTTTTTTACGACAAAGACACAACACAAATTATTGTTTATGTCTTTAAGAGTACAAAATCTCTCTCTCTCTCTCTCTCTCTCTCTCTCTCTCTCTCTCAATTAGTTTCAAGAGTTGTATGTTGGCATTTTAATTTGGGTTAATATCGAAAAAACGCCATAAACTTTCCTTAGTTTTGTGATCAAGTCTCTCAACTTTTTTCTCTGATTGTTTAAGTCCCTTCACTATTTTGTCTTGTTTCAAAAACTCCCTATCTTTACATGTTTGAACGATTAAGTTTTTAAAAATTTCAATTTATTAGTTGTGTTTTACCTACTTATCCAGTAGTCGGTCAAAATATATACTTTTGAATAATACAAAAATAGTTTAGGAACTTAAAAATCGAAAAAAAGTTTAAGGACTTAATCGTGAAAATGAGAAAAGTTTATAGCGTTTATTTAATATTAACCCATGTATGCATAAATTTATTGTTTAATTATATGTTATATTAATTTTTATTATTTAATTTGAGTATATTATATTTATACTATTTTTTGCAAGCGAATATTAATTTTATATTCAATTGAAACTAAAAACCGACAAAAAAACAACAATAGCAAACGCTCCAAACAGCAAAGATCAAAACAGAAATCTTCAAGGAGATGAAACCTCAAAACTAAATTGCTTCTATAGAAATATAGAATAAACAAAATCTGTGAATTGAGCTCCGACTTGGTCCGATTCCACTTCCATAACAGAAACAGAGAACTGAACCTCGGAGCAAATGTCTTGAACATGAAGATTCTACTTCTCTTTCATGCTCGAGTGAACTATCCGATTTCTTCAAGCCCAAATAGGCCAGTGGATGTTAGACAACCACATAAAATGCTTTTATCTAACTACTTATTGTCGGAAAAGTTTCCATCCGGATGACAAAGGTACCATTACTGAAAGACAACTACAAAATACTACACTATTATATGAGCCAATGAATCTTCTTTTAATATCAAGATCTGCCCGCCTAAGGCCCATTAATCATAGGGGTCCATTATCAAAAAACCTATTATATAACTGGATTTATTAACGATTAAATAAGGTTAACATTATATAATTATAAGTTTTTTGTTATAAATTTATCATTTTTACTTGAATTTTACATATGCTAAACATACATATATATTCATAGGGCCCATTAAAGTTTTTGTTCAGGGCCTCAAAAATGATTGGACCGGCCGTGTTTAATATTAGTCTCAAGAGTTTGTTTGATAGCATCTTAACTAATTTACTATTAGGACGTGAATGAGTGGAGTCAAATTCAAGATCAATACGACTTAGGCTCGACTTGTTTATATAATTTTATACGTAAAGATTACACACATTCAACTCAAGAACCACACATATTCAACCAATTTACAACTTTGCATGTTCATATGCACTAGACACGTATGAACATGTAACTTGTCATGTTCACATGATTTGTTATTCGCTTTTCACAATAACCGAACGTAAAACATATTTCAAATCCGAACTATCATCTTGTATAGACAAATTAACTACTGATCTTTTGAATAACACATAACCCCCTCCCAGTGGCGTAGCCAGAAATTCATTCTAGGGTAGGCCAATTATGTTGGTTCAAATCGATAAGTACCGAAAAATCACAGTACTATAAATTTTGGTTACTATTAATTTGCTCGATTTAAAGTTTTAATTGTTATGAATACGTCATTTTTGTTACATCTAAACAATCATTGAATAAACATATAAACAATAAACATTACTATGCAGACTTCACATCTAATTTATGGTTAAATCAAGTGTAACATTTAGTAAATAAACATATTCACATTAATGATATAGAAGATAACCGTAAAAACAAAAAAAAGTGTAGAAAATAATTCATAAAGAAAAATTGAGAACGTACCCATTCCTTAAATTTCATGTACTAATTCCTTAAAATATTTTGTTTGGTATTTGAACCAATGATAAATGAACGTAAGGTTATATTTAGAAATACAACAAGTTAAAAATTATTTTGAATGGTTAATATATATATATATATATATATATATATATATATATATATATATATATATATATATATATATATATATATATATATATATATATATATATATATATATATATATATATACACACACATTGTGTGTGTAGGGGTGGCCATGGCCCACCCATTGGCATGTGTGGCTACGCCACTGCCCCCTCCTAATGTCAAAACCATCGGTGTCACTTAAAACCATTTGCATGTTATAGAATTGTTAACTTATTTTCATAGTTTGAATGCAATCAATCTAATGAATCTTCTGTATATTAAAATCAATGAATGCAATGATATAATTAAGCTTGTATATATAAATACATGATAATGCAATCAATCTAATGGATCTTGTTTATATTAAAACCTGTGAATGCAATAAACCCACTGAAAGTTTATTTTTATTGGTTCAATTAAAACTTGCATATATACATATATATAGGGGTGAGTTCAATGGAAAACCACTATGCACCTGAAAACTATGGAAACCTACGCATACCGTCTGATTTGGTGCATTTCATGAAAAACGCGGTGACATGATCGTAAATAATGTGATACATCACGCGGGATTTTGATTATCACGCGGGGAATGCCCATTTCTGGGTGTTAACCTTAATCAACACGGATTTCTGAGGTGGTTTAGTGTTGGAATTTCTTTTCTGGGCATTAGCCTTAGTCAACAATGGATATATGAAACAACTTCGATATCAGGAAATGTTGATGCTGATGTTGCTGGTGCTGATGCTGTCGTTGTGCAGCATAATTGTTTATGCTTATCAAAATCAGTTTCAACCGCTGATTAGCGGTTATTGTGTTGGTTAACTTGATCAACTTAGAAATCATATCAAAACTTCTATATACAGCAGTGGTTCAATGAAAAATCAATATGCATCAGGAAACCACATGTATTTCTACATTTCTACATATACATACAATTTATTATCAATCCGGACTAGTGTATTTCTACAAAATTTAGAAAACCCGGGTCAAATTGTTTACGGAAAAAGATTCAATTCGTACATGATCACAAGGAGGGCATGAAGCCTGGGGTTGTTCCACAATTACACTGGCTTGAATTATGTCCCTAGCCGTTACTGGAAACTTGATCAGCCTACATATATATAACCTTTTGCTTATATTATGTTATAATTCACTTTTTCTATAATAAGATTACTAGTAGCGTTACATCTAATAATAATTAATTAAATAGTTTAAGTTGTTGTACGTTTTTATATGTGAAGTGTTTGACAAGTAGTCTCTGATGTAGGAATCCGTTTTATTACTAGCTCATGGTTCATGTTCATGGGTGTTTCTTATTAGAGAGAAAGAAATGGTTTTGGTAACAGGTTCCTTTCAACTACTTAATTGCATCATGATTGACCTTTGTTGTGTCGACAAAGTCGTTGGTACATACAGCGAGACATTTCGCATGAAAGCGCGTCTGCTCATGGTCGTGCACATGTACCCTTTTTTGCTCAAACAAGCAAGCAACATATTAGTTTATGTAGAGAACCCGATGATGATTTGACCGCCGTTGTTTTTAACAAGGTTTCGTCTATGACTAAAACAAGCGCGTAAGAATTAAATCAAATTTATATTGTCATCATGGGCTGCTTGAGATAATATTATATACATGAAACAAACAGTCTTTGAACTCTGATCCTCTAATTTCTAATAGAAATCATAGGTCTTCTGTGAATTGCCTGTCTCTTTTAATGTGAATAGTATTATGATTGTTCTTCTGAGTTTTCCTTCAAGACTACATTAAGAAAGACTTTCTGTATCTTCTAGAATTTCGTTCAACGTACTTCAATTGGTGACACAAAACGCCATGAAAGTTAGATATCGAGCGTACAATTTTGATTAAAATAATCAAGACCGACGACCCACAATCTCATCTTTGATCACACTGATAAAAAAATTAATCGGCTGCATGCATGCCCTTGGTTTCTAATTAACACGAGATCGATCAGTTAATTAGTACTGGTACATATAGTAGTAGTACGTGCAGGAAGTAAGATATGAGGCAGGTAAGAGTGATGGAGACTGGTTTCAGGCCGGATCATTTAAGATTTCGAAGTGTAGGACAAGTAAAGAAAAGATTGTGACATATTGATGAAGATATGTGTCCCTAATGCTCAATCATACAAAAGTTTTTTAATCGCCATAAATCTTTTGATAATCACAACAAAACCCACTTCTAGAAGGGATATCGATTACTGTATGTACGTACGTACTAATACAACAAGGCCTTATTTATGAACAATCGAAGATGTTTAAATCACTGTACTACGTTGAAAGAACAATTAATTAATCAGTTAAATAACATCCTAGTTAATTAATTATGAGCAAATAAACTTGTTATTTCCTTTTTTGTGTTCTTTAATTAAAAAAAAAAGTATTTTCTGATATAACTTATAAATAATGAAGTTGGTGTAACAATTTTGCCTCTGTTTGTATAATAATGCTGTTAGATTAAAAATATGATATGAAACTTGTGCTATACAATATAGCTAGCTCCTTAATTTTCCTTTTTGGGTTTGAAGATAATTACCAAACAAAAACTCGTGCGGAAATGCAATAAGAATTATGTTGGTAATCAATACTACTTAATTGATTATTCAGTTCATGGATCTTTTTAAGACGAAAAGTAATTAGCATTGCAAAATGAATATTTGAATTGATCAAAGAGGGAAGATTCAGGTATTAGTTCATTGATTGATCTTAGGAGTAGAATGCCTGTGATCGATGACCAAATACGTATGCGGTCTCATGAACCTGATAATTAAAATATCACAATACTATCGATGCCCATGCACAGTACCTTCTAATTCTATGATTTATGTCATAAAAGAACTTTATGATTCAATGTGTGTATATATATAGAGCAATATTTCATGCTTGTGAGTTGGTACAATACAAAGAAAAGCTATGAATCCACTAAATTAATTAGGTTGCGTTTAGTTAACGAAAACTAGTCATTTTTCAATTTCAGTTTTCAAGTTATAGTTTTTAGAAAAAAACAAGAGTTTATATGAAAAGTGAAAACTTGTTTAGACGATGAAGTTTTAGTTTTAAGAAAAATAATATTGGTGATTATAAAATAAAAAAAAATAGTATAGGTGATGGAAAAGTAAGAGAGAGAAAGAGAGTATTATAAAGAAATAGGGTAGGTAGTAGAAAAGTAAGAGTAAGAATATGAAAAGTGGTATTTTAAAAAGTGAAATGAAAATTTATGAAATTGTTGTTAAGTAAACAAGTTTTCATTTTTGTTGAAAAGTGAGATGGAAAATTTGAAAATTTTCAGGAACTAAACGCACCCTTAAAGTCCTCATTATTATGGTTCAATCTCTTCTTGTGGACATTTTGAGGTGCTAAAATCAACTTAATTAAACCTCATACCCAACTATTGCAAAATATTGTTTGTTGTCGCTGTCTTTGCAAGAGCTCACCTAGTCCCAGATTGTTTCGATTAGTGTTGATGTTGTAACCGTGTTACGATGGAGTGACTTAATTTGGAGATTGCATAATGATGAATGCTAGCTTTAGCGACTCTAATTATGCATCCCCCTTCAGAAATTTTAGTAGTGTATTAGGTTTTTGCTTGTATAATTTTGTTGTTTTTGTCCCATATATATATACTACAACAAATATGTCATTTGTTCACATAATTTTTACACGCTTTTTACATTTAGTAGATTTTCTACACTTATAAATGTGTTTAAAATTGTTGCAGTATTAAGCGTGAAAATATATACTAAATCATCATAATTACCACATTTAAAATCATGAGGAAAAAAGTTCACATGTATATGTGTGGACAAATTTTAATTTTTTCACACTTGAAAGTGTAGAGATAAATTTATCACACTCAATTTTGCCACGCTTCCTCTTATGCGGACAAATTAAATGTGACAAATTAATTTTCATACTTTTAAGCGTGGACAAATTATTAGTTTGTCCACATTTATATCTGCAAACTTTTTTAAAACACATATTTGAGTATAAAAACTCCACACATGTAATTGTAACTAATTTTTACATTCTTATAAGTGCGAATAAACATAAAAGTTTTTTATGCACTTGCTAAAAGCGTGTAAAAATAACGTGTACAAATAACATTTTTTTGTAGTGAATTCTGTCTACTTATTATCTAGCTTCAATTCTCAGTTTATAACGTTCGTTTAATAAATTAATTTTTACTTTTTTTTTTTGAGAATTTTGCCATAAGATAATGATCGAAATGAATTCACAATGATCATATATCGTACATGTTGTTGCATAGATCGATATATGACTTATGAGTCACTACTATACAGTCGTCAATCAATTCTTAAAATGCACTTTATTAGTAAAATCTAAAGAGCAATTCAGAAAAAAAAAACAAATATATATTCTAAAATTAATTAACTTAGTTAATATAATCTCAAAAATTTGAAAATATAAATTAATTACCACATATAACATTAATAATTTATAAATTAAATATGTGGCATGTCCCTTAATTAATTAAGATGATAATATAGGTAACTAAATAGTTGGAATTAATTTAACATCAATAAAATTACTCAAGAATTCACATCTGAAGCGTATATGCGAGTTTTTGCCATTCTTCGTGTGTATGATACGCTCGTAATAAACAATTCACTAGACATGCGAAATGTACGTGTTACATTAGCTGAATGAACATTGAATTTTATAGTTGTGATTCAATTAATTTGAAAATTTTTTTCCTCATATCATCTAAGGAAAACGTAATAAGGAAGCTCTTGACCTTCTAGTAGGAATTTACATTGAAAGAACTCATGCAGGCAGTAATTCAATTTCTTGATCTTTCTGGAGACTGGAGAGGGTCATTTATTTTTTCAAATACATAAGAAAAGAATATGAATTGAATTATAAATCAATCCGTACTCGTTACGAATCTAATTAGAAAAACTAGTTTTATTTAAAGTTAATTTCCCACATACGATCAGTGCCAAATTTCACTATATTCAACCACCAATTAAAACGAAGAAATTTGGCACCATATTTTGATTTAAACCTTAAATTCTGAAAAAAAGATAATTAATCAAACGAAAAACATTGATAAATATGCTTTTTTTAATCCGAAAATCACTTAAAAATATTCCAAATACTAGCTAGAATTAATGGATGTGGAGAATTAGGGTTCTATAAGACTTTTGGTTACACACGGAAGAGTATATCTCAAGGGCTAAAGTAGGTGAAACTTTCCTAGAACCACCCTCCTTTCTCTTCCTTGTTTCTTTTTATAGTTGTAAAAACTTATAAAATTCCAAACTTGTAGGCAGGAAAACTTGAAAACTTCACACCAAACCTTATCTCTGAGTTCAATTCCCTTTAACACTAACACCTCCCTTTTCCTTTCACCTCTTTTGATCAAAATATATTATGGGCAGTAGTGACTAGTTAGCTAGCTACAAGTACGTACGTAAAATATATATAATTAGTACGTTCTAGAAAACTATACGTACTTTAGAAGAAAAGTTGAGTAAATTAATATGGAAGGATCAGAAGGAAACAAGGAGGCTGCAGAAACACTTCCTCCAGGGTTTCGTTTTCATCCAACCGATGAAGAACTCATCACTTCTTATCTCATAAACAAGATATCGGATTCAAGTTTCACTGGAAGGGCAATTACTGATGTTGATCTCAACAAGTGTGAGCCTTGGGATCTTCCTGGTATGTGCTTGCTTGCATGCTTAATTGTGATTACTTTCTTTTCAATAACTTGATTTTTTTTGAAAATCAAAATTTAAGTGGGAATCTGCTGGAATATATGAAATGAACATCACAGTTAATATATAGTTCCATCAAATTAATATCCCTTTCAATAAATTGAAAAACCTAGGGTTTTTAATTGTTTTCTTCATGTTTGTTTTGTGCATGATTAAAGGGCAACTAAATTAACTTTTTTTTTTAGTAAAAGGCAAAAGAATAGTTCGCTTGTTGTGCTCATCGCATGGCTGCATAACTAAATTAACTGAGATTTTGGTCATGTTTGGTTATGCATATATAAGCTCTTCTTTTGTGTCATTGTATCTTTAATTTCTTCTCTTCACTTCTCCTCCTCCTCCTTCTTCTTAATTTGTTTATAATCATCACCATTTTAGAACACAAAATAGCAAAGAGGGAATTATTTCCACCTACAGAGATCGATATGCCAATTCGATCCCTAGCTATCACTTAAATTCTAAGATTTGAATTAACCATCATCATTTGTTGAGAAGGCACACGATCGAATTGAATGATACGTCTATGAACAAAAAAATATCTTATATTATTTTATATAATTACTTTAAATTTATAATACTATATAACCCATGATATGGGTAATACCATGAGTTATATTTTCAAGGAAAAAAATATTGTTATTTGCAAATTAATATTAATTAAGATTGATGATTCTCATAGAAGATTTACACTTAATTGAGGGTAATATATCAATTCGTGCAAGTCATTTCTTATACATAGTATATGGTTTTTCTCAACAACCTAAGACAAACTCACTCATCCAGAAATTATAAAAAAAGATCATATATGTACATTTTTCCAAATTTTTGACGATATATTTCATGATTCATGCATGCATCATTAAAAATATATTTTTCTTAAAATAATTAATTATCAATATATGTTACTTTGTGATGATCGATCACCCTCCAGCAGCACCAAAAAGTTAAGATTTTCCGGGCGCGCGCACACACATATATATATACATACATTAATAATGAACGGCAATATAATTAATCAACTAGCTAGTTAATTAAGTAATTAATGTGGTGGGTGCGTGCGTGGGTGCGAATTGATCGAATAATTAAGTTTGAAACATGCAGGAAAGGCAAAAATGGGAGAGAAAGAGTGGTATTTCTTCAGCCTGAGAGATAGGAAATACCCAACAGGAGTGAGAACAAATAGAGCGACGAACACGGGGTACTGGAAGACAACGGGGAAGGACAAGGAGATCTTCAATAGCAACACATCTGAACTTGTTGGCATGAAGAAGACTTTGGTATTCTATAGAGGAAGAGCTCCGCGTGGTGAGAAAACCAATTGGGTCATGCATGAATATCGTGTTCATGCCAAATCTGTCTTTCGAACTTCCAAGGTACACATACATTCACCTTCCTAGATTTCTTAGTCCGGCCATCCGATCCATCAGGCGTCTTCATTGATCAATCGATTGTTTCATATGCAATCAAGAACTAATAATTTAACTTAGCGCCTTAATTATGTCCTAAGCTATACATTTCATGTTTGATTTTTTTTTTATCAGTTATAGGAGATTAAATTAATTAATACTCATTTTTCTACCAAAGCTAGGATCTCAACTCTTGAGTTTTCTCTTAATTAGTTAACCAAATTCACAAATTTCTCAAAGTTTTTCTGTAAAATAATTGAAAGTACATGTAAATAATATTGTGAGAGGTCCATTACTAATTGATCAATGATTTATGCCTATATAGTAAACTAAGAAAAATTAAAGGGCAAATTACAAGTTTCTCACTTGTGGTTTACTAAAAAATTATGATCGAATCCTTTAACTAAATATATAAATTATAACGACAGTCTTTATGGTTGAAGGTTTATTATGAATTTTTTCATTTGATTATTTAAAATGATCATTTTACCATTAATTGTTTAATAGTTATTAGTTTAGTGACCCGTATTATACACATGTTGATTTTATAAATTAAAAAATTCTAAACATTTAAAGAGGTATCAACTAATTATAAGATTTAAATTAAAAATGTAATACATAACTAGTTATAAATCATAAACTGAAAAATACCTTATTACATACAAATTTTGAATTTGCAAAACAATCTAACTATATATATTAATAACACGTGTCATTCCTTTATCCTTCTAGATTTTTATTTCCCGCCTTTTTTCATAATTAGATTTCTAATTTTACTAATTTTATTATTAAGAAAATATGAAATATAATTCAAATACTTTCATATTAAAGTTTTTTTAATTGTATTCTATGTAAAAAATAAATTTTTAAAATTTTATTTATACATAAAATCTAAAATTAAAAAGTTTTACAAAGATGAGACATGATAAATATTATTCATACATATTTAAAAATAAGAAATTTAGTTATCCTTAATAACAAAAAATAATATTATTTTCGTATTTTTGTTGTAATTAACGTTTTGTGTATATCCTTAAAACATCCATGTAATACATGGGTTAATAACTAGTATACATGATAATTAAAAGCGATGATCAAATCTAGCTCATATATATAAAAAACAATTGGTAAATTTTAGATGGAATAATGTCAAATTATATCAAGATTTTGTAATTTAAGCTTGAAAATTCATTTTGTAAAGCCAATAAGAATAATTAAAAAACCAAATCGGGATAATATAAAATTCCATACAAACAATTTTTAGTAATTATTACATTAGAAATTACAACTAAAAAAGTTAACAGTAAATTCTATATGTTAATAGCTAGGAGGAAGTAGTTAATAGACAAGTGGACCAGTATTTATTCTTTTACTAGTTTATGACCTATGTATTTCGTGGATATTTTAATAAAATTTATTTATATAAAATGCATATATATGAGTAACACTAAAAACACATAATTATTAATTATTTAAAATAATATAAAGAATATTATTATTATTCGTCATAACTATTATTTTTCAAACTTTACAAATTGATATAAATGGTAGTTGTTTTCATTGTTTTCCTAAACTTATTTTTAATTTAATATATTTTAATTGATACAAATTGAGAGTTTAGTTTAAAGGTAAATGATCTAATTCATAATTTTTAGTAAATTAAGAAAGAAAGAAGAAGTCAAGCGATGATAGTGCTACTCGATCAAGTAAGGGTGTTCAACGAATTGATTTGTGGTTTCTTTGTTTTCTCCGAATCAGTTTCCTCGAATTTCAAATTTTGAAAAACGAACTGAATTCGAATTGAAAATTTTTAAACCAATTGGATTTAGAAACTCGAATTCGGTTTAACCCAAACCGAACCGAAAATTTCAATAAATTTTGTTTCCTCCCAGCAGGTTTATAAAAACAACAATTATATTTAAATGAAAAGGCTAAAGACGTAAAAGTATATTTAAATTTGGAACTAATTCGAATTTCGGTTCGAATTCATTTTGAAAACAATAATTCGAAATACGATTCAAAAACCGAAAGTAAAATTCGAGTTGAAACCAAACCAATTCGAAAACCAAAAACCGAGACCATTATTTGTGATTTCAGATGTCAATATATCGACATACATATACAATATTGCTATAACTTTTCAAGATTAATTAATTTGATGTTCGTATTCCATATATATATATATATATATACATATGGATGCATGCAGGATGAATGGGTTGTATGTCGGGTTTTCCAGAAGACTGCTGGTGGGAAGAAGTATCCATCGTCGTCCAGCCATAATTCAAGAGGCATTATCAATCCCTACAACCTTGACATCGGCCCTGCTTCAGGGATTCAACTGCCTCCTCATCATCAGATGATGGTTCCATCAGATCCGAGTTATCAATTCCCAGTTGGGTTAGGGAGAACATACATGAGCAATGCAGATATAGCTGATCAGTTTTCTAGGGTTTTTAGAGGTAGCACCAATATGCCTCTCCACCAAGCCCAGACCATAAACTACCCTACTCCTACTCCTACCGGATCTGAATGCTTTACCATATCTGGACTGAATCTAAACCTAAGAGGATCAACTTCTTCAACACTAATGAGGCCGCCAACAATGGTACCACCGCAGCTGCAAGACGATGTAACTTCCTCGATGCTTGTCGGAAATGAACAAGCCATGGGGTATGCTACTGGGGATATGAGTGGCAACACGAACAATAGGTTCATGGCAATGGACCAGTGCGCCGATCTTGAAAATTACTGGGCTCCCTATTAATGATCTATGCTCTCTCAAATCTCTGAAGTCAGATAGTACAAATTGTTCTTCAAAGGCCAGTTGAGGAGTCATGCATATGCCTGATCATGAGAACACTTCGACTTTGCATGATCAATGGGTCAAGATTTAGGGGCTTAATTCCATGATTAATGAGTGAGGCAGGTTAAGATATTTGGTGTTAATTAGTTGCTGGTTGTTTTTTTTTTTTTTTAATTAGTTGGATTTAGAGCTCGATCGATAGACCATCACATAAACAGGTTTGTGAGGAGAGCCACGTATAAATATGCAAGGATAACTTCCTTCCAAACCATTTTCATATCCTGCAATTGTGAAATATAAAATATCTTTTATGCTTGTTTAAGTAATTAATATGCTATTGATCGGGTTTATCTTAATTCATTTCTTGTTCAATTCACAGATACTTAATTTACTAACGTTATTGCCAGTGGCGGATCCAAAAAAAATTTTCGTTGAAAGCATGAGGTTGTATAAAGTATCTGTCGTGTTATTTTCCCGGAACACATAGCTAGACTAAAATTCGTCAAATTTACGCAGATCGTTGGGGGTCTTTCCCCGGTTATTGCCTTATTGGGAAACTAACTATAAATCAGTATCATTTGAAGATCCAATTGTTAGTAATAGTAACAAGTACGTTTTTATATATTTTTTTTGTTAACATCAACATCTTATAAAAATTATAAATAATAACAGATTTCATTTTATAGCCATAATAACAATAGATTGCTTGAAAACTGGTGTAATAAGTCATCATCAACTTTGTTATCAATAACAACATCATACTTTTAATAGTACTTTCTTAAGATATTACTATGAATAGTAAAAATATATAAAGTTATTATTTTCATCAATATATTTACAATTATACAGATGCATGCTAAAACATTTAGAGATAATGATGACGCGACCATCGATCATCATATATTGGAAAAATTATGCAAAGAACTAACATTTTTGTTTTATCATAGAATCCATGTAATATTCTTGTATATTTTATAATAACTAATATTTATATATTTTAATTTTAATTTTACATATATGTTACATAATTAATTATTTATTAGAAATTATCAACATAATATGTGGGTTCGTAAACTAGTTTACAATATTGTAAAATTAATCTGTATAGAAGGAATTTGATATGACAAGGTTAGAAAATGACAGGATTTTGATATGACAACAGTTTAAAATGTTAGAACTGAAAAATAAAAGGATTATAAAAAACTTAGTTTTATAGATTATATGATAATTAGGGTAGATGGAGGATGATGAAAAGAGGAGGTTGGGGGAATACCAAATGCTAAATGAAATTAGAGTCCTCCCTCTGATACGTAAATACTTTGAAATCCAAATCCTAAATGAGAGTCTTCAAATCCTTGACATCTTTATAGGAATTAAAAACTCGATATCAATTATAATAAATAATAATAAACAACTGAAATAAATTTGAAGTTACAATACGGAATATAAAAATAATCGGGGTAGATGGAGGATGATGAAAAGATGAGGTTGAGGAATACCCAAATGCTAAACAAAATTAGAGTCCTCCCTCTGATATATAAGTATTTTGAAATTCCAATCAAAAACTCGATATCAATTATAAGAAATAATAATAAATAACTCGAATAAAATATAAATTACAGACAATTAAATAAAGTTAACTAACGGAACATAAATTACAACACTCGACTCGTGTTTGACACGAAACATGTAAGGCTGGTATGGTAACAGATTAATCATTATTTAACTGAAATAAGATATTTTAATAATATTGTAATATAAATATTATTCATTATTACAATCTTTAAATAAATTTTGGAATAAAACATATAAATAAATTAACTTGTTATGCTATTTAAGACTCCTCCTTGTAAATTCATTTTTGGGTTTGGTTCTTCATCCTATGTGGGGCAAACATTGTCTCCCACAATAGGTTTTTCTCATCCCAAATACCCAACTTTGAACATAGACGTCTCATTAATCTTAGCTTCATTTTGGACGTTCGTTATATTGTAGCGAAACTCTTTTCAAGGAGAACAAAAACCCATTAAATATTAATGAAATATATTACTTTCATATATAACTAAATTTTGTCCAAAACAATGAAAACTCAGTTTTTCACAAGTTTTTCCAACAACCATGACAGGTCAAACTAATTGCCGATGCTCTAAGAAATGAAATCACACAAACTATTAAGCTCGAGATACATACAAGATGATGAATATTTAAGGGGACCTCTTTGCCATTTTGTCCTACACTCTCTTATGAATATTTTACGATAAGATTCCACCAATGTGCCAACTTACATTGGAAGTTAGTTTTTGGTCCGAGTGCAAGCAGACAAGCCAATGAAATCCACTCTCTTCGTATAGTTAATCACTTTCAGGAATTATTAATTAATAGCGAAATGGCGAAGGAAGTGAGGATTCGACAGCAACCATTTTGTCCTGTTTCTAATGCTGATCCAAGTCAATATTCTATTTTTGATTCCTTGCAATATGCTTTACTTACATAAGTTAAATCGAAATACTTACAATACTCCAAGTGCAAGTTGACAAGCTGGAAGCTTTTGTTTTTATTATTTTCTTTATGTGTAGTTACCATTTTCAGGTATTATTCGTCTAGAAATGGCAAGAAATTGAAATTAACTTCCTAATGTATGATATGATGTATTATCACCACTTTCAAGATAATGTATGAAATCGAGATACATACAAGATAATGAATATTTCTGAAGGCATTGGAATTTGTTAATGAATTAAAATATGTTAACAGTTAACATTGAAACATTTTCCCTCCAATCCTATGGATTCTAGCGAACAAATGCTTCCTTAGAAGCAAACGCTGCAAACCTCGATCGAATTATAACATACAGAAAATGGCATGGTCTGGTACCTAGTTTCTGTATTCAGTTAAGATGGTGTTTCTCTGCTAGCGCTGTTGTGGTTAATTAGTTTGAATAGTACTCCGCAAACCTATATATGGCACCACAGACAAACTAGGCGAGTGGCCTTCATGAAGTTGAAGTTGGTTACAGACTTACAGTCGAACTTAGACAATGTGACAGCTCCTACGCTCGGCTACTTATTTATAAGGTAAGTTGGGATCTTTACATACTCTCCTTTGAGAGTTAGTCCATCTTTACTTATTTATAAAGATATATATACATTTACTTTGTTGCACATAATTTTATTTGTAACTATCTTTTAGGGTACGTACGCATTGTAGCTCATGTAGCATTTCAACTGTTTATTTTCCATTGTTACAACTTGCAGCAGGATAACGACGTACAGCTACACCTACCAATTATTGTTCTAGACTAGACAACTTCGTTATATCTATTATAAAAAGTGGAACAAATTGATAAACTTGGTCACAGAACACGCAGATGGCAGCAGCAACATTTGTACTTTCCAGCATAAAATGTTCGACCAATAATCGTCCAATTGGTTTTGAAGTTGGGTATCTCAAGACTGTACTGTCAAGTGCAGTAGTTAAGGTTTTAAACTCAGAAACTCAAATTTATTTAACTTGTTTCAAGTTAGATGATGGATTAATGATTGAGCTAGATTTTGAAATGATGTTTCAAATATCTAGTCATGTTGCTTTAGTGGTTTCCTTGTGAATTTCATTCAGTATTCTTGCTTTTATCAAAACGTTTAAATCCCCTCCAGAATTAAACCGTATTAATATTAATGGGAGTTGAAGAACTATCGGCTTTTAATTTATCAAAAAAAGTTCCTGTGTTTTTTTTTTTTAAAACTCAGTTGAATGTCAATATTAATCAATTTTCCCGAAGGTGTTTGTATATATTTCTTTATATATATATGTATCCTTTTTCATGATTAGCAGCCATTGATACGAGAGTTGGAGATATCAAACCTCAAGACCAAAGTTAGTAGAGCAATCAAGACAACTCCTTCAGCAATATTGAACACCCTTGTAGATTCCATCTTTCAATTTGTCGACCAGCCTATGCTTCAAACTCAGGTACGTAAATCAGTTCTTGCGCGCATGTGAAGATTTGTGTATTCATGTTACACAATGTACGTAAGAGAATTGAAATTAAGGGGTTGTTTGTTTGCTTCTTAATGGAATCATTAAGAAGCCACTTAAAGATAAAACAACTTCTTAATGGTTTTCTTGAAGAACCGTGAAATATATCTGGACATCAGCAGCTATACAATAAAAGTCATGTGGGCTCTTTGCTTTGGAGCTAATTAAGCGCCTTCTGGAGTAATTTTTGCATTGATCCCTCTTAAGTTATCTCATCGCAAGCCCTCTCTTTTCAGACTATTTCGTCGTTAAAACCTTACCACCACATGTCATCTCAATTATAGTTTCTTTTTAACCTTCTTAGTTTTGTTATCCTTGCTACATTCTCGAGCAGATTTTGGTGACATAGTTTTCATTTGAGTGAGATGATAGTTGATAGGCGACACTCTCCATCTTTTTTGTTTTGATATCAATGTTTTTTTAATTTTCTTTTGTACACAACCTAGCTAGTGTGATCTTCTTGATTATATCAACCTTGATAATTTACAAAAAAATAACCGATCAACTCCTTTTTTGTCAAAATTATCTATTTGCAGAGAAACTTCGCACCAGTTGAGGAGATCAGAGAACCTGTCGAAGTTGATTGTATTCATGGGGAAATCCCCGAAGATTTTCCAGAGGGTGTTTACATTAGAAATGGTATATATATACACACAACTTTTTGCACAAAACTTAACCAACACTGAAACACATTCTTGAACAATTAGAAAAATCATATATAAAGTAAAACAGCATGGATACAAATCATCCACATAAATAAATCAGAAGTATCAAGATTTTTTTGCCTTTGAGATTATGAATTTGAACAGCATGGAGACAAATTATCCACACACACACACACACACACATAAAGATTTTCTGCCTCTGAGGTGTGTTTGTTTCTCAAGAACTTCCCCTGCTTTGAGGGTCAATACAACTTTTTTTTTGACAGCAAAGATAATTTTTATCTGCCAAACTAAATCCTCTATCTTTTAAATCTTATGCAGGTTCAAATCCTCTGTTTGGAGGTTTAAAATCTACGATATCGGTGTTTGGAAAAACAGACAGCATATGGATTGAAGGAGAAGGGATGCTTCATGCTCTATATTTCACCAAAGATGCAGAAGGAAACTGGAGCATTTGCTACAACAATAGATTCGTGGAAACAGAAACATATAAGATGGAACGCGAGAGGAAGAGACCTTGTTTTCTTCCTGTCGTAGAAGGAGATCCTACAGCTACATTGGCTTCAACATTTTTCAATATGGTATGATTTCTTGAAATACTTGTCCGTGGAAAATCTTTGGTTTAACTAAAACGGATAAGATTACTAATTCTATATCGATGACTTGGTTCCTGGACTTTTGGCAGTTGAGATTTGGCCTAGTTAACAAAATTATGAGCAACACCAATGTTTTTGCACACGGAGGAAAGCACTATTCCATCGCTGAGAACTACGTGCCACAAGAGATAGATCTATATAGCCTTGAAACTTATGGTAATTGGAACGTAAGTGGAGCTTGGTCTCGACCTTTCACATCACATCCAAAGGTTGGTATATTGGTGTTTTATTTTACTTTTCTAGATATATATAATCAACACAATCTTATATTGATATATCGGTTTTTTTCCTGTGTAGAGAGTGCCAGGAACCGGAGAACTGGTTACCATGGGCCTTGAGCCAACAAAACCATATTGTGTTATGGGAGTTATCTCAGGTACTATAACGAAAGGTTGGATGATTAATTTTATACATAGTGGTTGTACTAATTAAGTACGTATGCTAATCGCATTTTTTTTTTTTTATAGCTGATGGAAAAGAACTTATCCACAAGTTGGATCTACAACTAGATCATTGTTCTCTGCTCCATGAAGTGGGTGTCACAAAGAAGTGAGTTCCGCAGTTCGTATTTTTCTATTATAGTTGTGCTTGTGTAGATTGGCGCGACCTAATTGCTTGTCTTTCCATTGTGTAATATTTAGGTACAATATATTAATTGATTCTATGCTTACACTAAGCCCAGAAAGGGTGATGAAAGGAGGACAGTAAGTAAATTTGCTAGTTGTACAGAGAATTAAGGCTAGGAAAATGAAAATAGCCTTAATTCTCTATACCAAATATAGTGTTAGTTCTTAAGTGGTTGGAGTGGATCATTGATCCATCCAACGCAACTTCTGTTTTAATGGTATTATCTACCATTATATCTGCTCTTCTAGCTAGCTTCTCGCTAGCTTACTACAAATTAAATCCAATTTCTATGTTGTTCAAAAAAAAAAAAAAAAAAAAAGCTGTAAGCACAAGAAATTGATGGTTTTAAACATCTTCTGGATTCTTTATTACATAAAATACTTGTTGTGAAAGTAAAAGGAAAAGCATAAATGGTAGGTTAATCAAGTATGAGAGGGAGAAACAAGCAAGGATAGCAGTGCTTCATCGGTATGGTGATGCTGACTCGATTAAATGGTTTCCTATAGAACCATGTTGTACTTATCACCTAATCAACACCTTTGAAGACGGGGACGAGGTACTTTATCTGATATCATCGTTCTCGCCATTAAACTCAGATTTTGTTATTGTTTTTATGACACAGTTAATTAATTAGCTGATATATATTATAATATATACATATGGATGAGATCATTTGAGAAGCTTAAAAACATCCTAAAGAAGTAAAACCAATAATTTAATAACCATATTAAATACTTATATTGAATTAATAGAAGAGTAATTAGGTCATTGAATATTAAATCCTAATATTTAAATTTTTTTTCCTAAACTCACTCCCTAAATCACTCATTATTAATTTTTAAATTCAAAAATCTCTTACAGATACAATAAAGTTTTTTCATTAGAAAACATGTTAGATATGTTATATTATTTTAAAGAAAAGAGAGTGTCAATTCACCTATATTGATGGTCGAGAAAGAATTGACAACTCATCAATATTTTGTATACCATTTTTACCATTCTTCTAACTTTTTTAAAATTATTTTAATGTCCATTTATTCAATTAATATTAATTACAATTATACCACATTCTATATTAAAAATTAAATTCGTGTGTGTATACACACACATATATAAGGTTCAGTTTCGGTAAGATCCTCTCAATTCTGTGAGAACATGAGCTCCAAAATGCACAAATTTAAATATCAAATGCATAAATTTAAATATTAAATTTATAACTTAAAACCATTATTAGTCTTCAATATTAATAAATATCACAATCTAACATTAAAGTTATTTTTAAATTCATTAAATTATACACTAAATGCACATATTCGTACATGAAGTGAACAAAACACGACATTAAATTATGCCGGTAAATAAATGAGAATACTATAAATTAGATTTTAATCCTTTAAATTTCATTCCGCGAACCAAACAACACATTAGAGTTTACTGTGGATCGAACCAATATCACTAGTTTCATTAATGAACATTGAATGTTATTCACCACTATATATGATGCATTGCTGCATTATGTTTTTTCCTACAATACACTATAAAGTTAATATATTTAAGGAAGTAAGCCAATAAATGTGGCAACAAATGGACTAGAAGCGTAATGGATAAAATGTTGCTTTATGAATAGGTTCAATGTTCGTTTCCCATTTCCCAACAAGGTATATTAATATTTTATTTTTGTGAAAAAACATAAAAACGATGGACTGTCTTCGACTAAACGAAGCGGTCAAAAACCGGATTGGTTTGGAACACTAGACCGACTCGACTTGACTTGGACAAGTCGTGTGATGCATCAGGTGATCTTGATGCACATCATTCTCGTATGATGCAATATGCTTTCCTTTATGATCCATCGTGGTATGGCTCGAACCGATCACATTATTTATCAAATGATCGTGATTTCAATCCTCCATTAATTGCTAATGCATTGTGGTTCTCCATTGAACCTAGCTTTTTATTTTTACAAGAACAACTTAAAATTCGTCTAGACCCGACCCTATATAAATTAAACAGAATATATTTGGCTTATTAATTTGAAATGTAAAATAAACAGATAGTTGTGAGGGGATGCAAGGCTGATGAAGCCATTATTCCAGGACCAAGGTGGGGGGAGGATGATAAAGTTGAGTGGTTCTCTAGAGGCTTTAGTTTTGAAGCAGAAAATGGTAGTGAAGAAGATGGAATGTTGTTCACCAGGGTTAGGGAATGGAGATTAAACTTGGAGACAATGGAGGTTAAAGAGACGGATGTAACTGGAACTCAATATTCCATGGACTTTCCGTTCATCAATCCGGATTTTACAGGTCTTAAACATCAGTATGGATACACACAGGTCATCCACTCCATTGCCAGTTCTAAAGCAGGTATATATATCTTGAACCTATATATATATATAGTTCGTTAATTCGATCATACAATTTGTGTTCTTAAATTTGGACATATCATCGTGGCGGACCAGCCACCGAAGGGACCCGTTGCACAAATTTTCGCTGCGTTCACGATTCGAAAATTAAAATGATTATTTTAGTCGGGTCGGTTCACACGGATATATATAAATTAAAAATAAACATATAATCTTAAATCAATACTAATTGGGGTTGAAGGATTAGATGGTTGTGGTTGTGGTTGAGACTGTTATTTTGTGATGTTATCGGATTCATTAGTTTCGTTTTTACTAACTTTTGAAAATAGACCGTGGTTACTACCACTTACAGATAGAAAAATTTATCCATTAATCCTACAATTAACAAATTAATAAACAACTAAAGAAATTAAAAACAAAAATTTATCAATTATAATCTTACAATTAACAAATTACATACACTTTAAACTTTCAATCAAATAAATTAAAAACTAAAAAATATAAACTTTGTTCAACACAAATTACAAATAAACGTTAAATTCAAGTAATAAGGATCACATATTTCAAAAATAATGGAATGCATAAAGATATTGAGTTAGAAACTCTTAAGCTTTGGATAAACTTTGATTTGGGCTTATATTTTTTAAAGTAAAATTATTATTAGGTTAGAAATTGGGTTAAAATTAATATTAGGTTTAAAAAGGATATTGGGTTAATGAGTTTAAATAATTAGTATTGGATTTATTGGGTTGTAATTTTGAAAATATGATTGGATGTTGTTGATTTATTAATTTAATGTATTAATTATTTATTTACTTATTTAGACAATCAATTTTTCTTAGGTATCAAAATTCTTTTAATAAAGTTGCACACACATAAATTTTGAATATTATAAGTTGCACACATACATATAATATTTTTAACTTTTTTTCACTACAAAACAAGGTTATTTGGGAGGGGACCCGTTGCACGGGCTACCCCCATTTCAACCTAAGTCCGCCACTGCATATCATACCATGCATGCTTTATGAAAATGGCTCTCGATCACTAGGAGCGCAGCTTAATTTAATTTTTTAGTTGAGTCGTGGAGTGGTACGAAATTCACACAGCTGAGGACACAATTGAGGGGCTAGCTAGTCCCAGAAATTTCATTCAGGAATATTTTAAGTATAAGTAACTGTAAAAGCCTAATTCGAGATTAATTAAAGAGACTAGCTTGCTAGTGTGAAAGTATCATACCATATATGCATGTTTCAGCAAAAACTAAATACGGAGGACTAGCGAAATTATACTTTGAAGAAGAAGAAGAAGAAGCAGAGGAGCAAAACAGGCATGTTGAAGAGAACATAAAGATGGAGTATCATTGGTTACCGAAGAATAACTTTTGCACAGGATCAGCTTTCGTGGCAAAGCCAGAAACCATAGATGAAGATGATGGTTGGATCATTACTTATGTTCATGATGAAGATAATGACATTTCTTATGTACGTATCACCCCCTGCGTACTCCATCAATCGGTTACTATTAATTTCAAGTTTTTTTTCTTAATTTATGGTCTACATGCAGGTTCTAGTAATCGATGCTAAGAAGTTTGAGGACGATCCAATAGCAAGAATTAATCTTCCGCAGCGGGTGCCATATGGTTTTCATGGATGTTTCTTTAATTTTCATCCACATCTAGCTAATAAAAGCATTTGAAGATTAAGCATTGCTCATTATAAATTCTACATCTGAAAATGATTCAGATCAAACTACTTTCATCACTCAATTCCATCATCTAGCTACATAATTAAGCTCTATTTTGGTATAAACTTTTTCCTTGTTTGATTTCTGTGTATGATGGTAATTGAGATCTTGTGAATTTTAGATCACAAATGTGACAGGTTTCAAAGGGTTTATTATGAAAAAAAAAAACAAAATGTTTTCATATTTTTTTGTGTTTTCATCCATCCATGTTTTTTTTTCCATAAAAGTCCCAAGTTAATTTTTTCTTTTTGGTTTAGTGAAATTTGAAAGGACGAAAACGTAAAAAAAGTGAAAAATGTTGATTTTTTCCCATAATAAGTCGGGTTTCAAACTATATATGTAATTCAATTTCCTTTCTTTTATGTCTAATCAAACTTTCAAATACTTTCTCTTGCATGTCATATCAATTCTATTAACAATTATAATTCAAAAAAATATTAAAATATTTAAGAAAACAGCACATCAAAGGTGGTTATAAAGAATCTCCATTTTAACCAATCAAATATAACGGAGGGGATGCGACTTAAATTCCCCTTTTAAAAATATACAATATTTGTTGACACAATAATCGTATTTTTATCAATTTTCTTGCTCAACTTTAATGATAAAATCCAAACAAACAATCAATTCAAATGACAAACTGATAATGATACGTAGCTAAAAAGTCACTGACGTGTTCACATTAAATTTCAAAATTATAATTACTTCTTTTTAATTTATATAATTAATAATATGATGCCTAATTTTCAAGTTTTAATATAATTTTTAAACAATAATCAAATATCCAAGATGTCCGGTTGATTAAAAAAAAAAAAAAAGATAACCAATTTTTATCTTTTTCATTGTTTAAAATTATTGAGTTTGTTTATAATAAAAAAAATAAAATTTCATCTTTTTTTTGTTTAAGGTAATCAAATTTATTTAAATTAAAAAACAACTTGATCATTTAAGGTAATTGATTACGTTAATAATAAATTTTTTATTCTTTTTTCTATTGTAAATACCAATTTTTTTTAATGAATCGGTGTATCAATGGTTTTTTCATCAACATCTTCCTTTAGATCGTACGTTCTTACATCAATATAGGTTAATACCAATTATCAAGTTGCTTAAATACCAAATTAAAACAAATTTGAAAGTACATATTTTAAATCGAAACACTTTAACAATAAACAACCAAAATCAAAACATGTACATGTCAACATGGTAACTAATAGTAGCAATGTTTCATATTATCGTACTAACATAATAAAACAATTTCAGATTACGCAGCCTAATTAAACGTGCACAAAAGATTACATGGCGTAAGTTGAAATATAATTAAAAATTCACAGCTGCTTCATCTTTTTCTTTGAAAAAAAGTTACATTGACTTAATCCATGTAAAAGAAAATAGAAGAATAAAACGAATAGGTGAGCAAATATATATCTAGGGTGTATAAGTTTTGCATTATAATGAAGATTATTATATTATTATGTTACAATAACGTAAATAATTGGTTTAAAATGTTTGGATTGCATTCATCAATAAGTGATTATTTGCGTTTTGAATTAATTATACCACACCTTTTCACAACTTAAAAAAATATAACTTATTTGTTTAATAAGTGCTTACTTGGTCATTTGACTCATTTTACAATTTAAAAGATAAATTCAAACACTTTAAAAACTAATTATTTAATAACGGTGATAACAAACAACAAGAACTAAACCAAATAGTAAAATTATAACAACATTTTTTGTAATAACTATTATATCATCATCTATTCTTTAAACGTTGCAGCAAATTCAAACAGCGGCTGATAGGCATCATATCTGTAGAGTGGTGGATTCCTTCTTCTACGGCAATTTGTATGTTTATTTATGGTATCTGCTATGGTTGAGACGTTGACTATTATATTATCACCCAGTTAGTTGAATCCTTTCATTTTCCATTTTATCTTTATCCGCCCCCCATATTCGTCCGCTTTTCGGAGGTACGTATCTTCAATTACTCGCTAAATCGGTGCTTCTTTTCTTGGTAATTATATATATATCTTGATGAGTTTTGGGTTTTCTTATCTATCTGGGTCCTGTACAACATCAATTCATCGAAAGTGTTTCTTTCAATTTTACTTCTCTGATACGTAGATCTTCTCTCCAGAGATGATATTGATGTTTCCTGGGGATATAATTTGGGTGTTTCATGTTCTTAATAAGATGATATCTGAATTCATCTTTTTGCGTTTGAATTTGGAGTGAAATTTGTGTGTATGGGTTTTGTTTATATTTTACGAGGATTATTGACTCTTGATTCTGGATGAAATTGATGTTTCCTGGGATATAATGGTGTGTGATCTGTATATCCGTTTTCAGGCCGTTTTTAACCTGTTTTTGAATAAGAATTTGGTTTAGATCTTGATTCTGGATGTTCATCGGGCTACTTTTTTATATAAATACTGATATGTGTTGTATAACTCATATGATTTTAATACAATCACTCAGATTCTGCAGTAAGGAGTCATGTGCCTTCCAGTGTGAACTGTTACTTGAATTCCAATCAATATTTTTTTTGTTTCTTATACAATTCAATTGAAGATGATCAAGTATTAGTATCTTCACACAATTGTATGTGTTTTGGTGGTTTGAGTATTACTACTTCTTGTTATTGATTTTGGAGTTTGTAAATTGTGGTAGTTTTTTGTTCTTTCTCAAATATGAGAATGATAATTTGTTTTACAAGTTAATTGCTGCTTTTGGGATGCATTTGAGTACGGGTTTTACTTTGTTCTTCGTTTTGCAATTATAAAAATCCAAAATACTGTGTAGTCGATCAAACGGTCTCCTTGAGTTTAACATATGAAAAGTTTCACTCTTTCTTGGAATGTGCTCTTGTATCTCAGATTTGGTTATGGGTTTCAGTGTTTGAACTCATTATTTAATTTATTATACAGGCATTAGAATCTTTAAGTTGCTAGCTATGGCGGTCACTACTAAACAAATGTCGTTGATTGTGGGAACCCTTGGTGTTTTATCCTTCATATTCGGAGTTATTGCTGAAAACAAGAAGGTAATATTCAGGGCCGGCCTGAGCAAGGTTAACACGGGCAATCGCCCATGGTCCATTAATCGTAGGGGCTCATTCTCAAAAAACCTATAATATACTAAGGTCTATTAACGATTAAATAAGGTTATTGACTTGCAAAATTTTTGAATTTAACATTATATAATTATAAGTTTTTTGTTGTTAATTTATCATTGTTACTTGAATTTTTACTTATCTTAAATATACATACATATTAATATAGCACATTTTAAGTTTTTGCCCAGGGGCCTCAAAAATGATTGGACCGCCCTGGTAATATTGTTTATCTTCTTTACCCCTACTAATTTATTGTATTTATAAAAATTCAACCGGCCATTAGCAGTTTATGGGTTAGGGGTGAACCAATGAGTTGTGACTGGGTTTAAATCAAACCTTACAAAGGCAACAAGTCCTCATGCACCATCTGTGTTATTGACCCTTGATTGAAATTGTTTGTTTTTTGCTATGTCTCTTTGCAGCCTGCATCTGGAACTCCAATCACAGGTAAAGACATTGTTATTTGCAAGTATCCAGCCGATCCCACAGTTGCCTTGGGGTATTTGTCCTTCGGGTTTCTCGCTGCTTCTACTTTGGCAGGAGGATTGTCGTTGTTTTATCCTTACAAAGGGAAGTCTATTCCATGGCCTGCATTATTCCAGAGCACCAGTTTCTTCGTGTTCTTTCTGATTGCTTTGTAAGTACACTTCACTATAAATATTGCCTTCATTTAAATAGCCGGTCGACTGTTTTTAGCAAATAGTACACGAACGAAGAAAAGACCCTTCTTAAGTTTATACTACACCCATCCACAAAAAAAAAAGATGCAAAGGCTACGGCAAGGAGCTTTTGGTAGCTTTTAGGAGTTTCAGCTTTTGATTTTTGGAAGCTCAAGCTCAAAAGCTCTGTGTGGTTGATAGGAGTTTCAGCTTTTGATTTTTGGAAGCTCAAGCTCAAAAGCTCTGTGTGGTTGATAGGAGCTTAAGCTTTTGAATCGGATTTGAAGGCTCTCAAAAGCTCTTCCACGAGAAGCTACTTGAAGTAGTTTTCAAAACGAGCTTGAGTTTTTGGTCAAACAAATTACCTTTTTACCCTTCAAATAATTATAAACTAAAACTTTTACATAAATATCAAGGTCTTTCTATGTCATTTAATGCTAAAAGCTACAATTACAACTACTTTTATTAAACACATTTATAAAAACAAAAAACTACAGCTCTTTTAAGCTCCAGCTATTCGTGCTAAACACACTCAAAGTTTGCTTTGGCACATAGTTTGATGGAAGTGATATGTGCACACACATTTTAAAATTTAAGCGCGCCATTCTAACATTATAGAATGTTCAAATTCTGGCATCAACGTATGAAAACTTCTGTAAATATTGTCTTTGTTTTGGTTGTTGGTTGATCTTTTTGACCTATAATACAGGGGTTCAACTGGACTGGCAGCTACAATGCTTTTATGGCCAACAATTACCGAGCACAAGCACCTTGTCAGCAATGTCCATTACAACCTCGAAACAACCTGCCCAACAGCGAAAACGGGGCTTCTTGGTGGTGGTGCATTTCTAGCTCTTGATGCGGCTCTTTTCTGGTTGGTTTCCCTCATGTTGGCTAATAACGCGAGAGAAGACTACTTTGATGATGTTAAAGGTGCTGGTGATGGCCTTACCACTGAATACGATGCTGATGGAGTCATCAAGGGCAGTGCTTAAAAGTAGTTGGCTTTCATGATTCGATGGATTGCTTTTCGATCTATTAAAACTGGAGTTTATACTATACATCATGATTTAATTAGTTTACATATGTTGCAAGTAAGTAAGATGGTGTGTATCTAAAACTGTAAATACCATCTTTTATCTCTTAAAGGAGTTAGTTGCAACTAAGGTAATTCCAAAAGCATGGTGGAAATTACCAATTGGTTAATTTGAAACTCGGTATGACACACTTCATTGGAAGTTAAGGTGGTAATTATCTTCAGCTTTTTTTATCGTTTTAACCTTTTGATTAGAAAAGGGTGTTTTCAAACTATATTTTAGGACTTAGTATCTCATAATTGATATATGTCCTTTTATTTTTATGTAAGAGCTACAAATACAAGTGTGTAAATATGCAAAAATAGTTTGTACAAAATCAAAAAATGTAAGAACCGACGATTGAATACTGTTGGTCATGGTTTTTATTTTGGTCTAATGTCAAAATTTCATCAAACCAAAAAGAAAAATAATAACTTGAGGTTTTTTATAGAAAAAAATAACATGGGGGAACGAAAACGCAAAAAAGCATGAAAACATGTTGAGTTTTTTCGTAGTAAACCCTTCTTTTGTAGTTTTACAACTGAAAAGAACAAAATCAAGCGAACTAAACCGCATAACTGAAACAACCATATTAAAAAGTTGAACCAAAGGATATTAACAACATTTAAGTATGATATGGTTCTAGTAATTTTCATTATTTTTTTAGATCCTTTTCAAAAATTTACTACCAACTTATACGTAAATTAGATTTCAACCATACATGAATTGCATTTTAACCTACGTCCTTAAGTAAAAACTTTTTTTTATTCCTCAGTTAATACGTCAAATTCTATTCTGCACACCAAACGTCTTATTTAAAATTTATTTTTATCGTAGATTGAAATATATTATAATTTATGATTACTTGAAGTTTTTAAATTAGTTTAAAATTACAAATTATAATGATATTTTTTAACTTGATTAAAAATAAAAAAAAAAATATACAGCCACAACTGCATGGATCAAATAACTTGTTATGAGATTTATAGATCGGCCCGTAGTATTTGCAGAAGAAATTGAAATCAAGTCCGACGACAGGGATAAGGATATGGATCGGCGACGTGATTTTCGGCCGAGATCATCGGTCATCACTTCTGAAGTTGAGATTACTTATAGATACATACACACAACCTCAGGAGAAATACGTAAATCCATTAGACGAGAATAAATCGCCAAGAAAAATAGCAGAAGAAGCAAGAACGCAGCAGAAATTCGGTTTCCAAGTCTAGGTAATTCACGTTCCTTTACTCAATTCTACGTACTAGAATTATCAGTTATGTCGTCGATTGATTAGGCGAGTTTCAGCAATTCAATCGCCGCTTTGAGTTTGAGTCCATCCCAGAGATAATGATATTCACAAATCACAACGATTTGACGTTAACTTGTAGTTTGAATTGTTACTTGGGGTTTCAATTGATTTTGATGTTATTTGAATGACTCAATTGATCGAAGATGATGAATAAATTATTAGTTAGTAGTATCTTCACATAATCAATCCTATCTGTTTGATGATTATTGTTTCGATCCCAACATATGCAGGGAATAAGTTGCAATGGCGGTCACTACCAAGCAGATGTCATTGATTGTGGGAGCCCTTGGCGTTTTGTCTTTCATATTTGGAGTTATTGCCGAAAACAACAAGGTTTTCTTCAATTCGGTTGTTTGGATTTCACCGTGTGTTATTGAATTGATTGAGATTGAGATTGTTTGTTTTTCCTTTGCAGCCTGCATCTGGAACTCCGATCACAGGGAAGAATTTTGTTATTTGCAAGTATCCAGCCGATCCCACGGTTGCATTGGGGTATTTGTCCTTCGGGTTTCTCTTTGCATCTACTGTAGTTGGATGCTTGTCGTTGTTTTATCCTTATAAAGGGAAGTGTACTCCGTGGCCTGCATTGTTCTGGAGCACCAAATTTTTAGTATTCTTTCTGATTGCTTTGTAAGTACATGTTTCCAATTGCTTTCAATGTTTTTCACCCTGGTACTGTTTCTTACACAAATAGCCGAAAAACATGCAGAGTTTCATTTAGCGGTGGAATTGTGTGGAGCACACCTTAGTTATGATAAATGGGTTCTCTATATTGCTTCTTATTTGATCTTTTGACCTGCGTTCGTATCGTAATGACAGGGGTTCGAATGGACTGGCAGCTACAATGATCTTATGGCCAACAATATACGAGCACAAGCAGCTGGTCAGCAATGTCCATTACAACCTTGAAACAACCTGTCCTACTGCGAAAACCGGCCTGCTTGGTGGTGGTGCGTTTTTAGCTCTTGATGCGTCTCTTTTCTTGTTGGTTTCTCTCATGTTGTCTGATAACGCTAGAGAAGACTACTTTGATGATGGTGTTAAAGATGCTGCGGAGGGCAGTGCGTAAAGAATTGGTGATTTGGTTTCTGTTGAAATGATGTTTATATGTATGGTATTGATTTAATTGCAGATAAGGTGGTCTTGATGTAAATAAATAGACATTTTTTTTGTTGGTAAAAACCATGTTTGTGAATTATGATGGAGATTCAACTAGTTGCAGGGCCGGCCCTGACGGCATCCGATAGGGGCAACCGCCCAGGCCCAAAATTTCTATACCCCCCTAATTTTATAACTTCTCAACGTAAATAAAGTAAAATTACTTTTTTTATGGACGGAGAGAAAACAAAAAGTATGTTTGTATACACACACGTATATACGTGTGTGTGTGCGCGCGCACGCGTGTGTGTATATACATATATGTGTGTGTTTGTGTAAGTAAATTTATATATGTGTGTATATACATATATGTGTGTGTTTGTGTAAGTATATTTATATATGTGTGTATATATGTGTGTATATACATATATGTGTGTGTTTGTGTAAGTATATTTATATATGTAAGATCCTTTTTATACGTTTTCGTCTGGGTCCCAAAAATCAACGAAACGGCATTGACTAGTTGTATGGTGTTTTTCTTTGTAATCAAGATGAATGCTTGAACATCAGACCACTCTCCAAAAAAAACAAACATACAAAGATGAAAGATCCGTTTTTTCCATTGTTTGAATAGTCACAAAATAAGAAAGAAAAGTGGGAAGATGGGAAATTGTTGAGAAGATAGATGATGAGATCATATCCAACGTTTGCGATTTCGAGAAGAAGACTGGCTTGCTCTTTGAAACCATCTATCCCATCCACCGTCCGCCGGCCCTCTTGTCCTGTCCATTATTTATTTAGTTTTCAATCAATACTCACTATTACTTATTTAAGACTTCATTTTATAAAGAAAGAAACAAAAAAAAACTCTCAAACTAACAACGTATCATTTAAACACGATTGATTGTCGGAACAATGATGAACTTTAATATATAGATTTAGATTCAAGTGAGTATCACACCTACTATGCAACGCACCGGAATGTCAGGGGCAGATGTAATGTATTACGATGGGCATCAGGCGACACCGATAAATTTTTAAAATACCAAGTTATGTATGTATCAAAAATTCGAGTGACATCTAGGATTTTTTTTTAGTGACACCTACGAAAACTTTATTAAAGTATTATACACAAATCTAATTTATATTTGTTGATTTCAATACCCAAACTTAATAAAATAATACTGAGTTTAAGCATAAAAACTTAAAAGAAAAACAGAAGCCCAATAGAAATAAAAAGTATAAGAGACAAGTTTCAAGACCCAACCAAAAAAGATTATAAAAAACCCGAAAAAACTTAGCCCAAACATTGTTGAAGACACTAGTCCATTTGGTTGAAAACCTCTAATTGATATCATCGTTTCTTATCGGTAAGGGAGGTGCTTAAATAAATTATAAACCCCTAATCGTGTGATATCTTTAAGGACTTTGATGCATCAAAGTTATTAAGGTTGGCGGAGATGTATCCGAATGATTTTAATTGTTGAAGCTAATATTGGTTTGTCGGTCGCAACTGCGACAGTTGAGAGATAGTATTGTATTATGTAGTTTTGTAATTATAAAAATCTTGTTATTTGTTAATTTTGTGTTGGCAACCCATTTCTTTGACCCGATTCATCTTAGAAAATATTTTAAAAATCTAACTACTAAATTTACTCTAAAAAAGTGACACCGATAACAAAAAAATCCTGGATCCGCCCCTGCGGAATGTACCATTCAAAAATACTTTTTTCGAAAAAGCTTTTTATAAATATGTTTTAATTAACATATAAGGATGATATATAAATTTGACACACATTCTGCATGAAATTATGCATCACATAATGCATCACATAAATGTACTTTCAAATTATTTTTAAAAAGTTAGGAGATGTGAATGTATGTGAAATTTATATATCATATTTATAGTGTTAATTAAACATTTTATGAAAATAAATTTAATTTTTTTTAAGTTGGTACATTCTGATGTGTTGCATGATGAGTTATTCTATTGAAGTGAAGTGGTATCTTTCCTAATAGTTTGTTTGTAGTTTTTTTTTTCCTAGTTTTTTTTGTTAGTTTTATGGAAATCTTTTGACGTTAAAAAAACAAATATCCAAAACAAAAGAGTAGAACAACTGTGTGTTTACTTTTGTTACAATGATTTTTTAATAACTGAAGCCACATGCAATGGTCGGTATTCATTCAACTTTTCCAAAACTAGTGCCTTTTGGTTTTGTAACTATTATCATATGTCTACTTGTATAGAGATCCATGATTAACCTCACAATCAAAAATGTCATCCAAGCAATTAAACAAAGTCCAGAAAAATGAGTGTAAAGACCATAAGCATTATAAAATTTTATTTTAACATTTTTATAATTTAAAGATGTATGCATGTATGGTATTTATAATTTAAGTACAAATCTTTATCTTTATATATAATAAACGAACACACTTATTGACATATAATAATAGTTACAAAACCAAATCATATTTTCACATGTTATTGACAATTTATGATTTTAAATAATCAATATCCAATATAATCTACGTTTTATTTTGTGATGCATCGTTTTGGAAACTAATCATATAATAATTGAAAAAAATTGTTGTCTATGCATTATGGTTCTTCCTTGAGCCAACCTCTGTGTGTATATGCTATTTTATTAATGTTTATCAATATATTTATTAAAAATGTTTTATACATTTATAATTTGTTAAAATATGTTAAAAATATATGCAAATTATATAAAATATATTAGTTTTTGAAAACTAAAAATAATAAAATATTAGTAAAAACATATATCATAACATTTTGTTTATTGTAATAAATATATAGAGGTTCCATTCTATTAAAAAGAAAACTTCAAATTATATCAGAAAAAGACATATTAGTTTGAAATAAGATCTTAAAAAAATAAAGATAAAGCTACTATTAATATTTATTTATAAAGCTAGAAACAATATTTATGACAAATAACAATATAATTATTGTATTTTTTAAAATTAAGATCTATATATTTTATTTTTATATTTATATACATTTTATATAAATAAATTTTATTTGAAATATTCAAATAATATGTGGGTTAATAAACTAGTTATTGTATAAATTACAAGTAAAATAAAAAAGGGTTCATATATATATATAGAGGGGTGGGTTCCAAGGAGAACCTATATGCATTGAAAAATCTTGAAGAACCACAATGCATCGCAAGAAAATCGTAATGCATCACGTGGAATTCGATGCATCACGCGGGATTTGTGATGCATTTGTGGTGGTGCATGGAGGTTCTTTGATGTTCTTCGATGCATGGAGGTTCTCCATTGAACCTGTCTCTATGTGTGTGTGTGTGTAAATTTTAGTTAATGTTTTTAAAATATATATAATTCAACAATTCAATAAAAAAACGGTTACAATTTTTATTTATAAAATATAATATTTTTATTTGATTACAAACTTAAAATATGTATAAACATTGATAATATAGTTTTTGTAAGAGAAAAAAATTAACTGAAATACATTTTTACATGCCTAAAATCATCATGCTTGTCATTTTCAACATATAAAGTATGTTTAAATTTGTATAGAAAGGTAATGAACTGTCAGATTTTGTGTATACAAAATTACAAATAATGTGCTATTAAATTTTTTTAATTTTATTTTCGAGTGAGACTTCAACCGATAATCTTTTGATTGAGATACCACATTGATATTGTGAGACCAAAAGCCCTTTAGTGATGTGCTACTAAATTTAATAAAAAAGATGATCATTTTTGGTCGGTCGCAATAATATTTACATTTTTACTAATATGTTTTGGTTACAACCAAAATGACCAAAACTATAAAGTTCTATTTTTTTTAAAGTTTACACAAGTATGTTACATCGATATATAAGTTTAAAGTATTTACCATAAATGGAACTTATCATAAATTGTGTGTGTATATGTGTGTTTTCAAGTGAGTACCACTTATTATGCAACGCACTAAAATGTATCAATTTTTAAATTTTCTTTTTATAAACATGTTTTAATTAACATTATATATAAATTTCACGGACATTCATATATTTTTAGAGTGTATGAAATTATGCACCACAATCCACGTATATGTAAATTTATGTAAGCGTATGATCACATCATTTTTTATGAGTTAGGAGATGTGAATGTGTGTGAAATTTACATATTATCTTCCTAATATTAAGAAAAACATGTTTATGAAAGAAAAAGTTTAAATTTTTTTTAAATATAGTACCTTCTGATGCGTTACATAAAAAATGATACTCTCTCGGACCACACACGTGTATATACATATATATGGTAATTTTCCAAATAGGTATTTCCACATTTTAATGGTAAGATAATAAATTATTTAGAAAAAGGGAAAAAAACAAAGAAAAAGAAATGACAAAAGAGTAGATATATAGATAAGAAAGAGTCTTACACAGGTAGCAGAGCGTCTGTACTTGATTCAACGCTGGATATCAGGCTGACGGAAGGTACAACACAACAGTGAACAGAATCAAAATCATCAGAAAAGCATTCATTACAGGAGAGAAAATAATGGATTAAATTGAATCCACGTACTCTTGACAGACAAGCGACGATTCACCAAGCGTTTCCAGCTGATTCAGCTCTTCCTGAATCGCATCAAATCACTTCCTGAATGAGTGTGTGATGGATGCGTAATTAATTGAACAAAACAGCAAGTAATTATAAATAGTATGATCTAATGTAATGGAATGAAATGAAATTACCTGAATGATCTGGATTTGTTGATTCTGTAGAGAAATTATAGCAGCCAAACGATGTTTCCCTATGAAATTGGAAGATCCCATGGTTGAAGAAGATGTTGGATGATTGATATTGATGATGGACGGAGACGGAGACGGAGATGGAGATGTTGATTTGGATTGTGAAGGTCCGTCGTCCATATGAAAACCTAATCTGGATTCTGGAAGGAATGGTGATTAATAAAGTAAAGTTGGGGGAAAGAAATAAAGAAATGGATGAGGGAGGAAGGAAGGAAGGAAGATGCACATAAACATAAACATAAACATAAACCCATCTACTTCCTGCTTTCTATTGGCTGGTCAACATGCTGTGGTGGGAGTCCCCATCCTCCCATGTCAACAACTCGACTATATATTTCTTTTTTTTTTTTTAATTGCGTAAAAGGTTACGTAGCTCATTTTTTTTAATAATATATATATATTTTCTATTTAATTCCCTGGAGCCGTCCAGTATTTTCTCCTTCGTCATAGATATTAGGGGTGTAAATGAGCCGAGCTACTCGAGTTCGACTCGTTAAAAGCTCGAAAAAAGTACGAATTAAACGAGCAAGCTCGAGCCCGAGCTTCACATATCGAGCTCGCGAGCCTAAACGAGCTTAAACGAGCCTATATATAAATATAATTTTAAATCAAGAAATATATAATATATAGATTAAATAAATATGAATATATTAAAAATAACAAGTTATATATATTATATAAAAAGATTATTTAAAAATTAATTAAAAAAATTAAAATATATAATAAACGAGCTGAGCCCGAGCCAAGCTCGATTTTGGAAAATTATTCACGAGCCAAGCTCGAGCTTTACATACAAAGCTCGAAACGAGCCGAGCTCGACCTTAAACGGACTCGGGCTCGGCTCGGCTCGTTTACACCCCTAATAGATATGTTGTTTTTTGGATTAACCGGAGGAGATAGCTAAATTGAAAGTTAAAATTGGTGTACGGAGTTTGTGACCCTTTAAGCGAGTTCCAGTTGTAGCTAGAAGTGTAAACGAGACAAAACAACTCGTGAGTAGTCATCGAGTCGAACCCGAGTCATAAAATGGTTGCTCGATAGGCTCGTGACCCTAATCGGGCATAAGTTTACATATTTACATTTTTGGCCTTCAACTACATAATATTATATTTTTATCATTGTTATATAAATCGAATTGTATAAATTTAAACTTAAAAATACATTCTTATAGTTGCACACTTCTTGCTTGTTGGATAATATCATATTGAATTTTTTGTATTTATTTCAAAATCTTTTTTTTTTTCAAACTTAATCGAGCTGAGCCCAATAGTGTCGAGTATTTTATCGAGTCGAGCTCGAGTTCAAACTTGGTGATACTCGACTTCACTCGGCTCAGCTTGATTACACTCCTAGTTGTAGTTTTGGTTTTTCTTTCAGTTATTATATTTGGTGTTTGTATATTTTGCCTCTAGCAACTTGTTGGAGGTATTGGTGTTATAATTTTTTATTGCTATTCAAAAACAAACTTTTCAAATCATGTCAATCAATTATTCTTATCGGATTAGAAGTAAAAACTGTTAACGTGACAGTTTTTTAATTTTTTATCCGGTCAACATTTTCTACGAAAATAACAGTTTATTTGTTATCTAATGTGTATTATTTTATGCAAATTGAAATTGATTTTAGATAATACATTGCTATTTGTGGAATTTAAGATGTAATAAACATTTTCAGAAATTAAAAAAATGATGACTAGACAAAAAAAAACTATACGCCAGTAATTTTACATTTCATTCCGATAATATTATCTCGCTTTGCAGAGCATGAATCAAAAAAATTAATTTGTTATCCAAATAGAACAAATGTGACATGATAACTTTTTATGCAACTAACCCAACATAAAATTAACATTCGGTTGATTTACAAATTAAATATTAAAAGAATTTGAATTTAATATATAGTAAATAATATATTTATTGGTTTGGATATAAAATAATTTTAAAGTAAAGTAATTATACGAACTATAAAATATTAGAATCTAAACTCTATTACAAAAAGAGTTATGTTAAATGTATCCTCTTGATTTAACATGTAGCATCACATCATACACATCAGTATATCATCTTGTAAAAGGGGTATAAATATTTAAGAGAAATACCAAAAGTGAAATTAAATTAAATATTTATGGCACCAAACTTACAATTAAAAAAAGAATAAAAATATTATTTTTAAAAAGTTTAGAAGCAGTGGAACCGTTTCTACAAGTAAAAAATATTTAAGAAACCACTATTGTAATCGTAAAAATTGAGGGGCCGTTTTCATAATTTTAAACAAACTAAGTAGACCATATCTGTAATTTGTCACTAATTTACTCTAAAACTTAAAATTATCGTTATTTACCGAGAACAAATTTTATCTTAATCGCAGTGCGCAGAATGCAGAAAGCAGTAACCGAAAAATGGAGAAGGAACAAGGAAAGGTAATAGGGAACTAGGGAAGTGTTGCAAAGAATCATCTGGGTCAGTCCACTTCGAGTAATTACCGCCGACGACTACAATGTCCTCGCACGCTATAACAGCTGCGACGGCAGCGGCGGCCGCCGTTAAGCAACTCTTATTTCACCCTTCTTTCTCCCTCCTGCCTCTGCATTGCCAACGCCGCCGCATCTCCTCTTCCCTTCTTGCAGGTGCCGGTTATTCTACTACCTTATCTTCTTCAACTCGTAACAGAAAAAAGCTAAACAGAAAGGATAATTCCATAAATAGTATCAGTAGTCGTAGAGGTTTAGTAGATTCGGTAGTGAAGAGGCGGACTCGGTCGGATAAGAAGTTCGATGAAGAAAGCTTTCGTCAATTTGGTGACACCGATAGTCATATCCCTGTGATGCTAGGTGAGGTGTTGGAGGTTTTCGATTCCATCAAGCTTCATACTTTTGTCGATTGTACTCTTGGAGCTGCCGGACATTCTTCCGCCGTATGTTAATCTCTTTCTTCTTATTTTTATGTTGATCACATTCTTTTGTTTGATTTTTAGAATTGTTATTGTTGCCCTTTTGCCTAGTTGTATTTTTTAATCTCATACTTAATAAAGGGTGCGTTGATATTTTGTATTTGTAGTTTTGGAATTACAAAAACGATCAACAGAAAAGAGATTAATACTCGTTGTCGTTTCTATTTGGTGGTGCGGATGGATTTACTCTTTCTAGGTTTCGTCTTTGAACCTCTACCCTCAAAGGCTCAAACAAATTCATGATAATAAAGATGGATACCGATGCTAAGAAATCACGAGCATATGTTTCTGGCTGTACTTAAAACATAGAACATAATCTGAGTATGTGGAATTACAAATATTAATTGAATCTTGGAGCGAATCCAAATTTACCAACATGGAATGTTGCATCGTAGATGGAAATGGGCTTAAAAATGCTGATTGCTAACGTCTGGATTGGCTCCCAATAACTAATTCAAGTAGCTGCAAGCAACGACTGTAGAATGTGTTTAGTTTAACTGATTAGAGAGAGAGTATATGTGTGCCATGTGATCACCATGCCTCCTGAAAGCTTGTTATATCAGGAATAGCTTTGTGCTGGGGCCTGTTGATCCCAAGGTGCCTCTAAGACACTAGGCTCTTGGTGTTGGGTCTTCATATGGGGTCCTCTATACTACGAATGATAATTTAGGAGGAAAATGCAAATGCAAATACAGATTCTTGTCAACATCATTATAAACATTGACTAAACTTGTTGAGACATGAAACCCTAAATTTGTAGGTTAAAATTTGAGTTTTTTTTTTTCCAATCCATTGGAGAAGTGTGTTATGTGCTATCAAACATGATAACAGGAAGACTCCAAGTGTGCTATTTGGGGTACCCTATACTTTTAGATTTCCAAATGTTTCCCTCCCCTCTGCCCATCTCTCACTCCCTTGAATGGCGCTTGCCTTATAGCTAAGGAAGTGGCTAGGCAATGCCTGACCAACTAATGGAACCATCTTTCTTATATGCTTATGATTAAATTCCATTGTTTACCTGACCATTATGGACTTATGGTACCTGAACAATCCTACTTTCAGATTCATATTACTCAAAAAGTCCGTAAACTAAATTGAGAATGCTTTCAAATAAGCTGTGTTTTTATACGAATCGTTCTTTCTCATTCCATTGTGTCTTGGTTCTTTCAGTTACAGTTGTAGTAGAGATGTTATGACAATAGTGTCTCTTGGGGTGTCTCTTCTCATTCAAACTGTTGTCTTTTGCCTCTGATGCTGGTAACAGATGATTCAGGCTCATCCAGAAATGCAGTCATATGTTGGACTGGATTTTGATCCCGTGGCCCATGAAAAAGCAAAGGCTAAGATTGATTTGATCCAAAGTGCTAGCTCCTGTGACTCAACTTCCAACCTAAAAACACATACCTTTTTGCAAAATTTCAAGAACATCAGGTCCACACTGTCTGAGGTTGACGAGAAGCTTCTGATATCAGGAATTGATGGGATTTTAATGGACTTGGGAATGTCATCCATGCAGGTACGTAAATCGTTAACCTTTTTAATGGTAAAGGGCGGTTGCAATTCATGTAACTATATTTGTTCTCTTCCCGTCTATCTCGGAGCAGCAGACACTAAGCATTACTATGGTTACAACCATATTATATTACCTATGCTTCAGCTTGTTTGTCTTATTATTTTGCAGAGATTTTTAAAGATCTAAGATATTCAATAATAACATTTAACAAGTATATTTTGCTGAATTTGTCTACTCGTTTGTTCTATATTTTAATTAGCACATTCCTCATTTTCATAAGCAGGTGAACAATGCCAAAAGAGGATTTAGTGTACTATGTGATGGACCTCTTGATATGAGAATGGATCCTCAGGTCAGAACTAGCATGTGAAAATTGTAGTGCACCTTTATTTATTGTTTTGTACTGAGTGTTTAGTCATGTAGTAGCTTCACAAATAAAAGATGGAATTGTGTTTACAGAAGGTTGAACTGTTGAATACAACGTCGATGTGGTATCTATGCTTGTTCATGTTAGACATTAGGAGAGAAAATAAAAAAACAAAATTTAAATTTGTTGTCTTGATGCATACCACAGAAATCAGTAGCTAGTATTTAAGAGAAGATTTTCTTACTTTTTAGATTAATATTTTGATAAAAATTACTGATAGCCAATGATGGAACTGCTGGTTAGTTCTGTAGTTGTGTTCAGTTTAACATTTGACCTGTTTGAGCTCATCACTTATTTCATCTCTTCTTAGAATTCCTGATGTCTTGGATATTCGCTAATCATCATCCGTAACTTCTGTTTGAACAATTGTGATTACCTTGGCATGGCATGCTGTTGTTCAGTTTATGAGTCTTTTAATATAAAATTCATTTGGAGAATGTTCATATATTTCGGTGGCTTAACATGATTGGAATAGGGATATTACAGGCAAGTCTGACAGCTGAAGACATACTGAATTCATGGCCAGAGGCCGAACTGGGACAAATTTTACGTGATTATGGGGAAGAGAATAACTGGCGTGCTCTTCAGAAAAGAATTGTAAAGGCCCGCTTAAGCGGTGGATTGCATTCTACTGGTGAACTAGTAAATCTAATTCGAAGTTCTACATCTGGTGGAAAAGGTGGGGTTATCTTCTTAAATTTGTTGGGTTTCATGTTTTCCTGCTATATTGCTGTATTTATTTTATCATATTAGTGGATCTTGTGTGTTGTGTAACTGAATGATTGATGTTTATTCATGGAAGCGCTATAGGAAGGCATTATTGCAACTTCCATAAAATCAACTTTCTGCCTTCGAACATAGGATAGCTGAAGTAGCTAAACTGCAAGTATGGGCATTTTTTAAATTATGCAGTTGTGGAATATTAACAAAGTTGCATGCATATCATGATATCAATCTGTTGTTATTGCTTGTTTCTCTTTAATAATCATGGTATCTTGCATGGTTGCACCTTTGGCTTAACTAATTCATGGAGTCCATGCAAAGTTACCTGTTCACATGGACCGGCCAAATTTCACACCTGGCTAGTGGATGTGGACTCTTTAGGAGTTGCATGATTGCACTTGTGTCGAACTTGAGATCTCTTAAACCGCCAGTCATCACCACCACCAAAATGTCGTCTTCTATACATTAATTAGGCACATTTAGACGATGGAAAATCTGTTGCTTCAGGGTTATGTGAATTTATTAGGATTGGGAAGAAAGCCTCTGTGTCTGTAATCTATACAAAGGTCTAACCTTAAAAGTTGCTCCAAGGATTGCTCCTTAGGGTTGAAACCAGGAGAGGAAGCCTATTTCCATTAACCCACAAAGGCTCTTTTCTTAACATAAACCTACCATCAACTTGTCAAAAATCATTTTATATGTTGTTTATTTTCCCTTCACAACCGCCAGTCATCACCACATCCAAGGCACCCACTAACAAATGTTTTATGGAAAGCAGTCCCTGCTCTCGTTTGAAGCTCATTATTCAGTCGAGGCTGACTTGCAAATTAAAATCTCTATACTTGGTGTGTTTTTTAAGACATTAGATATGCGAAGACCTTCTCATGTCTTCAATTTTAATTATTACATGTCAAATGTCTTCCTTTTGAAGACATAAGTGCTTAAAAAAGATCTTACTATAAAAAACAAACGACACAGGTGCCATTTGTTTTTTAAGACATTAGATATGCGAAGACCTTCTCATGTCTTCAATTTTGATTATTACATGTCAAATGTCTTCCTTTTGAAGACATAAGTGCTCAAAAAAGATCTTACTATAAAAAACAAATGACACCAAGTAAATGAGTATAAGTACAGTATACTCGGTGTGGTTCATAGTTTACACTGTTTGAAGTTATCTGTGTAATATAAGCAAAATGGGTCCATTGATAATGGCATCTTACAGGAGGGAGGCAGGGCTGGATAAAGACGGCAACAAGAGTATTTCAGGCTCTAAGAATAGCTGTAAACGACGAACTCAGGACACTAGAGACGTCATTATACGATTGTTTCAGCTGTCTTGCACCCGGTGGCAGGCTTGCCGTCATATCTTTTCACAGCCTGGAGGACAGAATCGTGAAGCAAACGTTTCTCAACATCATCAACAGCAATACAGTTGACGGACACCAAAGAGGTGTATCCCTGGATTCGAAGAATGTCAAATCTGAAGATGAAGAGGAAAAGGAGCCATGGATCAAACAGATGATCCAAGGTGTCGGTGGAACGATCCTCACAAAGAGACCCATAACACCTTCAGAAGACGAAGAGAAGCTCAACATTCGTTGTAGGAGTGCTAAACTCAGGGTAATACAAAGAGATTGAAGCAAAGTCTCAGGTGGTGTTAACATTGCATAGGGGACAGATTAGGAATCGAGTATAATCTTGAATGAAATGCTTACATTATATCGAGTTTTGTTATTCGAAAGAAGAGCTAGCCGTGTGGCTCGATATCACATACATATGTAAATAGACACAGTTTTCTCATCCAAATTAGAAAAATGACAATGGCTTCCATTTTTGAAGGCCAAACACCTTCTAAAGCATTTTTTTAGAAATGGATTGTGATATTTAGTAATTAGTAATAGTAATTTATGAAAGTTCAAATTATTATTGGTACATTTGGATGTTTGAATTCTGAATTAATGATATCTTTGTCATGAATGATGCTATTTAGTTTGTTGTATTTATGCAGGTGGTGTTGGAGTAGTTTTCCATTTTACAATAACTTTTTTACCTTGTTATGCATGTTTCGTCTTTAGATGTGAAGTAAGACTATAAATCTATAATACATCAATGATCAAACCACATGGAGTGAAATGATATGATTTGCAAGGCAAAAACCGTCTATCGATATTTTTTTGTCATAAAATATGTCTGTCATCTTAACAATATATAAACCACAAATCAATCTTTTATAATAATCAACCATGTCATACCACTTTAGTAAATTAGTAGGTTCTTTAATTTTATTATTTTGGTTTTATAATAATATAAAGAGAAAATCATGTAAAAAACCAACCACTTTCTGTATTTTTCGAATAAGTTATTGTACCAAAAATGTTTTCACAAAAGTCTCTCAACTTATAAATGTTTTCATAAAAATCACTACACATAAAATGTTTTTCATAAAAGTCCTTTAACCTAACAAATCTTATGAAAAGCTTCTGGAAATTCTTTAAAAATTCTCATAAAACAACACAATTCGTAAAAAAGTTCAAGTTGAAGGACTTTTATGAAGACGTTTTGGTACAGGAACTTAATTGAAAAATATCAAAAGTATGTTGATTTTTATATAATTTTCCATAAAATAAATATTAAGGAAAAATAAAATAAACCAACTAAATGAAGTTATCTCCAAATATTATTCATCTTTAACATTATAGTTATTAAGATTTTGATCCTGACATTATAGTTTTTAGGTATATTATATTTTTTTATTTAATTGATTATCATTAGTTATTTATTAATATAACTCCTAATTTTATGAAACATCATCTACTTATAAAATGATTAATACGAAAGAAATTATACATATATAATAAAAATAGAATGCTTACCTAATAATAATAATAATAAAGTAAATTTTAAAATATTAGTTTTACGATTATTTATATATAAAAAATATTAGTTCGTTTTTAAAGTTTCTTTGACAATGTGTGGCGTTGATTGCTTGATTGCATGCTTTATCTCATCTCATCTCTCTCTCTCTCACACACACACGCGCAAGCGCACGCGTACACGCACGATCCACACACCATTGGTAGCATCCATCTGGTACTGGTAGCAAGCAAAATCTCAACAAGTTATCTGCAGAGTGTAGTAGGTATGTCCAGTCCAAATATGATTTGTTTTTACACATTCCTTTCGTATTATGAAATTAGATTTCAGTTATCGTCATATTCATGTTGAAGGCAGGATTAACTTTCGTATGGTGCTGATGAGGGTTTTTAAATTTCAATCTTCCATGATCTTTTCCAAAGCTTATCCTTACCAGGTACGTTTTCAATTTATCATCATTTTAGCCTTTTAGGTGGTCGATAATTATTGTCTGTCCTGTTTACTGCTTATTTGATTAGAGATCTTTGTGTCTTCGTGATCCTGTCCCTTCAACGAGCTACGAAATGTTACATTCGAGAACCCCAATTACGGGGTATGGAATTGGATATGCTAAGAAATCAGTTCAATAGTTTGAACATCAAACGAATTCCAAGTCATAGTTTCATGATTTCAAACCTTATGCAATTATGAATGATAATTGTAGAATGCTTTCCTGCATCTTGTTAATAGCTTCATCCAATTCAATATTCGCCTCTTTCAGAATGTATGAAATTTAGGAGCAACTACGGAAAATGTTGTTAAGTTTTCGGGATAATTGTTCAAAATAGCAAGCAACTTTTCTCTTTTTTCTTATTTTAGCAATCTCGTAAATTTTGTCTCAAATAATAGAACCAACTTTTGATTTACTTTCAATTATAACATTTAACCGGTAAACAACAAGTAGGTTGTTATTTCAAACAATATATTAAATGGTAAAAAATAAAACTCATTGTTATAATAAAAATAAAAAGGTAAATTGTTATTTCAAACAATAAACTCTATATATAACCTTTTTTTACCGGTTAACTTTTGTTGTTTAGCGGTTAAATGTTATAATCGGGAATGAACAAAGAGTTGGTTTTTTGATACAAAATTTACGAGATTGCTATGATTAAAAAAAAAAAAAAGTTGTTTGTTATTTTAAGCAATGCTCCATTAAGTTTTCTACAGACCAGGAAAGATAATCCATCGTAGAGAAGTTGCTAATATATTCCCTTAATTAGTATAAAAACAGAGCATACGATGCCAAAAATACAAAGCATTTCACATAAACACATGTCATGTGTTTTTCCGTCTCTTTGTATGATTATAATACATTTATTGTTATGGTAGTATAATCTTTGATGTTCTTTTCTTTTGGCACTAGGCATCATGTAATCAATTTTGTTCCAGGAGGAGATTGAGACCCAGTTGTAGTAATGAGAACTCTTCGGAGTCCAATGTCAAAAGAGCTAAACTAACTGCTAGGAAGCAGGAACGAGTCAAGATACCGAGCTACAACATTATAGGTGAAAGAGCAGAAACGATACATCCTATTAGAGAATTTCTTAGCCACCCATCTGGTATCGAAGCACTTCTAAACACGCATGCCCTGCAAAGTTATGAACTCCTCGATTCTACCACTTACAGGTTTAGTTTAACTGTACTATTTATCGTTGCTTTCTGTTTCATATGTTACTTTTACAAAGATTTTTTTTATTGATGATCTATAATACTTCTACATGTTTACTTGCCTTATAATAAAGTAAACTTACTTAAACCTAAGATTGTCATTTTTAGTAAAAGATTATACAGTGGACACATTAACACGTGCAATCTTGTGGTCTAATACTCCAATTATCTTATAAAGATATCCTTTTTGTTGAAGTTCTTCAATATCCAAAAAATGTCTTTTTGCTTCTCATTTTAGCCATAAAATCTCATCCATCTCATATTGGTTACGTGTTTCTCCCGCATGGAGACCGTCTGCAATAGATAGAGGCTAGAACTCTTGGTCAGTAATAAACTCAAAAATTCCTCCAGGATACGTGCTGCAGGAACATGACTCTTGCTGAGATATAATGTTTTTGTTGAGCGACAATATTATATGATTGTTACTCTTACGATCCCAGTCGAAAGTCATATATCATATCTCCCTTTCTTCCAAGTATGCACTGATTTTTTTACGGAAGTGTCGATGCTCTTGCTTTTAACTAGAATTCGGTGCAGGTGTACTTTACCACGACTGAGTTTACTGAACTTCGAAGTCTCTCCTGTGATAGACTTACGAGTGACCCCAACAAATGAAGATTGCATGGTAGAGATGTTATCTTGCAAGGTGAGTCTGAGTCGTGTAATTTAGCCCACAAAACAAATACAATAAAAGGATAATGCTAATTATCTATATATTATGTCCCTAGAACTCTAAACTGTGCAAGATCTTTATGGTATTGTTATTTCTTATATAGTTGAGAGTTTAATTTAACAGGGTTGTTTTGGCGTTAACCTTCATGCTTTGTTAGTTTTAGTGTTAGTTCTTTTAACAAAATAGTTGGTAATATAACCTTGCACCAGAAAGGGTTAGCCGTTAGGCCCTAACCATTATACTATGGCCTTGGTATACTGTGGACCCAAGCAGATTACGCGGTGATCAAACATATTTTGTTGATCTGTTCTGTTAAAACTTGATTGTGTTTCTAATTCTTGTCAGAACAAGGTCATAGACATAGTAAATGTTTAAATTGATTTTTTAGTCTGTTCTTGCAGTTTGAGGGTTCTGAAGTCATGAAACGGCAAAATGAACATTTTTCAGGTATTTGTTCACACCTGACTAAACGCATTACAATGCTGTGGATACTGTACAAATAAGGTGTATTAACTTGTATATGTATTATGTGTGTATATGCATCTGATAAATGTGAAATAGATGAGCTGTGACAAATGCAAATTGTAGGTGCTTCATCTCATAGAAACTGCAATACGAAGCCTACAACTGCTCTTCAAACTTCCTGAAAGTTATGGATTAATTCTGCGTCCAATGTATTACAGCGGAAATGACAAATCACATAACTTGGAGCACAATGAATTCTGAATCATATCTGGATGTCGACGTAAAGCTGAATCTCACTCTGGAGGTAGTTACTCAACTCAGATATCTTAAGGATTGATTGCCTTTGTTCCATGTTCATTTATGACAGTGGGCAAACACAACACCTTTAGCCGCCATGAATTTGATAATAAAGGATTTATGTCAAATATTCGGCTAGGCTTACTTCACTATTCACTTTTCACTGAACAACAAGATCTTTATTTCGCTAGAAAGCAATCAAAGCATTACTTACTCTCCTGTTTTCCACTGCAAGAGTCCTGATTTGACTTTGACGCTACTTTCCAACTCTAATATTGGTAAGATATATTAACCTGTTAATGAAACTGGTAACTGCATTTAGTTTACAATAACAAGGATCATTGAAATGAAAAACAATGACAGTCATTCACACACTTGATACTCTATCTGGTTTGTGTAACGACTAATAAAGCATTAGCTAAACGTCTGAAAGAACCTTCTATCTAAATGAACTCTTGGTACCTAATATAAAGTAAATATGGTCATGGTGGATCATGATCGATAATACCATAGTAGTAGTAAATGAAGTAAAATGTTTCAAAAGACCAATCTCTCTCGATCATTATCATCTAGCCAAATGCTAATCTGAATCACAATCCTCTAATACTAGATCTTTGATGTTGATTGTGCAACTTGCATAAGCATGAAGGGAGGCTAGAGGAATATGTACGATCATGAAAAGAAAGTTATGAGAAGAGGGAATATTTGAAGAGGAAAAGTAGGAAACAATCCATAATTATCACTAAAAGGATGACTTTGTGACTTCCTAGGGGCATAATTGACCATATAAACTATTTTTTAAGCCTAAAAAAGCCTACTAGTTGTTTACGAAACAAGGCCCTCGACTCACATAAGTCGCCCAAGACTAGTCGCACAATTGCATCACTTGAACACCTTCAAGGCGTTTAGCCTGAAATTGTCTGGCCTTGGGGACTTAGTTAGGTGCACGCCTTTAAAAACACTATTAATACAAATTCATGTCTATGGCAATGAGGCGTATAAATGACTTCATGTTGAAGGTTTTTCCAAAAAAAGATAATAATAAAGTAAACATGCAAATGATTTACAATATGAGACATCCAAAGAAACTGTTTAAGATATTTCATTGGATGAAGGGATGACATGCCTCACTGGCTCTGTTAACCTAGGAAACTTATGATAGAATGGAGGGAGAAGTGAATCTTGGTAAATTAGCATGACATTTAATAATATTAGTTTCCTTCGTTGATTCATTGTTGTGTGTGTAGATTTACACTCGACCATTTAGCTTGCTGCCAACATCTGCTGTTGAAACTCCAGGCACATTGTAAGTAGATATTTTTTGTTTCCTTATAGTTTTCGTTAACTTTCAGGATGCCACTGGCCCCTATTTTCATATGGGTGGTTCGTGTGGTTTTGGGTTTGCGGGATATTCATGGGTCACATGTTTACCTGCATGGTCAACAAAGTTGAGTCAGGGTATTCCATATTATCCAAAAAATATTGTCACATGTATGACTTTTGGTGGCATGCAGAATGATGCAAGCTTTAGTCGACAGACTTGTACCATTGCTACTGCAGCAATTGATACAAGACTATGAGGGATGGCTAAAACAACATCATCAAGGCAGTCTTGTTTGACCAATTTCTTAACAGTTATAAACCTATGATACTACTTGGTAATCAAGAATTCCAAAATACTACTTCCTTCCTTGTGTTTAGAGAAAACCATGTAGATTTCACTTCCAAACTTTGGGTATAAAACCGTTGAATTGTTATTAGCAAGTGAAGTGTATTGCATCAAGAACTAGGACTACTTTTTAACAGATACATTATATCTGCTTGCATCTAGTTATTCCATGTGGAATTTGCATTGGTTGGTCGATGACTAGATGTAGCCAATTCACAAGGAGTATTTGGCTATAGATTTAAGCTAAGCTAACTTAAGGTATAAACTCTTGAAAAAGAATAACTCAAACACAGGTTATAAATAAAAATACTAAAGCTTTTAAAAAACATCAGTTTAAACCTTACAAAGCTTCGTGTCAAGAAATAATGTACATCTTTTATTATTTCCAATAAATAAGTCGTTGACTTGCAAGTTGTATACAATAAAAATGTACATCATTTTTAATATCCAATACCATCAAATTTCATCACACGAATCAAACGCCACTTTAAAGTTTGGTCAAACAGGAGCATATAAATGTAGTTATAGCCTTGGCTGCTTGGCATGAAAAGTTTATTGTAGACACCAATCAACCAAAGGGCTGCTAACACTATAATGTAGGTGAGCTTACTGACCAGTCACACAAAATGACAGCTAAGCTGATATGTGATTGGCTAATTAGCTACCAAAAATACAATTATATCAATTATGTTATGCCCCTTTCAAGTAACCTCACTTTTTTAAGCACTGAAATGGCACACATGTAAAAGTTAAGAACAGAACAGATGATTAAATTAAAAAGAAATACATAATATATGATCCACAGACAGGCAGACAACACACATTCTGGAGATCAAAAGCATAAAATTGCAGTTCACATCAAATCAAACAAAAAGATGGTCTTCCATAAGGATGAATGTAGTTAATAGCCTTGCTGTAAATCTGTAATACTAATTCCATTTCCACATATAAGACTGATAAACACAATAGTGTCGGTGAGCTTACTGACCCATTCACATACTGGAATATGAAAGGCTAATTAGTCACCATTATAAAAAGGAAAGTCTAAAAAGACAATCCATTATACCAAACAGACACCCTGTTATACCAAACTAACTTTTCCTAACATGAACGTTTATAAATGTGATTCAAATGACAGGAAAAAAACATACTTTTAAAGATTCCTAGAGCTGTCTTTTTAGCATCGCCCTCATAAAACGTTTCTGTTGTCTAAATGAAAATACTTTAAAACACACACACACAATTTGGAAGATCAATCATCATTACCTTCAAAATTTGAACTTGTTTACCCCATCAAAGCCATAAGATCACAAAATCAAGTTCTTCAGCAAATATTAAACTACACTACAAGCAAATAGTTGATGGCAAAATAGAAGCAGTTAATGGGGGAAAAAAACTTGAATTGCGTATGGTGGTTCAAAGAGACTGGTTCTGCAGCACTGCATTTCAAAGTTTTAATCAAATCCCCGTCATTTCTTAATTTCATGAACAAGGTCAGGTATCAATATCAAATCGTTAAGAAAATCACAATTGGCTTGTGCGAATGAAGCAACATGGTTGTGTTTTCAATATAATGCAGTCAAATGAAACGCTACTGCTCAAATTTGTGAAGATAGAAATGTAGAAAAGAACGCATGACACGAATGATCAACGAATTTGCGTGTGGATAAATTAGCATCATAAACTTTAAAAAAAAAAAAAAAAAACGAAAGAAGAAACTACTGCCGAGCATCTCCAGATACATTTTTACAAAAACTGGGCGTGCTAGGGTTTGGGTAGAAGGTAAGCAACAAGCGGCTAGGGTTTTGGGGACGAATGGAAACCGTCTATTTATTTATAAAGTCCGAACATTACAAAGGGTGTTGGTATTGGATTATCACGCAGATCGTTAGATGATTAAGCTAAGGGATAATTACTAAATAACCACGTATCACGCCCTTTATCCTTTTTTAGCCATTAAATTTTTATTTTACCAAATAGTCATACTTTACGTTACCACGTTTACGTGATATGTACTTTTTACTCATATTTTAATGCATTACGTTAGAAAAGGTGTTTGGTAACGTAAATGTTTGTACTTTACGTCACCACTTTTAATCATTACATTTTTATGGGGAATGAACATATTTTTAAGAGTGGTCACGTAAAGTACAAGCATTTACATTACCAAACACTTTTTGTAACGTAATGCATTAAAATAAGAATAAAAAGTACATATCACGTAAATGGTGGCTATCACGTAAATGCGGTAACGTAAAGTGTGGCTATTTTGGTAAAATAAAAATTTAATGGCTAAAAAGTGATAAAAGAGATGTGATATGTGGCTATTTTAGTAATTAACCCTTAAGTTAAATAACGTAAATAATTGATTTAAATTGTTTGAATTGTGTTATTATTTGTGTTTAGAATTGATTCTATTACATTTTTTTTCATAAGTTAAAAAATGTTGTTTATATGTTTAATAAGTGATTATTTGGTCATTTTACAAGTTAAGACAGAAATTCACACTTTAAAAACTGATTATATTGATAATTGTGATAGCAAACAGCAGAATCTAAACAAATACTAAATTTTCGGCAGCATTTTTTGTTACAATTATTATCTGATTATTAATTTCCAAAACGTTGCATCACTTCTTCAAAAGCAAATCCAAACACGCTCTTAGTGTTGTTAAAGCTTAAGAAGGATATAAAACCCGATATTACACATGCGTAAGCTTGAGTCAGCTTCGATCTCATGAACTAAATAAAAATAAAGACTCTAATACTAAAACATAATGCAATATCTAGCTATTTCATATTTTTGAAAGAATTAGCAACTTAGAATTAGACCTAAACAATAACTAACTAGACGAAATACGGAAAGCAAACAACGACTAATAAAAACAAACTGAATCAGTCTACTCATCCGTGTACTATTGTATTAGGGAGTTGAATAGCATACAATAGAGTTTTGTTATACACAATAATTTTAAATAAAATGACTAACTGACTATCTTATCTTTACTAATATTTTTAATATCATTATCGTTTATCCCTTAAAAGCAGTAGTAATACAATTATTTTAAGACGAATATTTGTTATGCAAAAATTACTAGGGATGGCAATGGGCGAGAAAAAAACCGAAACCCGTGGATACCCGCCCGTTATGGGTGGGTAAACCCGTGAATACACACCCGTGGACATGGGTATGGGTACAAAATCATACCCGCTGGCGGGTGACGGCGCGGGCACGGGTTTACTATTTCACCCGCGGGTATACCCGCACCCGTACCCGTGAAACCCGTCACGTTCACCCGTGGGTATACCCGCCGATTTACCCGTTAAACCCGCGTAATATAGTCATTATATATATATATAATTATTATTTGGAAACATTAATTATTATTATGTATTTATATTTGTATGTTTGATATTATTATTATTTGGAAGTGTTTGCAATATCTTTATGTTTAGTTGGAATTGGATGTGTTTTAGTGCTAAAATATGTTTCGTTTGGTAAAAAAATGTTTATAATTGTTAAAAAAGGTGAAACCCGTGGGTTTACCCGTGCCCACGGGTATCCGCGGGTGGCGGGCATGGGCGAGAAAATCTACCCGTTGGCGGGTTTTTGGCGGGTGGCGGGTATTGAAATACCCGCGGGCACGGGTGAGGGGTGATATGTATCCGTGCCCGCCGCCCGCGGGTGCCATCCCTAAAAATTACTTTCCATTTGCATTAGGTTTATTTTAAAAATATCAAAAAAATAATATTTTGAATAACGATAGTATGCGAATTAACTACAAAAATATTTATAGCCATAGCTTATAAATTCAAGAATATTCGTTTACGTAACTTTATCATTGTATTGAAGTTAATAGTTAATATTAAAAGTTTATTAACGAAAATTATATCAATAAAAACATATTGATGAAAATTATATGAATATATATTATCATATTTCAAAATTTAAAGTTAAAATTTTAGAAAGTTTAGGAGGGATAATAAAAATTAAAAAGGATTATGTGTGTCATTAGATAAGACTAGTTTATGAACCCACATATTACGTGAACAATTTTTAATAAATAATTGGTTACATAAAATGTATGTAAACTTAAAACTAAACATATAAATATTATTTCTTATAAAAAATACAAGAAATATGTAATTATTTGTCATAAATTTATTTATCTATCTTTTTAAACACACATGAATAGTAGTCACTTTTTTTAACATTCTTGTAAAATTGTTTATATAAATTATATATATTTAATCAATATATTCACTTTTACGTATGTTTTATAATAATAAATAATATGAAATATGATTTTTATTTATATTGCATTATATTTATGATTTAACTATTTAATATTGCTTATATAAACTATATTTATTTAGATTTAGTTTATATAAGTTATTTTAGATTAAAAGATAACAAAAATATAAAAACTAAAAATACCCTAATCTATATATTAACTAACAAACTAATTTTATCATAATTTAATACTTATATATCTATACTTATCTATATATTTAATTAAATATAATTTATGTGTTTATATGTTTATTAAAATTTCTTTATATAAAATATATATTTTACAATAATATTAAATGTTTCACAAATTAAAGAAAATTAGTAAAAACAAATTTCATGAAAAAAATTTTGTTTACGTTAAATGTGAATTATATATATAGTTGCAACAAAAAGACTTACTTTTAATATTTATTTATAAAACTAAAAAATAATAGTTGGAACAAATATAACAGTATAATACAATTCTTATACTTTTTTATAATCAATATTTTTATTTTTTAAATTATATTTGCTTTATCTTAATAATTTTATAATTTTTATTAAAAATCACGTAATACATAAGTCGATAAACTAATAGGATCATAGGCGACCGAACAGCAGCCGCTCAACTGTTCGATCTCAACGCAGTGGTATTGGTTCCGATACTAACTTATAAAAACTTAACATATTTAAATATTATCACAACACAAGAATAAAAATGTGTGGGTATTAATCAATTTATCAAAATGTAACGATTTTAAAACAGAACACAAAGCCTTATATAACACGGGTCACCGGCCCACGGGTCCTATACTGTAATGTGAACGAATTAATTAAGCAAGCGTCGGTCGCACGTATGAGCAGTCGTTTTCCCACGTGCGACGCCACTCTGTGCTCATTGGTGATACTGATGCTCCATATTTAATACCCGAGCATCTTCTCTGTCTCTCTCTCTCTTGATCACTCCCACTCATTGAGGGTTTTCTCTACTTTACAGCTCAACTCAAACCTCTTGCTTCTATTTGCTAAACCAACCTCTCTCAGTTGCAGATCCAAAAACGGTGACTATAACTTCCATACTCCTTCAATTACCTTTTTATCGCTTTAATTTGAGCTTTGTAACATACTCAAATGTAACGAAATTAGTTCCAAACTGGTTCAGCTTACTTAATCGCTTTAATTTGTACTCAATTGTAACGAAATTAGTTCCAAACTGATTCAAGTAATTTTATTGCTTTAATTTGAGCCGGGATAGATGTATTTTACTAAAACCAACCGAAATTAGTTCCCTACTGATTTGATTTTTCTTAACGGTTTCCCGTTGCTGAGATAGTTGTGACTCACGGAATGTAGCAAAATTAGTTCGAGTTGTAGTTCCCTTGCTTTCTGGTTTCGTTCAGCTACAGCCTACTATGATGATTTTGTAATGTTTTAACAGTGAGGGCTGCTGAGGTTTTTAGATTTTGTCTTTAAACATGTTGAACGGTGATGGGAATCATTAGAACCAGGAGTATTCATTAATTCAGCTTCTGTATCATTAATGCATATTCATGAATGAGGGCTCAGGGCTGTATCATAAATGCATCTTCTGGGATTTCTTTCTTCCGTCCTTTTAATGCATGATGTAAAATTTTAAGTTTTGATTAAACCAGGTAACTCACTGTGCTTATTGATGAGATTAGAGGGAGGGGCATTTTAGCATACAGCTGCAGCACTGGTACACTCGTAAAATAATAGATTAGAAGGCACTTCAATGGTATTCTCATTGTCCATGTTTTTCTTTTTCTTTATTTACTTTCTTAGTATCTGTGTCACAAATGTTTTTGCTTGTGTGGTGCTGATATGCATCTTATTTTCCTCTCAAGATTCACATAATAATAGTTAATGAACTTGGGGTTGGAGTCTTTGGCCAATAATAGAAAATTATATCCTGCTGTCAGGTTATACTTTCATCTCAGAGCAATCAAACCAAGAAACTATTGATTTTTATCACTTCACAAATCTCTTGCCCATAACCTTATAAAAGATGCATTTTAATGCTATCTGGGTGTGCACCAACGGTTACTTTGTATTAACATGTCTTCAGCTTAACCAAATAGATACATATTTAAATCATGTAATAAAGTTTGTTTAGATTCATATAATTCCACTTCGATAACTTGTTATAGTTGTTGAACCTATATTATTTTCTTCAATTATATTTGTTCATCTTGCAGCTACTAAATCGTATCATTAATCAGCAATTGTGTGTCCAAGGGAGGTTTTTGAATGCCTTGTGTATCAGATGATCTGTAGGAATTTTTGTTATGCTCAATCAGCACAACAATGGGCAATTTCTTGAAAATTTTACAGGAGTCGCGGCCGTTGTACATTCTAGTGCTATGCTGTTTGATGAGCATATGCCAAGGTCTCACTGCTGATGGTATGTTAGCTTTGTTCCTGCTCAGCTGTTACTTGTTATCATAATATTTCAACTACAATGCCTTTGGATGTAAGACCCATTTTCATATCACTACTATTGATACATGTATATGTTTATGAGCTCATTCCTTTCAGCACCTACCACTTCCAATTAATTTATTTTGTACTCAAATATTATATTAAAATAAACCTACACTTTGTCTTTTGTGTTGATGTTCCCAGATTTGCATGTTATATAAATTTTTAATGTTGACTTACATATAGAGGTGACAATGTCAATTCATTTATACGAGACATGCCAATTTGGTTGGTAAGGACAGGGAAAAAGCTAAAAAGGAAACATGCCTTGACTTGTTAAACAGACTGAAATCCACCATGTATTATAATATAGACAAATCACTGTCAATTAATTTAAAATTTAAAATTATTGATTATATATTATGGTCTTTTAATCATCTATAATACTTTAATCAGTTGTTAAGATTTTATAAAATGGCCAAGAGCGTGAAAGCATGACAACCCAACTCGTCTGCCATGTCTTCGATCTCTAAGTGTGTGTATGGGTGGGTGTGGACGTGTGGTTATGTTTCGAATCATAATTTTTCGATTGAACACTTGATTGTGTGTGTGACTTGAATCATAGTTGATTGAACACTTGATTCATTATTAACATTGTTGAATTAATATAATTGATTAAGTGGAAGCTGAATCACTAAAATCCACGGATAAAGAAGCTGATGAATCATGACTGCAGATTCATGAATCATCATTTGGTTGTCTTTTTTTTTTTAATCCTCAAATGAAATTAAACAGCGAGTCAAAGTTAATCATGAATCAATTGCTTGATCGACAATTATAGTTCAAAAGCTTCCATTCACACCCTTTTCTTATGGTAATTTTTTATTCTCACTAGATCCTTATATGTGGTTTGTCCGTCCTTGCGTGCTTTTGAACTTTCACATCATGCCTACAAGGCTACAAGCAGTAATGAATTTTTCATACCTGTGATTTGCTACTGCTCCTACTTGTGGTTCCAGTCCAAGTTGGACAATAGCTTGTTCATGGAATGCTTAAGAATGAGTGTTCAATACCAAGAAGACCATAGAAGTGGCTGAGCCAAGGCCATAATGCATTGTTCTTTGCATATTCATATGACATTTCATTAATATTTATGTTATGTCTGTACATTACTTTCGTTAATGAACCTTCTAATATCAAGACAAACCAGAAAAATGTATACATGTCATCCTATTCCATGAACACATTACAATCTGTGCTCATTGTATAGGTCAAGCTCTTGTTGACTTCCGGACAACCATTATTAATTCAGATGACGTGCTTGGTCAATGGAGGCCAGAGGATCCTGATCCATGTGGTTGGAAAGGGGTAACATGTGATTCAAAAACCATGAGGGTTATATCTTTGTGAGTCATCAAAACCTTATTTCTAATGACTCCACCTTCTGTTTACTTATTTAGGAGAGGCCATCATGATATGACAGCTTATTTTAACAAACCAAAAATTTAGTAAAATCATTCTATTTATTTATTATGTGGTATTTTATATTATTCTCAAATCCTGTTGGTTTTGTTAATTTGAAAATATAATTGCTGATGTTTCTACTTGCATGACACATGTTCTCGTGTTCATGCTTATTTCATCCCCTTTGCAGTCACTAATTTTCTGATTTATGTGACTGCTATAGTTCTTACATCCTGTGTGCCATGTCAGCACACTCATGCCTTTATTCCTCCTTCCTATGTAAACATTGGTTGGTTGATCCTACGTCTCTTTAGTCTGTCTCACTGCCATCATTTAAGTCTTTCTCTTTATGAATGTTTCAAAGCATTGCTACTTTGAAAGCAATAAATTTGTATCATCATCTTCTAATATTCATTGTTTTATTCTTACTTCGTCTGTTTCAGTCTTTTCTTGTGCTGTTCATCTGTAAAAAAACTGATGGATGATGGGAAGTAATTGTGATAAGGGGAAAAATATAGCCCACAATTGTACCCAATCTCCTTCAATGTTGCTATTATACTATCCATGTCACGGGACTTTCTAGTGATAATTTTGCTTTAATTTGACCAGTAAACAATGTGCTCTTTTCGCACATAAGATTTCCAGTTTAGTTATGTGCAATTTCTTAGGTAAAAAAGCTGAGAATTTGCTGAGTTATTCATCTAATACATCAATTCGTCCTTGAGACGTTTCTATTTATCGTAATGTATTATTATTGTTATGATGTATTTTCTGGACCTTGTATGTGTAAGTGCTGTAATCACTATGGTGTTTTCATCTTCACAGGAATGTTTCTAATCACATGTTAAAGGGACCAATTTCACCAGATATTGGAAGGCTAGATCACTTGAAATTCTTGTATGTGATTTTGAAAATCTCTCACAAATCTTGTGAATAGTTATTACTAATAGGTTTGCAAAAACATCTACTGATGCTGTACATGTAACATGCTGTAGAGATCTTCATTACAACAATTTTTATGGAGCAATTCCTCCAGAGTTGGGAAATTGTACAGAACTGCAAGAATTGTAAGCACAAATAGTTCTAAAATGATGATTGAGTTGTGTTTTTGTTTTCTTTTAATAAATTCTGCACGAGATGCAATGTGTGCTTGTCACTGTAATGTTTAAGGAAATTTAACTTATTGTTGATTGCTCTCGTAAGCCTAACCTTATCTTCACGTAATCATCATATTCTTAACAAAATGAATGCTTCTCCTTTCTTCCACTATAAAGTGTCCACTGCTAACTCGAGTACCAAACAAAGTAATCGTCAAAATCATGTTCCCAGTGCAAACCTGTCTGTTTCCCGTGCTTTGTGTACAAATTTATATTAAAGTTAAGTTTACATCAAAATGTTCAATTTGAAGTTTTTATTTGAAGACATGGGTGAAACTAGTGCAAATTATGATTCAAACTTAAGATTTTCAAATTCTAAGTTATTGCTGGGCATATAGGACATTTATAATAAATACATAACAGTTGGCAAATAAATGCATGACAGACAGTGCATATTATTTTGTAGTTAGAGAATCCAGCAATGATCCTGTATTCACTTGATAGGAACTCACCATAAATAAACTTCTTCTTGAAGTGTTCCTGAAGATGAGAGCCATTTAGCCAAGCTGCTTAACTCTCTGGTTGCTATTTTTTTGACAGATTTTTGCAGAACAATTACTTAAGTGGATTTATTCCTACTAGATTGGGAAATCTTGCAAAGCTTCAAACATTGTAAGTTAATCTATTATGCAAGTTGGAAAAAGAAATATGTGTACATATGAGAATATCCAAATGGGTTCTGGCCATCTGGAGTATGAAGGGTGTCTGCAGTTTCTGTTGCAACATTCATTTCATATCATTTTGTAATGTTCAAAATTATCATGCTTTTTTCTGATGTTGCTCCAAATTTATAAAGAAGTATCACAAGTGTGTGTAGGCATTATTACCTTATTGGTTTTTTTTTTTTTGACCTCACACTTACATCACACCCCTCTTACCAAATGGGCTAAACCCCATTGGTGTTGGCACATGCTTACTTGAGGAGTGTAAATGAAAAGAGGATGTCTGTGTCTTGTTGTCTTCTCACTTCAGTGTGCATTTGTCTATAGTTTTATTAGACTTTCCTTATGTTCAGCTCATTGGCCCACTTTTTACCTTATTAATTTCCAAGTTGACGAATAGAATCTTCATGCTTTCAGCAAACCATATATACAGTCCAAATAAAATGGACTAACATCAATTTTACGGGGATGAATTCATCGAGTCTTAGAAGGCAACTTCTAATAAAAGTTGGGAAGTTAGTTTTCTGTTACATGCTGGCTTGATCTTGAATGGGCTGTTACAAGATGAGGTCTATCAGAACAGTAACTTTTGAACACTTTAGTGTCCAAATAGTGTAGTGGTACAAGAATGAATTTGTTAGCACATATCATGATATCAATAACGCTGATCTTAAAATATTCAATCAGATCTAACTACCTGATAACTCTCTCTATACATTCTGTATGATCTGTTTAAAGTATTAATATGTTTAATCAATCATGGGTGGCTGTAGCAGTTATATTCTAGTGAGGGAAAAACTATTTTAGTATCTACAATTAAACCAACCAGAAAGCGAAATTATAAATTCAGTAGCAGTTACTCTTGTATGTTTCATCAAATATAATCTGGGTTTTGTTTCCTATGTTGTAGGGATATCTCTAGCAACTCTCTTGATGGAAGCATTCCCACATCGATTGGGAATTTGAGGAACCTTGTAAATCTGTAAGCATGTTTTCCCTGTCATTCTATCTTTTGGATATTTTTGGTCGATCCTCTTACTGACTTGTATTCTGTTTAATTCACAAAGCAATGTCTCATCCAATTTTTTGGCCGGCTCAATCCCAACTGACAGTGTTCTCAGCCAATTTGGAAGTAACTCGTGAGTTCTAAATTCTGATTCTCTACTTATAGCATCGCTTTGTTAGAAAATCTGAGTGGGAATGAATATGGAATCAGGCCTTGGATATCCTGAGATCGTGTGCAATACACTTTGCGTAAACAACAATTTGTCCCATCCAGGATACCAAATTTTGTTTCGGGATAATACACAAGACTTTTGCTCTAGACACGGATTAATGATTTCGTTTGTATATATACTATTTTTTCATACGTTTTGTAAAGTGTCAACATGGGATATAACCGCCAAAAACTGCTATCATCGGCACTTAGTGGCGAGTCAGCGACAGCAAGTGTCACTTGCTAATAAGCATTCATCTGCTACAGCATGATCAGCATCATCGTTACAAACACAACAGATTAAGGGCGCGTTTGACTCACTGAATGGATTTTGAAGGAATTGAAATTTACTTAAAAGTGTATTTTGAAATGAATTTGTGCTTCTCATATTGCACAAATAGTTATGATCATCTAGCATTGAAGAATTCCAAAAATATTTAAATTTCAACACCATTCAGCCTTTCATAGTTTGGCGTTGCTACTTTACTACTAGTATGCTTGTTGTTTATCATGTAGGGAAAGTCTTGTTTTAGAATGGTGTCACTCATAAGGTAGAGTGAAGAAGTATCCTATATCAATTAATCAACTCATGTAAGAGTTCTGGCGCTCGTAACTTTAACAAATACGAGCTTTATATCAATGTCAAGCAACGGATGTGGTGTGAGCCTGATATGAATTACAGGAGCTCAACAATGTGACGACAGTATACTCTGGCTAATTAAACATTTTGGCTTCATTAATGTCACATAAGATGTTGGACCTTGCTTGACTACGAAACGACATTGTATGCATTAGATTTGTTACTTTTAGGTCGGTGTCTATGCAAGAGCAGTAAGTAAGGTTTGTCTGAAGGGAAATGGTTAGTTGTAAGGATTACGCCCGCTGGAATCTCCGTCATTGGATGTTGAGGGATCATCGTATCTGGCGCAAATTCTTAAATTGAATTAAAGTGTGAAATTGGCGACTAGAGAATTGATAGTCCTTCAAGGACTGTGAATGTTCAAATGCATGAGAAAAGTTTTTTACTTTGGTTCTGGCACCTCTATGAATATTTTCTGATCTCATCCGTTTTCTTGCTCGTTAGCGCCCTTCCTTCAGCTGGCTTCGCCTTATCTATTCATCAGTCGTGCCGAAAAAGTGGAATTCTTCTAAGATCCATTGCTCGATTTTTCTGCATGCTCTGCTTCCAAAATGCAGAGAGACTTGCGAGGACAGATCCGGGTTGGTTGGTCCGGAAAGTCATGGGAGAGGCAGGCTAAGTGAAACCTTCTGTGTAAGGTTCGAAATGGTGAATTGAGGTAGGGTAGACCGATGATCTGGAATCAAAACCTGTTGCTTGCGGAGTTTGATTGTTGCTGACATTTAGTCGTTTACACAGCTTACTATACTTGCTGGCAGTTCAAGGCCTCAAGGGCCTTGGTGAGGGCTCCTGGAATTATTTTAGAAGCTGGTATGGGCATTTTGGCCCAGGTTTTTTTTAAATACCTCTATCGTATAGTTAATCCCTGATCTGAGATCAAAGAGACAGACTTGCTCCTGGACATAGGTTATTTTGTGTGTGTTTTTACTTTCTGTAACTGTGTTTCTGCCGTACGTGAGTGATCCTGTGTTTCCCCTGCAAAACCTTGTAACTACCTCTTTTTCATAGTGCGGGGCTATATCCTTGACTGAGCTATGTGTAATACTAATCCATTTGTTAAATCCCAGCATACCTCCGTCCTAGGAGATGTGGTCTATGGACCACATACTTAATTTAAAGTCAGAGGGAGAGAGAGATCTGACTGTGGCACTACTTTGGTGAACCGGGTAGCACTACTGTTTATATCCTTGACTTGAGGTGCTTAAGCTTATATGCCACTACTGGTTATCGCAGTATTTTGCAATTTTCAGTTTCCTGTTCCACATCTGTCATGCCCCTATTATTACTTATAGGGCCCCTATCGGGCTACATTGCCTTTGGTATGGATCTGTCCTCTGTTGTTTTCTTCACTTTGTTGTTTCTTGCTCTTTTTTTCATGTCAACATCTGTTTTATATATTATGAATCTATATCGATGTATATGATACATCTAAATAGGATATCATTATAGCTACCTACCCACATGACTAGTTTGTGGTAAAGAAGCCTTTGAGACTTGAATTAAACGTATAGGGTTTTACATATTTGTAGAGTATTTATACTGAAGTATGATGCAAATGCATATATGAAAATCTTAAAATGAGCCAAAGCTTTTGGTTGAATACTTGCAGCTTTGTTGGAAACAGAGACTTGTGTGGGAAGCAAATAAATAAGTTGTGCAAAGATGATGTTGGAAATCAACAGCCTACAGGTCTCATATTTTTTTTATCTTAAAAATCTTTTTGTTGTTTTTTTACAATAATTTATTGGCTATGATGGTAATTGGCAATAACTCTTTCTATGGAACTTCTATTATACCAAATTGTGATGCCTTTACAAGTTTTTGCATATACATCATGTGCGTCTTTCCTACTGTGTTGCATGTACTTGGCCATACCTTGAAGTTGATTTTATTGCCAGTTTGGCACATTATCACATTTGTTTAAAATTTTCAAATCTATAAGTTACTTGTGTATGTCTTATAAATGGCTGGATTTCTTTTCGTAGGGAACCAAAATGTGAAAAGGAATCCAGGACGGCTGCTTATCAGTGCTTCTGCTACTGTGGGTGCACTACTGTTGGTTGCACTTATGTGTTTCTGGGGCTGTTTTCTTTATAAAAAGCTTGGGAAAAATGACACCAATGGGCTAGCAAAGGATGTTAGTGGTGGTAAGGTTCTAAAAACTGTTCAATGGCTGTTCAATTGACTGGCAGTAGGGAGATGTGTAAACCAGCAGTTTACAAAAAGATTTTGTTGGAACATGCTGTCGTTTTGTACCATTCATAACAACATACTTTAGTATTGTCATTCACATACTTTACAGAATTTCATGTTTACAGGAATAACAACTGGGACCTACAACTTGATAAAAGATGCAATAAGCTTTTGAAAGGTGTAAATGTGTTGGTATAAATATGAGAAAGTGTGCTGCTATATTCCGTAAAAATAAGAAAGTAGGTTGCTATTTTACGCAGTTAACCTTCATACAATTCCTAGCTTATCATATGGGGTTTGTAGCAAAAGAGAAGAAAAAAAGGAACCTGAAAATGTCTCTTAGTTTTTTATGGAGTTATATGACCATTTCTTCTCTCAGAGTGAAGGTTTTTTTTCTGTATGCATCATGCACAACTGCTTTACATGCATGAATCTTGATGCAGCTGAATGGTTTTTGTTTTCTACTTTTGTTTAGTAATCGATATTGAGCATTTGAGTTCATATCTGATATGATGTGTCATTTTTTTCTTCAGGTGCATCAATTGTGATGTTTCATGGAGACTTGCCATACTCGTCAAAAGATATCATCAAGAAGTTTGAAGCTTTGAACGAGGAGCATGTTATTGGAACTGGAGGCTTTGGAACAGTCTACAAGTTGGCAATGGATGACGGAAATGTTTTTGCCTTGAAAAGAATAGTGAAGTTGAATGAGGGATTTGATCGTTTCTTTGAGAGAGAGCTTGCAATTCTTGGAAGCATTAAACACAAATACCTAGTGAATTTAAGAGGATATTGCAATTCTCCTACATCGAAAATTTTACTCTATGATTACTTATGTGGTGGCAGCCTAGATGAAGCTCTCCATGGTAATAATGCTTTATGCTTTATTAGTAGGTAATTTACCAAATGTTTGATTATTTCCGCTTTTATACACACACACACACACACACACACACACTTACTTTTAGTGATAGATTATTTCTATTATTATGTACTGTAAGGAATGATAGATACCATCTTTACAGAAAAAGCCGAGCAACTAGGCTGGGACGCACGACTTAACATCATTATGGGAGCTGCAAAAGGGCTGGCTTATTTGCATCATGACTGTTCCCCTCGAATTATACACCGAGACATAAAAGCTAGCAACATTTTGCTTGATGGAAATTTAGAGGCTCGAGTTTCTGACTTTGGGCTTGCAAAATTGCTCGAGGATGAGGAATCTCATATCACAACCATTGTTGCTGGAACTTTTGGATATCTAGCTCCAGGTAAGAGCATCGACTGTTGTTGCATGCCAGATACCTTCTCAAACAATTTACAGTAAACAATTTCCATTTTGTTTCCCCCAACTTGCTCAATAAAGGTTCAAAACCCCTGGTAATGCAGACCATTGATTCATGTGTAACTTTAAATGCAGAATATATGCAGAGCGGTAGAGCTACAGAGAAGACAGATGTTTACAGTTTTGGTGTTCTTATGCTTGAAGTTGTAAGTAGAAGGAGGCCCACGGATGCTTCTTTCATAGAGAAAGGCTTTAATATTGTTGGCTGGGTATATCTCTAGACTTCTTTAAGATAATGATCATTCCAATAAGTACACTTGCTATCAAATTCGTATCGCCTTGGTACCAATCAATTCTTTTTTTGGAACCTGATTTTTCAGTTAAATTACTTGGTAACGGAGGATAGGCAGCATGAGATCATTGATGTAAATTGTGAGGGTGTCGAGGCAGAAACCCTTAACGCACTGCTCTCGGTTGCGATTCAATGTGTGTCTTCAAGTCCGGAAGATCGGCCCACAATGCACAGGGTAGTGAAAACACTTGAATCTGAGGTTATGACTCCATGCCCAAGTGTCTTCTATGATTCAGCATCGGATTAGGTTCATCTTTCTTACTTCCATTTCATGCAACTACTCCTCGCGAATTGGAGATCAAGACGAGAATTGGGGGCAATTTCATTTTCCGTTCCATGATCCATTCTTTGTGCAGATCTACAGTGCTGCTGATTGCAAAGCAGTTTCCACGAAAGGTGTTTTTATTCATCTGGTGATCATATTTTTCTGGCCTGTGATATAAAAAGTTCAACCTTTTTCTCTTGTTGTCCCTGCAATAACATTTACGTCTTAATAGCGACCCGATGTGTATATGATGACTTTTAATCCGTCACCTTTCACCAAGAGATCATTCTTGGTGATACCCCTTCTGTAAAATGCACTTGTACTTGGTTAAAATGCAAGTTTTTATTGGTCATTCAGGTAACATTCTTTTGCAATGTGAGGCTAGGTTTTAATAACCACCGCCGCACTAGCAAGTCACTTGTATTAATTTTGGGTTAGGGTTTAACATTACACAGTGATGACCCTCTCGCCAATGCTTTGCCCCCTCGAACTTCTGCTTCCTAATGGCGGTTTGTTTCTCCGACAACCATCAGTCTTCATAAGTTATGAGTATTAACTTGGGTATATGTACATCCAGTGGTGGATTCAATGGAAAACTTGTGCATCATAAAACCCGGGAACCACTTTATAGTCATTGGATCAGGTGATGCATCATGCAGAAAGTCGATGCATCACACGAAGAATTTGATGCATCACGCGGGAATTGTGATGCATTTGTGGTGGCGCATGGAGGTATTCCAATGTTTTCCGATGCATGTTGGTTTTCCATTAAACCACCCTCTGTATATCCATCATCAGCTGTCAAATTGATGATGATGTTGAATTGCTGATAGATTGTTGTTTTAACTATGTAACTTGTATCTCGTGTTAGTTATGCTTGTTATATCGAAAGTCGGATAAGAAGTTTGCAAATGGGATGTAACCAATAATATGATTTATGGGGAGTTCAATGTGTGACAAAATGTCACTCAAAGGAGATTATTATAGTAGCAATAATGTCTATGTTATTTTAATATAACAATCATTAATAATTAAAACTACTAAATTAAATTTTGAAAAGTATAATAAACTAAACAAACAAATACATAATTTGATATGGCTCTCTCTTTGCGCCAGTTAGGGGTGACCATGGGGCGGTTCGGTTTTTGGCCGAAACCGAACCCAAACCGAAAATTCCGGTTTTTGAAATGGAGAAACCGTTCAGTTTTGGTTTTCCGGTTTGGATTATCGGTTTACACCCGTGGGTTTTTTGGTTTTTGAAAACGGTTTGGGTTTTGGGTTGAAACCCGAAAAATCTTAGGCACTTTTTTACTAAAAGTGAGTTTTTGTTTACTAAACTTATGCTTTTCCTTACTAGAGTTAAACACTATTTGATAGATCGTTAGAAAATAATTGTTTACGTTTGGATTTTTAATCGACTTATGTGTTAGTTTGATACTTCGATTTGATAAAATTGGATATTAAATATTTTAGTTGTTTTATACTTTAATTTGTTAAATTTATTAACTTAGGCTTTGAATTAATTTAAGTAATTTCATCATGTAGAAATATAATAATAATGTTTATACCAATTAATTAATTAACATTCTCTACTTCACATATACTTAAAATAAGCATAACTATTAGCAATGTCAATTAATTAGAATTTTAACATCATAAATATCAATTATATATATAATTGACAATGTTAACTTTAATATAGGAGTATGACATAATATTAAATATGAGTGAAAGTATAAATAACTTAATAAATATATAAAATATTTATAAAAAATTAAATTAATTTAAAAACCGGTTCGGTTTGGTTTTTCCGGTTCGGTTTTGAGAGGGAATCCGAAACCAAACCATTTACTCCGGTTTTTTCGGTTTCGGTTTTTTTGGTTTTTCGGTTTTCCGGTTTTTTGGGTTTCCGGTTTGGTTTTTGCTAACCCTTAGCGCCAGTTAACACTTGACAAAAACAGAAGGGGGAAAGCTAAATTTATATTCCAATCCACTAATTATATAACGTGGCATGAGATAACAACAATCGGTTTAAATATCTTATTGAATAATAAGTTATGATAGAAAGGTGCTCTGTTATTTCCCCCTAAAAATTGACAAACACCAATATACAACTATCTGTTCTTACAAATCGATGTATAAATTTGAAGTCAAAATCATCAAAAATATTTGTTTCTATAAACCGATATAAATGTTTGAGGGCTGATTTCAACTTATCACATTTCCAGCTAATCTATTAAAACATCAATATACTCGTAAACACAAGATACATTAGCCGGATAGGCGGATAGATAGAATAAACTCTTCCAATTTGTGGGGTGAGCAGGGAGGTGGGTAGTTACTATAATCTAACCAAACCGCAATGGTCTTTTATATAATTTATCATAAAGAAAACCCAATATTTGCACACAGAAGGACACAAATAACAGATTGATTACATATACGTAACATAAGGCTTTTGATCAAGAGATACATATCGGAAAGGGGTAAGCACAAGCTTACTTGGTAGCCTGCGCAATTATATTGCTTATAGAATTTGCTTCTTCTTTGGCTGCCTCCACCAAAGAATCCTGCACAACACCAAAAAAAAAAAAAAACTCTGAAACTTCAGCCACCCAGGATCTGGACAAGGACACGTGCTATAGGATTCTTACCTGTGCAGCTACTAATCGGGCCACAGTCTTCTTGCTTGATTCTTGAAGCTCCCCGGCTATTAGTACCTCATCAAGTATATAATAAGCCTGTATGTAACAAGCACCAATACGCAAATTACAAAATGACTCGTGTGGACCAAAATGGTGTCATAATGACTAGATAATGTGGTCATGTGGCACACATCCCAACTAAAAAAGAAAAATGTTGCAAATTTGTTGAGTATGAAGAACTCTATTAATAACAGACAAGTGTCAAATAGTGTAGCTATATGCAACCAGTTGTGTTATTAATATGAATACCACTATAAGAAAGGATGATCAACCTATAGCAAGATTGTCTACCACCATGTGGCAAAAGGGAGCTAGTTTGTTTGGTTCAAGAAGATATTAATCTGAGAGAATACATTTACCTTGTGAAAATTGAAGATCAGATCCAGCTCACAAACCTAGCATACAGTAAGTTCCATATTAGAACCACTTCGGATCGACTAAACTTCTTTTTTAAAAATGATTATTAGAAATCAAGGGGGAAAGTGTGGGATTTGAACCCATGACCCCCAAAGTAATAACACTCAAGTGATGGGGCCAATAACACACTTCCAAAATTCTCTCAGGTTTAGATGGCTCACACTTCCGAAGTAACGATCTAAAATCTCTACATAATGATGAATGATTTCAAGCACTTCCAATTCATTGTCTTCCTGGTTAATGCACATACAGAAGTAGAGGCTGGCGTATCTGAGAAGCGGAAAATAAACATGAGAAAAAATAGCCAGTTACAAAAAATGATCAACATGGAGAAGTAAATAAGAATTCTATAGAAATTGAACATTGTAGAACTTTTATAGAATACCTTTTATAAACAACTTTAAATCCCCTCCACTCAACAAAATTGCAAAGCTTGGGCCCGCGTGAAAGAATCATCCCACTGAGCTCCCGTATTACCTACATAAAGTTTGCCAGTGTGTCTGTGAATGTCAATTACTAATGAAAGTACAAATGTTTCCTCAAAAGAAAGTCCAAGAGCAATATAATACTCTGGAAAATAACAAAAGGTGAAACTTAAGTATCAAATGGATAAAAAAACATTCATTAACTATCATCATGCAAGGACCAATTAGACAAATGTTGGTGGAAATAAGAAACTCAAGTTAATCTTGCATACCTTACTTCTTTCTTTCTGGGAGTAAGGTGAATACCACTTTGTCAACCTAACTTTTCCTTGCCGGCTTATTAAGAGAACAAAATGAATCTGCAACAAAAAAATATAACCATATCCACCGGATAATTAGAGAAAGAGGGAGAAAGCAAATAATGCAGAGGGGAAGGTATAAAGGGAAAAAATTAAGATTCCAAGATTTTGCACATGCAAAATCACAACTCATAATTCCATATTTGAAGAAAATTAAAACACCAGTATGATCCTTTCTATCCTTTTTTATACCTAATGGTCATGGGAGTTTTATGTCATCCTGAATTTCTCTAGAGCTTGAGTAAACAAGAGAACCAGCCTTGCAGAAACTGTACTAGGACATATAATGAATCTTCCTTGCAGAGTTGCAGCCATAGGCAAACTATATTATTGTTTAAATTATTATAGAACCCAAGACAACCTCGAAGAGCATTGAGCTCAACTTATGTAACATGATTATAGAAGTACAAGCCTTGCTATCCCTGCAAACCCCATTCTACACATGTCACCAAGAAGATGTGCAAAAGTACACTGGCCTTCTAGTTTCTATGTACTCGGTTTGCAAACAACTCCTGATCTACCCCAAAAACTCATGGGGGTGGCCATGATGCGGCAACACGCATTGAACCTGTGAGGGCTAGGAAGGGAAGCCTTGTTGTTACACAGTTATCCCTTTGCATTTCGTGAAGTGTTTGTTTCTATGACTCAAACCTGTGACCAAAAGAATAGCTTCTGCTTCTTCATATCTACTCGCGGAACTTGTGGTCCTAAAAGAATAGCTTCCAAAATTTTGTTCTTTATGCACTCATAACTGCACATCTATCAAAGCAAATCACTATGATTCAAGCATACAAATAATGACTTTATCCTAAATCTATACCTCTCATCCAAGACAAAGTCCTATCACACCAACACATCCTAGGTAACTCGTTTCTAGACCTATTACTTTCTTCATAGGGAACATTATTTGTGTGTTCCTAGTCGAACACTTCTTTGTGGTTTGATTAGGTTTTCTTTAGGGTATCCAGGAAACATCCCCGCCAACAAGTTTAATGTCCCTACATCATGCTTTTAGACATTAAATATAACCATAAATTACAACACCTCCTATTGAATGCCTTAAATACTTCGAATTATGCGTTTACACCAATAGCAACAAATTTGAAAAATAGGTTGAGAAAAATCAAATATATGCCAACAACTCAGGTCCTTAGGGAAGGGAATCCTAACTTAACAAAAGATCAACCATATTGGTTTGTCCCAAATAAGTAAATAAACAAAAAAAAGATGTCCATTGCAAACTGCAAATACCCAAAAAAAAAAAAAAAAAGTCTGTTGCAATTTGGGTGTGATGCCGTAACCAATACCCTCTAAGGGGGCGTTTGGCACCGTGGAATGGAATAGATGAATCAACTCATCAAGGTTCTTGTCGCATGACAAAAAAAACTTGACCATACCAAACACCCTCTGAAACTCTTATTAGATTTGACATTCCCTGCACCTGCAAAACACATGATTCAGCACAGAAAACCCAATTTTCAGCATGCTAGTCGTAAATTCCACTCAAACAGTGGTCCACGGGATGTGTCACCCTCACTATGAAAACCCTACAAGCAAAACAACACTTTTGCCATCTATAATTATTTCCTTGAAGTTCCGGTCATTGATTACTTCCTTCGCAGCAGAAAGTTTCTTTGATTCAAAATAATCGGCTCTCTTGAAAACTATAAAACAACACAATAGAAAGGGATTTCCGAGCTCTCACCATGACTAAAACTTGCGTAATAAATACTTCACGCCTGCCGTCCGATCTGATTGAGAAGTCTGATGAAGAACATGAAATAACCTATAATTAATTACAGAATTTACCCAGAATAAATAAACTATACGAGTATGCAATTAGAAGTTAACCGGAGTTGTGGGTGATTCAATCAAGAGAGATGATGAGAGAAGTAAACGTTTGACCGTCGCCGGTGAAACAGTGCTGAATACCTATATTTGGTAAAACTGATATTACAATTCCAACAACAGACCCTACGCTTTTAAAAGAATGGAAATATCGTAAAAAACATACAAATCAATTTATAACATGTCTTTTAAAATTATTATTATTGTTATTATTATCTATCATACTAAAATGTATCATATTTTTAAAATTTATTTCATTGCTTTTATATTTGTGTGTGCTCTTGTATGTAGTATGTACGTTTAATAATATTATAATAATTGATAGTTATTTTTTTTTAAACCTTAAAAAGATTTAAGAATAAAGTATTTAATTTAATTTTTTCAACTTTTAATTATTCTTTCATCTTTCTTGTATTTAACATTTATAATCATTTATTTGTTTATATTTCTTTTCAAGTATTTTCTTATTTTTATTGAATTCATATACATGTATTTTTTTTTATCATTATTAAAATTTTTAATAAGAAGTTCGATTAAGCTTTAAAAAGGAAATAGTATGTATTAAAAATATTAACTAAACTAATCTGATGATTTATTATCAAATGAGGGTTATTGTATTATAAAATATAAATAATAAATGTCAAAACGATTCAATGTCAATTGACATCCTATTTACTCTTTTATTATAATAGATAGATCGTGTGTTTTTTTAAATTTTTATGATTGCTTTTTTTTATTGTTGGTTTATTACACTTCCTTCTCGACTTGAGAACATGCAATTGACTAAAACATATCTACAACTATACAAGTGAAAAGCAGACACCAAAATCATATATGTTATTTTAAATCGGTGAATCTTTATAATGTATTTTTCATAAATGTACTTACGAGAAAGGAATAAAAAAATGTGAAAGAGAGTTAGAAGCAACCAAAATTAGTGTGCTCTTAATATTTTTTTAACAATAGTGGTGAAAATGAAAATTCGTTGATAAATTTCTTTATATTTGCGAGAACAAATTGAAATAAAGAAGGGTGTGATAGTTGTGTGTTATCAAAACATCATTTTCTTTCAATTCAATTCATTTCCTTTATATGTCATTATGTCTTCGTACAATCCAATTTATTTGTTTCTTCCAAACTGGATAACATAATGTTTGGCGATGTTTTTTTGAATGATTAATGTCTGAAATGTTGTAACATCCCAAAATTTAACCTGGCACGTGAATTTATTTTAGTGGACATTTTAATTTATTAATATTTTGTTGGTCTAATAGAATCCCGATTAGTGGATTATACGTGTCGGAATCGAAATATACGTGGCACCATGTTATCATTTTAATGGATTGTTAATAATTATGAGATCACGAAGTTAAATGGGTTAAATTGATATTAATATTGAAATGTCGATATCGAGTTCAGTTTATTGGGTTTGGGACTTAGGCTAATTGCTAAAAATAGAAACAACTTTGTTCATTTTTAGCATTTATAGCAACATTATTTATGCAGAATGTCGATGCATCACGCGAGAATTTGATGCATCATGTGGAAATAATGATGCACCAGGTGGGAATTGTGAAGCATTTGTGGTGGTGCATGGAGTTTTTCTAAGGTTTTCTAATGCATGTTGGTTTTCCATGGAACCCTATATATAGCTTTCTTTTGAATGTTTGGTTATTCTCCTTACAAAAGAAGCTGAGAAAACATATTTGTGTGGTTGTTTTGGGGGCTGGAACCAGAAGAGATTCGTCACAAGATTGTTGCCAAAGTTTGTGGATTGAGCATCACCTTCTTCCTTAAGCTCCTTGTGTGGTAAGCCTTTAATTTCTAAAATTTTAAATGGGTTAAAACTATGATAGGTGGCTTGTAAGCCTATAGGCATTAGTATGTGGTAATTTATAAGGTTGTACAGACTATAAATCGAGTTGTGGGGAAATTTTACCTCTGGAACAGACATGAAAACGAAGCAGAGCAGACCTGTTCGACTGTGATCGCAGTCGCGACCCCATGAGCATGGTCGCGATGAGTGTAGCACGGACGAGGTGATACGGCCAGCGATTATGAGCGTGACGGAGTTCATGAGCGCGACTGCGATCCTAATCGTGGTCGCGATGAGAGTGAGTGCGAGCCGCGATGCACCTATTTTAGCCAGATATTGGTTTTGGGCTTTGAGGCTCGTTTGGGATTGCTTTTGGGATTTGGTTTAGTTACAGGGTTTGTGGTTGAGTTTGTTTTACATATCAGTTGGTTTGTATCAATATCCTGGGATCCGTTTTGTGTACAAGGTCGAGCAGACAACGAATTGAGCCGGATAGAGTTCCGTGTGACAGGTGATCTGGTAGACAGGTGAATTCTCGAGTTCTTTTCAAAATGCGAGCTGATTTTACGAGTTGTATTTGTGTATCTATTGTGATGTGTTATATGAGACAAAGATGTGACGCATCAAGTATGATTCTATCTACCTTTATTATACGTGATATGTGTGTATGAGCTGAAATCACTTCCAGAGCATCCGCGATGGGCGATCACGCAGTCTGACTATCCCTAACCAGTCATGAAATATGAGACCTTATATATACGACAATGTTATTTTCAGGTCGCTCTTGTGCTTATTGAGTAGCTAGCCACTGCTGTGCGCAGTCTGTTAGCTGGGGAAGGACGTCCCTTAGAGTTGAGATGTGTATTGAGTTCTGAGACTACATCAAAGACTATTTCTGCAGAGTCTAACAGCTCGCGAGAGTTAGACTCTGCAGAAATAACACATAGCATATATATAGAATCATGTTCAACGCCATCTATCTAAACATGTTGAAATGGACATTCATTTTATTCGCAATAAGGTTGTCATGGAAGAAGTTTGTGTTTCATGTTCATTCTCGATTCCAATACGCAAGTATTTTCATTAAAGGCCTTCCAACATTTTTTTTCTTGATTTTAGAGCCAATTTGAATGTACATGATTCTTATGTTCAAATTGCAAAGGTTTATTAATCTATCTCGTCTATTATTAATATTTGTTCCTTAGGTTTGAATCATATTTATAATTTGTCTATTTAACGACTTAATAAGTGTTAAATATTTCGTGGGGAAATATTTTTTTGATATTTAGTTGATACGATCCATAGATACTAGGGTGTTCAAAAAATTCCGAAACCGAATAAACGATATGAAAAACCGAAAAACCGTTCTGATTTTGAGGTTAACCGAACCGAATTTTTAATTATTTTCGGTTTGGTTAACCAAACCTAAAAAAACATTCGGTTTCGGTTTAGGTTCACGATTTTTGTGACGGACGGTTAACCGAAAAAGTTTTAATTTTATATATTTTAACTTTTAGGCTTATAAATATTAACATTTATCCCAACAATAATTTAAAATTTTAACTTGTTTATTAGTTTACATTAATTGTTAAATTCAAAACTACAAAAAACTATACTAGAATAATTCAGTTTATAAAGATTATAAACTAGTTTTATTGTTTCTATTAGATTTTTGAAGATAATATTTAATCTTTTAAAGATATTATATAGATTAATTATAGTTTTAATCATCACTATTATTATCTTTGGCATTTGAAATTTTTAGAAATTATTTGTTGGAATTTTTTAATTTGAAATTTAATTTATTAATTAAAAAATGGTTAACTGGTTAACCGAATAACCGAACCGAAAAAACCGGTTAACCGATCGGTATTTTCGGTTTAGGTTTAGGTTTACGAATTACCCGAACCGGTATCTCCGGTTAACCATCCGAAATACAATTTCGGTTCGGTTAACCATCCATGAACACCACTAAATTAGATACTATTTTGGTTTTCTTTTTTATTTTTTTATTGCGTTGATTTTCACATATTTCAAGTGCTCTAGTTTGGACATTTTTGTAAGAAAATAATTGTATTTGACCATGTTTTTTTATTATAAAAAATTAAATTCTTGATGTAAAAAGTACTCTGAGCCCCGCTCTCTCAATCAGATAACGTTAACTCAAATTCCTTTTCACTTCTCTCTTTTTGTTCTTTTTCCGATTCCAAAACGCACTGAGCCCATCGGGAAGTCTCGACACCATGGTTACCGGCTCTCAGGCACCCACCGATGTTCCGGCTGGCAGATCCGGCGGAAAAATCTTGAAAGCGAGGGGAACTACTTCTAGGAAGACCCCATACGACCGCCCAACTCCGCCTCAGACCCAGCCTCCACTCCTGCAACCAGAAAGCCCTAGTTGGCTCAGTGGACTTGCTTTGCCTGCTAAATTTGTTGCTGGCGGTGCTACTAAGATTTTCTCGTCGTTTTGGAACCCCAAGAGTTGGGGCACACCTTCATCCTCTTCTTCGGACGGTGATTCTGAGTCAGGTGGGATACTTATCTTGGCGTTTATTAATTAGTATACTGTAGTTTAGTTAACTCTCTTGTTTACCTTGTAATTGCAACAGTTAGGAGTTTTGTTTAGCGTTAAACGTCTCAAGGTCCTAAAATTTAGAATTTGCATTAATTTTCATCGAAAAGAATAATTTCATATCTTACTAGATATGTTGATTTTAATAGAGACGGTGACAAACTGACAATGTATGTGTTGCACTGGCATGCGTATCTCTAATGAATCTAGTAAAAAAGAAGAATAAATGATGAAATTTAGCAAGTATAGCCAATTGTATAGTTATCAGAAATCTGATACTATCATAGTTGCTTGTTGAGATTTATTAAACTCAGTTGCGTTCATCTATAGAAATAGATCAGAAGTTTTTTATTGGGTTTTGAAGTATACAAATTAATTTCTGGCTGCCTTTGTATGAACCATCTTATTTATGACTACTTGAGTTGCTACTCCTTAGGTCACTGAATTCAATCGAGTTAGTACATCCCAATATAGATACTCTTTCAACCCCTAACATAAGTTTGAGACCTGAAGATCTGAGTGGAAAGCAACTGTTTAAACTATAAATTTAAAGTATCATTGTTTTGGAGCTGAGCCAAATTCAAGTACATCCCAATATTGATACTCATCGTAATGTTTCATTTAAGGCTTAAAGCCAACACCAATGGTGGGTTTTTATCGACTTCCAGCAACAAAGCACCTCCATCAACCATCCTTCGGTCTGTAAAGCACCATCTGTTATGCCTAACCGCAACAAGTAGCCTACTCTGACCTTCAGCAGAAAAACCTACCCTTATGCATCTAAAGCTGAATATTTTATCTTGATTCTCTATTACATCGATGAGGAGTCCATTGGGTGGCCAAGGATAGGTTCGGCAGATGTACTGACCAGTCAGTCATAGCTCAATGGCGTTTCCATTGTCCTCGCCTTCTCAACCTTTGGCTTTAAACTAGAGGTTTGGTTTAGGAATTTTGGTTGAATTAATGTTTGCAGTGTGTTGCTCAATAAAATTATGTGGTCATGTGTTCCAGTTGGTACAACATAATTTGTTCTAGATTAATTTGTATGATCCTGGGTTCCATGTTAGTGATTTATTCTTTTTTGATGATTATACTCGCATCACCATAAATCATTGACTATTATTTATTTTGGGTTTTCTGTTGGAGGTATATTTGTCTGAATTGTCAAAAAACCATTGCATTATATTATGGATATGAAAAGATCAAGCCCATAAAAGTGGACACTTATTTTAAATACGAATAATCAGAAGAAACTAGAATAACATTGTTTCAATGAACTAGAAAATTTGATTTGTATGTTTGGGTAATTCACTATTTTTAATTTGCTCCTACCATCTTTTGCAGAAGATGATTCTGGAGATGATGAAAACCCTTCTGACGGGGTAATTGAGTTGAAGCAGGTTATTTCTCAATGTCTTATCCTGATCATTTCCACATGTTTGACTTCTGACTATAAACTAACTGTATGAACCTGATATTTGAAAATGCTTGCATACACTAATTTGCAAGTAATTGTTGAAAACTATTAAGCAGCTAGGGGCCCTGGCTTAGGGAGGACATCTAGTAAGCATATAATCATATATAGACATGCTAATTATAATTTTCCATTAGCAAGCCTTAAAGATCTCCCAAATTGTCAAAAAACTCCAAGCTTTGAAAGGCAGGAGAACCATCTGCACTTGTTTGTTGGGTCTGGAGAACATCCAATGTATTCGTTTATGGATCATCCTGCTATGGATTGATGACCTTTAACAATATCCATCGTCACTTTACATGATTGGGGAGTGTGCCTTGAGCTAGAGTTTATTTATGGGCTCCACAAGTCCCACGAAGCCTCCTTAATGAAGAGAACATGATACTTATTTTTCTAAATTCATTGGTATCCAGACAGAAAAGAGCATATAACTTCTATGACATGTGAATATTCCATTGTCACTTTCAGCAAATTGTTTGGTCTGCAAGGGTCAGGTTGTCAAGGAGATTCCATGACCTCCTTTTAAGAGGTGGTGGTTGGCTGGTGGTGATGGTGGTTGAGGTTGAGGATGCCCAACCCTCGTTTGTTCCTGTGAGACAATTTTCAGATAATGAATAATGGTGGCAAATAAACCAATTTCATCCCCATGTATTTGAACCATAGTTACCTAATTCGCAGTACGATCCGGTACGGGTACGCGGTACGAAATCGCAATTCGCTAGGTTCCTAAAATTCGGTACGAAGGGGGGTAGGCTCATTTCGGTACGTTCCGGTACGATGTACCATATAATGCGGTACGGTGTACCATATAATGAGGTACGATGTACCATATATTATATATTCTTACTTATTAGTTATTACTTTGTTACTATAATTTAAAAGACATAATAAACTTACAAATTAAAACATAAACTTGATTTTTTCATAACAGAAGTACATAAGCAAAAGTACAGAACAGAATCACAGATTCAACAAAAACATAGATAATCAGAAATGCAAAAAGCCAAAAACATAAGCAGAATTGCTGAACAGAAATGCACAAATCAATTCACCCTTGGTTTTTTCCCTTTCCCTTTATCATTATCTTCATCATCCAGATCTTCCCATCCAACATCTATCATTGTTGAACTTTCTAAGTATGTAGAATCGGGATCCATATCCCACTTCATGTGTGTTCCTTATTTATAAGCTTCAGAATTGCACACGAAATGAACACGAATTTCTTTAATTGAAAACGCAGAATTGCACACGATTAGAACACGAATTAAACGAATTGAATTCGATTTGGGTTACCGAATTGGACGGCGATCGGAACGCTATCGAATTGCGATTCGGTTCGTGGCGATTGGAACGGAAATCGCGGCCTCTTGGGCGAATTAGGTAACTATGATTTGAACCCACACTGTGCTGCTGCTTCCTAATAATGGCCTGCCATCAGCTCTCACTGTTGTTGCTTTGTAATTATTTCCAGCATTAAGTTGGGAAAATTACTCTCCTCTTTCAACACATTTGACATGCACGGGTTATTACTTACTACAATTTTTCTTAGCTTTAACCATTTAGGCCCCTAAAATCATTTTTTTTAAAATGAACTTTGGACCAAAAAGCAATATATTGGGCAATACCACAGGAACTTTTTTGTAATTTACTCAATTTATAAGTAATATGTTTTATGAAATAAACACATGACGATAAAAATTGTTACTGTATATATTTTTCTGAAGGACTAGTTTTATTGTTCCCTGTATACTATTACTAATAAAGGATTTAGGGTGTGTTTGTTTGATGGGTTTTGGATGAAAGAAATGAGTATGGGTTTAAAAACTTGTTTGGTTGATTGTTTGAAACCAAAAATATGGAAATCATTCCTAAAAAGTGAAACCCATCTACACTCTAGAGTTTTCTCTCTCCTCATTTATTCCATTTCTTTTTTTTTTTCTTTCAAACCTATACCCATTACCTAAACCCGTATCCATTCCTAAACCCATCTAGAATCCAAACACCCCCTTAAAAGTTTCCCTTTAAGCTTAGAATTTGATGAGCCGTAAACGTATCGGTTGATCCTTGCTTAACTCATTGAAATGTCAAAATTCAATGATTAGTTTACTAATTGAAGGGATGTGAGATGCTCAACTGTGAGTGGCCACTTAAGGGTCCTAAGCATGGATTTATACAACATTACAACCCCAAAACACCAGTGTTTTGAGGCAATGAACATATAAGTACACAAAATATAGCTCAACTGTGAATGGCTGGCTGCTTAACTGCTCCTTGCACAAATCTTTAGCTGTTTTTTAAGCCAATGAACAGTCAAGTAGAAATTTAAATGCATTCTTGTTTTCAGTGAATTTTTAGTGCAATACAAAAGTACCAAGTCACCAACTATATGTTATTACTGCAGAAGGACAGTTTGTCTGAGAAGAGTCGAACTTTGCATCTAGTTGAGCAGCTACTTATGCTTGAACAATATTCAAGGTATCATTTGGTCGATTTTTCGTTTTTGGTAATGTCTCTCTGTGTTTTATTCTTATCATCCTTTTACTGGTTTGGACAATGTTGTATGATCTTGCTGCCGTCTATGTATATTTTTCTTCCTTGTATAAGATTTTATCATCGAATACATGCACATATGGTGTTCTCCATTTAGTCACTAGATAGTACCATATTATTTCCTTTCTCCAGCTTTGGCTTGGAATGCTTTGCACTCGCATGAAAATTTATAACTTCTTAGTATTTTCCACTTCTTGGATATCCATTGTGTTTTCCATCGTGATTGCAACCTGGTTATTATGTATACGTAATATTAATGGCTGGTTAACAGACGTAAATACAATTTTGTTATTTAGTATCGAGAAATGTAATGTATTTCTTTATGTTACACATTAAGGGTGTGTTTGGTATGGCGAATCAAGAGAATGGAATCACATAGGGTTTACAAGCTTTTTTATCATATGATGAGAACCTTAATTCTCAAATGGTAAGGAGCAGAGGATTAAGTTTAGTATAAATTTCATTTTTCCTTCTTTCCTTGTCAAAATAGAGAGAATAAAAATTATAGAAAGGGAAAGGAGTTTTTATAGTTTCCCCTTCATTTTCTACGTCAATCTTTATTTAATTGTAACTATCATCAGTTAAAAAAGTTTGTAAACTTAAACGATTTCATTCCCTACGATTCCACCATTCCAAACCACCTAAGTTTCGATCTCTCCCTTGGATGTACCATAACAAATGTACAGATCCTAAAAACAAGCATGTAACCAGCTATTGATAAAAATATTGTTTTTGCTTCCTTATAGAATTACAAGTAATGAGGGTCTCAGGTTCAGTCCCCTCCATTGGATTTTGGTTTATTGCAAATTTTAGTTGATAATAATAATCTGATTACTGTAATGCTCTTTGAACTTCTATCATCAATTCATTATAAAATTGCATTATTTTACACCCTGCCTCATCACACAAGAAAAAACTTGGGTTTTTATATTAGGGCCAATTGCTAAAAATAGCAACAACTGTATATTTTTTTAGCATTTATAACGTTATTTATTTATCATTAATAGCATCAACTTTATATTTTTTACCATTTATAGCAAAAAGGTTAAAAAAAGTTGTTGCTATAAATGTTAAAGAAAATTCAAAAGTTAATGCTATTAATGGTACAAAATACAAAAGATGATGCTATTAATTATGAAAAATACAAAAGTTGTGGCTATTAATAACAAAAAATAAATAATGTTGCTATAAATGATAAAAAAACAAAAAGGTGTTGCTAATTTTAGCAATTAACCCTTTATATTAATGGAGTTATCTGTACCTCAGTAGCATTGATTTGAGCTTCCATAAATTGCACATTAATGGAAGACTGTCTAGTTTTCTCTATATCATGGAACCTTTATAGTCACTATTTTCTAACAGGGAAGAGGGTGATAGACTAATAGAGATTATCAATTCGCGAGTTTTAGATGATTCCATGAGAGAGGGTGTGGATGCAGGACCAAGCATGATTCATAGCAGCGCTAACAATGGTATATCCAGGAAAATCTGTACCACGTCTTCCAATGCTATACTTTCTATAATATGGACAAATGATGTTTTATTGTAAATCAAACAGAGACTCCTCTCCACAGTCAAGCTATCACGGAAGCAAAAAAGTGGGTTGCAGAGAAGAAAGTTAGATCTGGTTTGAAGTCGGATTTCAACAGTGGGATCTATGCTCTCAAATCTGCTATGAAACCTCAGGTTACATATTCACTTGTGTGATTTGATCTATGATTTCTTATCCACATGTTTTGCACATGCATATTCTTGTCTGATGTGTTCAGTCTTGATGTCCCTATTTTGGAGTTGTGAGGCATACTCCTACTGTCCAACAGCGCTGTGAGCATTGAGAGTCTGGGCTGTCCCACAACAGAAGTGTAAGTATGTTGGGAGTGTGATAATGTGTTTTATTGCACTTGAGAAGATTTGAGGCAAGGGAGCCTATACTCCGCGTAAATTTGTATGTGGAAGGAAGATATAGTTATGATGAACTGCTATGTACAACTAGTAATTTTTAGTATAAAATTTAGTGGAATTGATTCATCTTGGAATGCTTTGTCTTACCTAATAGTACATTGGATTAGAATGCCATAACCTCATAAATCATACTAGAAAAAACAAATATGGAAGAAAATATAAACGGTAGAGTTTATCTTAATAATGTGATGTAATATTTGTTTTCTTGACTTCAGTCCTCTGAAGTTTGCATTTGTTTGTAAAGCTCCAAATGATCACCTGCTTGTCAATTTATGCATACATGCCTTTTTGGAATCTTTAAGAGAGAGATCTCAACTCTTAAGGACTCAACTCTTGAGGATTCCAAAAAGGTAATGTATGCATAATTTGACAAACAGGTGATCATTTTGAGCTTTACAAACAAATACAAACTTTCAGAGGACTAAAGTCAAGAAAACACAAGATTACATCACATTATTAAGAAACTCTCCACTGTTGATAATTTCTTCCATATTTGCTTCTCCTAATATGATTTATGAGGTTATGACATTCTAATCCTTTGTGCTATTAGGTAAGATAAAGCATTCCAAGATGAATCAGTTCCACTAAAATTTGTTCTAAATATAACTACTTGTTACATAGCAATTCATCATATCTATATCCTCCCACGTATAAATTTGCAGAGTATAGGTTCCCTGCCCAAAAGCGCTAGGGGAGCTAGGATGTAGATTGGGTTCCTGTTTGTTAATCAAGTGAGCAAGGATTATGGAACATTAAGCGGACACATTAAATGGTCCAATTCAATGTACAAATTACAGTTGCTAAAATATCCTTGTAATTGTGTTCATGTAAGTAACAACATAAAACATATGTAACAGTGTGCATATCCTCTATACTTCTCTACAATTATGGAATGCTGGACATTTACTGGCCCAATGATATAATAGTTAGCAATAAAATTAAACAGAAACAAATAAAAATAAAAAAGAAGAAAAAATCATCTCTTGAGATTAGTCTTGCTGGTCGTCAGTCCAATAAATAGAAAAGAAACAAACAAGCTGTCCTATGTTGTCCTTCACAAAAAAGTAACAAAGTAAACCATGTAGTAGAGCAACAAATGCAGAGTATTGTAACTCACATATCACATATTCACAATCATGAAAGTTGCAATTGGAAATCATATCTGGAACTCGCAAGCACAATTACAATTGGAAATCTTGCAACAATTACAGAACAAGTAGAGAAATTGCGATCGTAGGATGCAATTGAAACTCTGAAATCATTCTCAGCAGTTCTAGCACCATAGATTGTGTAGGCATGTTCAATCCCTCTGAGCTAAGTATGGCTAATTTTTTTTTTTGGACTTTCAAACTCATCCATGGCTGAAAATATGCTGTGAACAGAAGATTTGGTTTTGTAATATCTGTATCTTTTAATTGCATAACGTGATGAACTGATAACCTCTTCGAAGTTTGAACCTTCTCCATTATGTATTTGGATCAGTTTCCGTTTATGGAATGACTTTAGGGTTAGGCAAGTTTGAGGGTTAGGCAAGTTTGAGGGTTAGGATACATATAGTCTGTGCAATATTGTTTAATATTCATATATAGGATTATTTATTTCAGGTTGTGTTAAGATCACCAGTAAGGCAAGTCATTAGACCTTCTGCCTTAATTTCAATTTTTTATCATACATATCTATATCCATGTTTTAAATCATAAAAGTACAATACACTTTTCCGAAATGGAACGTGCCAGAATTGTTGATGTTCCATTTCAAATGAATTTTTGTATGAAACATCTATGATATGATTTTCAATCTTGATCAAGTAATGCTCAAGAAATTAGTTATAGGAATTTTTCGTATAATCAATTCATAATCATTTGGTTACTCAAAAGGTTCGGTTTCATGGTGACGTGGTCCCAAAAACACCTTCCACTCAGTTATCTGAAATGCATTCCAATTTTTTTACTCAAGAGGGTAATTTTAGGTCCTAAAATATGTAAACTTTATTTTTTTAAATACGGCAAACATTTTGTAATCCATAATTCCATAGGGTATTCTACAACCAAAATTTAATAGTGATAACCCAAAGATCCAAATGGTATGCCAATGATACAATTCTGTATCGGTTAAAAACACCATGATCATGCTTTGGTAGTGACACAACATATGTTGATGTAGATTGTAGCCTCAAAGATGACAGCATGATAGTGACAGTGACCCAACATCATAATGTCTTGCTATGCGAGTGACAATGCAGCTATACAATGTGTCAATGCAATGATGTGGAATAAGAACGTCAAGCTATGGCAGTGATGTGGGGCATAAGAGTTTCACACTATTTGGCATCATGATGTCACTCTATACCAGTGGCGCCACATTAGACTGTAACACTTTACAGATGATGTGCTATGTAACACAAATTCAACCTTTTAGGGATATATGCTTTTTCACTGCTATAAACATGCTACTTTATGTGTGTATGTGTATTAAGAGTTACAGGGCCAGAAGTAACTTTGTTATATGATTATGATTGCCTAGGCAATGAGTGTCAAACCCATTTAGTCCAGTTGTTTCATCAACTTGTGCTATATCAAGAAATGACACTTTGGTTCTTAATCATTCATGAAACTTAGTTACATCAATTGTATGCACTTTTTGTCTTAGTAAAAAGAAAAATTCAACGTTTTTAATTACTTTATCATGTGCTTATTGATAATAATAGTTCAAGTACATAGCATGGTTAGTTGAGTTTTCTTATTTTATCCAGACTATTGAAGGGGAAGCAGGGTCACCAATTGATGTGGCCAAATCATATATGCGAACTCGTCCTCCGTGGGCATCTCCTATTGATCATGATAATTCACTAAGCCCATTACCATTAGCAGCAGATTTATTCAAGGAAAAAACTTCATATTCTTCTGGTGGTGGAGTTTCTTTCTCAACAGCGAAGGTGATAATCTCGGTGCACCCTGATTTTTTGTTTATGATCTGTATAATGTATATATCACTGCATCTTGCATGCTATGGTTATAGAGATGTAATAATGCTATAAAATGTTTCATCTACCTTTTAAGTTATGGTATTTAATGAGATTGTGTCCTCTGATAATTTCTTACCTTGTTTAGTGTTCCTGGACTGAACAAACTCTGTACCTTTCACTATTTCAGGACCACCCTGTATATTAAAGAAAAAAACACTATTTTGTTATGTTATAACCCTTTTCAGAACAGAGTTGAAATGCTATGATAGACATATACAATGCATTATTAGCTCATCGTTCCCTTGTTTCATCACCATCACCATCGCTGGAGCAAGTAGCGGTTAGAAAGCCTCAAAAGTCAAAACCAAGTTGGTTTTTTCTGGATGTTAGGTTTGGTCATACAATAAGTGGTGATGATGTCCTGATTGTCTTGCTGGAGAAGTTTGCAGGGGAATTTCTCCTAGGAGTTTTAACTCCAAAAAACAAAAACCAAACAAACCACTTGAGAACAGTTGAGAGAAAGGAATGTATCAAGAAGAGGAAATTTTAGGTGATGGAATTTTGGAAATCAGAAAGAAAATAAAGCAAAAAAAATGTCGATTGATCTTAATCAAGGTGACAGTAAAAGATGAGTCAGAAGAGAATTTCTCTAGGGATGATTCGCCAAACTGTGGTAGGTGCCTTGGGGATTACTGGGATTTCAAATGGGCAAATTTTCAACATTTTTGAGGATGTGACCTTCCATTTTTGCAAACAGAAAGAGAGAAAATAGTTGGCCAGAGCGTGCAAAATCCGTATTCAGTTTCTTTCTTTAGAATTAGGTTCTTGTTGTAGTTTGGTCGTAGACTCTGTGGATATCTTTTTCTTGATTTTTGCTTAGGTGATATTTTCTTTCTTGGTTGATTCAACTGTCAGTAGTTTTGGCTTTCATAAACTTTTTTGGCATCACAAAAATCTTTTTGTGAGCATGACTATCCATTTTGGACAATGATATACTTTTTCTTTTTCTCTACTAGAGATGCAAATTTTGATTTGAACTGTCATCATGAGTATCACACTTCCATTATTTTTATATATCTTAGTTTGGTGGGTTTTATTGTGTGTGTGTGTGTGTGCGCGCGCATTTGGTCTAGCCGTCTAGGGAAGGGGGGACGGAGTGCCTAGTGTGGGACAGGGTTGCACTAGTTAAAATGATACATAAATATATGATTCTGTGGCAGGTTCAGTGTTAAAGCACTTGACAAGGCTTAGTTATGGTCAGGGTTCACATGATATTTTTTTGGGCAAATATTATTTATGGAAAAACTAATGTTTGATACCATAGGTGTTTGTATTGGGAATATGTCAATACTCAATATGTGAAACAGCTAAGTTCAATGGTATTTGTGTTTGTATGTATCGTTGAACCAAATTTCCTTTGCTCCAATGTATCTTTGTGCTTTATCTGCATATGAAACCTGCTATTTCATGAAAAAGGTACCATTTAACAATGGATGTCATACCATTTTACCATAATCTGAAGTTAACCTGTGCTGAAACTATTTGTTGCTAATATTGGACCATCCATTTATGGATCAATTATTATAAAATTTTGTGATTCATCCTTTTGATGTATACATAAATGTATGTAGGTTAGTTTTGTAGACTTTTTCACACTTCTTTGAATCTACTTTATGTTTGCCATGAAAAAATTCTACATTATAGTTGGCATGTAGTTTATTGACAGTTTCTAATTAGTATGCATACTCTATAATGCCCCATTATAAGACAGTTTTTTAAGTAACTTTGATAAATTAAGATCAATGTCCCCAACATCTTGTAACAATTGCTAGTGAGCAAATAGGTGAAGGATTGAATTTTACCCAAAAAGAAAAAGGAAAATTGCATTTTGTGATAAAACCCAATATGGAGTGTGTTGCATCCCGCAATGTAGCTTAGTGGTTGGTGACATGAAATTTATGGTGGAGGTCAAGGATCAGGCCACATGTCCTCTTAACTATGTGTTACCTGATTTACATCTTCCATGTTGGCCATGAGACCGGTCAGTGGGGATCCCGAGAGGGTGAGTTGCCTTTTTTTCAAAATGGAGTGTGTTGTTGCGTACAATCCATCTTTCTTCTCGTTTATTATTTCTTTAATGCTACAGAGGGATCATCTTTCTGCTGGATCATGGAACATTCAGGAAGAGATTCGCAGGGTGCGCTCCAAGGCAACTGAAGATATGCTAAGCAACCATCGATCCATGAAACTTACTTCATCTACACTAGAACTCGATACCCCAAAAAACTCTGTAGCAAATGACAAGCCCATAAATGTTGTGGGAAGAGATGCGCCAATTGATTTGGAAACACCAAAATCAGTGGATGAAATTGTGAACCTGGCTGCGGACGGGGGCACTCCAGGCCTCTCAGGTTTGTGTCCATGCCTTGTGTTTTCTGATTATTTCAACTTGTATGTGAAAAAATATGGGCAATATATATGCTAATTAAAATCCCCCGCCCCCCTTTTAGCGTCAGATTTGAGGATTGCTCAAAATAGTTTACCCTCCGAAGCCTTGCCATCTCATCCTAAAATGCCAGATCTTGAGCAATATCAGGTATGTGATTGCAGCAAAAGTATGCTAATTAGAAGATGAATTCATCCTTTGAATATTCCCTTCATCCAATCATCCCATATGAATCACAAATTTTCAATTTCATCCGTTCCATAGTAATTGTATTTTTGGAGTATCCTTATCTAAATTTCTTAACTGGTACTTTTGGTGGTTATGTGAAGGATACGGACTCTGCTAACATGACAGACAGACAAGATGCTGCCTTTAATAATTCTCATCACGTTATCCATTCAGACAAGGAACAAAACACCCGGCCTTCTAGTGAAGGAAACAAGATAGAGAAGGAAAAAGATGAAAGAAATCTAGACCAGGAAAACGATAGGACAGTTAATGATAGAAATGAGGCAGACAAAAATTGTTTTACCATGACTGAAGCAGACGAGGTACCCGTCGTCAATAATTCTAAGGGTAGCCCCAAGACCAATAACCTCAGGGAAGATGGGACATTGGAAAACCGAGCAGTGACCAGAGCTAGCCGAAGAGGGAAAACAAGAGGCAAGTGATTTATGCATACTACTAGATGTTGCAAGAATGAATGATTGTAGTTTGTTCAAATGTAACCTTATTGGATAGTCTGTAGTTTGTAGTCTTCTCCGCTGTTAGACTGGTTGCCGGAATTGATGAAGTTTGTGTCCATTTTTTAGGGTAGAATAGGATAGACAGACTAGACTGTATTATCCAGTCACTGTATTCTGATTAGTCTAGTGTTATAAGACTGACTGACCCATTTGTAATTTGATGATATTGTGTTGTAACCTGATGATGTATTGTAATTTGTAACTCTATTTTCTGTTTATTGTTTGCTGTTTTATAGCCGCTCACGACCAAAACCGAAAACAGGTTCCCTCTCTTACCCATTTATCAAGTTTTAGCCATTAAATATTCATTTTACCAAAATAACCACACTTTACGTTACCACAATTACGTGATAGCCATAATTTACGTGATATGTACTTTTTATTCGTATTTTAATTCATTACGTTACAAAAGGTGCTTGATAACGTAAATGATTGTACTTTAAGTAATTATTACATTTTTATTAGGAAGAAGCAATTTTTTAAAATTGGTCACGTAAAGTACAACCATTTACTTTCCCAAACGCCTTTTGTAACGTAATTCATTAAAATATGAATAAAAAGTACGTGATAGCTATCACGTAAATGTGGTAACGTAAAGTGTGGCTATTTTGGTAAAATGAATATTTAATTGCTAAAACTTGATAAATGGTTGTGATATGTGGCTATTTTAGTAATAACAAAAAAAAAAGCATGCTTACATTAAATTTGGTGTTCTAAGCATAATATCTGGAAAATGGATAATATTCTTGCATTAAATTAGGTGTTGTTCCAATGCATTAAATTAGTTATAAAGAATTTATTTTATTTAATTATATTATATGTAAAATTGAAAATAGATTATTGACTACGGAACGCATTAATGTTTTAAAAATGAATATTTACAATAAATGAAATTTGTATAATTGTATTCAGTTATTTGTTTTGTAGATCTCGATGGACAAATTTAGTGATATACTAGATTAATACCCATGTATTACATGGATTGATGTAAAAGATAAGTTATAAATAAGATATTAATAAAGATGTGAGATTCCTTAAGAATCTTAAATTTTTTTTAAAATTAATATAAAATAAAAACCAATAAAAAGATGGCATACATGCAAAATCATTGATTCAATGGTAAAAAATGATGACTCTAAGTCAATGTTTAAGTCAAAGAAGACGACTAAAATCTTCAAAATATTTGAATTATTGATTTAAATATAGTATTTTATGGCACTTACATATGCAGTTCAATTCAATTATTATCTTACTAATATTGATTAAAAAAAATGATAAACCTTCCTTCTGTTTTATTTGTTGTTGTGTTATCATCAATAATCCCATTGAAATCAACAAAATAATTTTTAAATGGTAATTATTTTAAATTATTAATTTTTATGAAGTATATAAATTAGATTGTATAAATTTGTTAGAGACCTTAAAATAAACCATACATAAGTTTTTCTTATTGGGGATGTTTTAACTAATAATAAATAATTATTGCCTTAGTGATTAAAACTTGACATAACATTTCCAACGTCAACGTAATAAATAATTAATTAAGTAAGATTAGTCGAAATTAAGTTATTTTAAAATATAAATTTTGCAACATTTATTTTTGAAGCTTTAGAAAATATTAATACAAAATTTTATTTAAGAAAATACATTTGAAATTTGAAAACTTTTAATGAATATTAATTGTAGTTTGAATTATTTTAGGTAAGAAAAATAATAAGTTTCAACAATAAAGTTTAAATTAAATCAATTAATTGATAAGAATGTTAATTTAATGTTAATTTATATTTTTGGAAAAAGAGCGGGAAAATGAAAAAGTGGGCTATTAGAAAGGTGACACGTGGCAAGAATTGTTCTCAATTATTATAATATATAGATTTTATCAAAGTGAACTTTTACTTTTTTTAATTTCGTATTCAAATATATGAAGAACACCAAATTTGATGGTAAAATAGTCTCGGGAATGGTGTTGCACAACACTCCAACTTTTGTGTCAATCATCGGAGATTAAATTTGATATTTTGGTGTGTATACATCAAAGAAAGCTTAAATTGTCACATCGATTTAATCATGTTTAAGCATGGTACTGATCATGAAACAAGTCTATGTTTGAATTGTTAAAAACCATTTAAAATCGGTGTTTAATTACTAATAATTAGGGACCTGTCTAACTAAAACTTGACTGTTTATGGATTATGATATTATGTAAGTTCAATACAAGAACAAATCAACCCTTTTTTCATATATAATTTGCCTTTTGATCATCAGTTTGTTGTCACAAAATCTTGAATTTCATATTTTTAATGCTTTTTGTCATGTATAATTTCAAAGGGTTAAGTGCCATTTTAACCATCCAACTTTTAATTTTTTTTTGATTTAGTCATTAAACTATTTTTTGTCCCGATTTAGTCACTGAACTTTTTTTTTTGTATATATATATTTAGCCACTAAACTTTCCTTAGACCGATTTAACCACTAAAAAATGTCCGTTTTAGCCACTAAACTATCATATTTTGTACCGATTTAGCCATTAGTTTTATTCATTCCCCCAAAATAGAACACTAAGCTAAATCATGACAAAAAATAGTTTAGTGGCTAAATTTCACAAATTTAAAAGTTAAATGGTCAAAATGATACTTAACCCAATTTCAAATAACAGAATGGTGTAGCAACAGAAATAACTAATTTACAAAATCCTCGAAAATATATAAAACTATACGACCCGTCAACAACTAGTTGGTGCTTACAAAACTATCAACTTTTCGCTCGAATGGTATTCATCTCGTCCCTTACATAGCTGGTGCTTGGACCATCACCACGACAACCCATCCTACTTATTTCGCTAACCTATAACTAAAAACCTCTAATACAACATACATACATCCCTATATTCAACGACCCTCTAGAATAATAGAACTGTTTGGACAAATTGATATTACTCGTTCGAGAAAAACAAGAGGACGAGGAAAAGACCAAACGTACTTAGATTACAAAACTTTCCTAACTCGCATTCACATTTCTATACACACGCGTATATTTACAAAGTGGCGTTATATCACTCCACATACTGTTCAAGGCATTGTTTTAGATTTTGAAGAGTAACAGGCTTTGTTATGAATGAGTCCATACCATTCTCGAAGCATTCTTCTGCGCTTTCTGACATTGCATTTGCAGTCATCTGGTCAATGACACCATCAAGTTTCGTTAGTCTACAAGTCGATGGTGTAACTATTACTGAGCTAGAACCAATTATGATATCTTAATTTGTGGTACTTACAGCGATGATCGGTATTCTTTTTCTTGGTTCTTTTAGTATATGATTGCATGAAGGAGAATCATGCAGGTCAACTCCAGCCTTCTTTGCTTCATCCCAATTCCCGGTTTGCTCAAATGAACGAATGAGTCTTGTAGCTTGAAGGCCATCCATTACAGGCATGCATACATCCTGCACGTTATGGGAAATCATAAAAAAACCATTTCACTCGTATACTCCCAAACTCCCCCAAAAAATAGTCTCAGAGGTTCCATGGTTGAAAACTTGAAATGTGCCTAAGTTAGTAGATTGAGGGCCTACAAGGTAGAATCATGTTGAAGAACATACCATAAGAATGAGGTCATAAGCACAACTATGAACAGCACGTACAGCTTCCGCTCCGTTATTCACAACATCCATGTCTTGATTCAACTGCCGCATCATCCGCCGTGCCACCATCACATTCACCATATGATCTTCTACAAGAAGGATCTTAGGTTTTGTTGCTGATTTGGAAACTTCATGCTGGTTGCTAGAACTACACTCTGAGCTTCTATTTGAATCCTTTCTCGCCTCACATGTTTCACATATATCTCCAGTTTTTGACGGATGATCTGTGTGGATGCATTGGTTATTGAACTGTTGATCCGACGATGAGCATGAAGCAACGGTTAGATCGTCATGGTTCTCTTTCTCTTTCTTGACGCAATTTGTGTTTTCGTTCTCTGAGTTGCACTTTGAGGAACTTTCGGGTTCTGACGAGGTATCAAAACAAGAAGAATCATCATCCATGGAACTATTCTCTTTGATATTTAGTTTACTAGAAGGAATTGGATAAGAATTCTCTGAGAAGGCACTGATTCTATCTTTATGTGTGATTCCAGAACCATTAGACGAAAAGACAGAGCCCAAAGTGTGTGGCTGGAACTGGAAGAAGCCACAACTAATGTCATCTTCTGAAGACTCGTTATCAGCCATATCTCCAAACTCATCGGTATCATCAGAACTATCACATGCAAGTGAAACTTTATGAGGTAGGATGAATGTAAATGTAGACCCACAATGTTCTTTGCTTGACACGGTGAGACGCCCTCCCATGAGCTCGACCTGAGGTAAACCAGCAAGAACCATGATCACCGATTATAGATCCAAACCAGTATTTGGTCTCACACATTTGCATATGCTATTAAATTCCCTTCGTTCAATTATTGTAGCATTCAAAAGAATCCAATCTAGAAAAACATTACCAGCTGTTTGCAGATTGCTAAACCTAATCCAGTCCCGCCATATTTCCGAGCTGTATCTGCACCGGCTTGCATGTATTTCTTGAATAAATTTGGCAATGCAGTTTCTGTGACATCATAGGGATAATAAGAAACAGTTAGAAAAAGTTTATAGTATGAGATAAGTTTGAAAATTGAAAAGTACCTGGTATTCCTATCCCTGTATCTTTAACATCACAGCGTATCCACACTACGGTTTCATCTGATTGACGTTCATTATCCTCGTATCCATCTAACAAGATTCTGTTTTTTGTTGAATCTAATGAGTCATCCACGTTCATTTTTGGTTCTTGCTGGCCTTCAGGATATGGGTCTGGTATTACATACAGATTTATCTGAACCTTCCCTTTGTGGGTAAACTTTATAGCATTGCTGCACAAAATAATTTCTTTAGACGCTTGATGAAGTAACATAATTTTAAATAAAGTATCAAAACAGATTTTTTTTTTTTTCTGTGGCAGTAATACCTGATCAAATTGGTGAGGATTTGTCGAATCCGTAGAACATCACCAATAACCTGAAATTGAATTAATGACATTAATATGATCTATCAAATGTAAACAAAAAAATTTCTTAATAAGGAGCCCAAACAGGCAAACACATAATAGGTACATTAATAAGGAGCCCAAACAGGCAAACACATAGCTATCAGCTCAAATGACATGTGAGTTGACCTCGACTCAACAGCTTACACTGGAGCTAAGAAACATTTAAGCAGTTTAATGAGGATGTATTGCGGCAACAAAGCTGCTATATATATTTCCATAAATAAACTTTTCTATGGGCAGATAATCCTAATACATGTTTTACCGATATATATAAAGATCTAACCTCCAGTGGAACATCATCTGCAACATGTCCTTCCAAAATCAGCATCTTTTTCAGTGATGCTGCAGCAGTTTGAAGTACATGCTTGATTACCTCTCTAGGCCTAAATTTTGTAGCCTCAAGCTTCATAACACCTGTGAACAAACCGTGAACATTTGATTTCTACAAAACATATTTGATTTATACCCTTTCATTAGGTAAATATGTTCGTGTATAAAATAGGAAATACTAATCTTAAAGGACTGGAGATTAACCTGACTCAACTTTGGAAAGATCAAGGATGTCATTTATAAGTTGAAGGACTAAATCACCAGAAGACAACATGACACTCAAGAGTTGTTTCTGATCCTTATCGAGTTTGGTAGTCGATAGAATCTCTGCCATGCTCACGACCCCAGAAAGTGGAGACCTTATCTCATGTGACATGGTTGCTAGCATTTGCTTTGCTCTCATTGTTTCCTCTGCAAGAAGTCAACAAGGTAAAATGTTTGAAACCCAGTCCATCAACTTTTATGCTTGAAGCAAAGATAGCTTACCAACCTGTAATATGAATTGTTTTGTTGAGTTCTGTCTCCTTAGCCTTCTGCACAGCTATTTCCTCACGGAGTTTTGCCATCTTCTCTCTTTTTTTTACCTGTAATATAATTTGAAACATAGAATCACTAAGTTCTTTTTAAGGATGTGAATAATTATATTAGAATATAAAAAACTTTTGGACAGTTTTCACAAACATCGGTGGTCTTTTGGTTCTTGACATTTATGTACTGACTGTAAAATTATAGAAATCATACTCCAGTTCGGGTTTAATTTTGATGGTCAAACAAACTTCTTTACAACTTCACAAAACGATACATGAAGCAATAAATATTTGAGAATCTAGACATGGAAATCGTCTACATAAATGTGCTATCACCTGATCAGTGATTTCCATTCCCATATAATTTACACCGATTTTCTCTCCAGCTTTGCTGAACACAGGTTCAACATATATCAAAAATGTTTTGGCTCCAAATAATTCGGTCTCAAAAGTAATCTCTCTCTTTGCTGGAAGTCCTCTCTCCAGAACTTCTCTTTTAAAGTCTTGTGATTCCTTTACACCGCCGCCTTTGAATATCTCTACGTCTGTTTTTCCAATAATATCCTGAAAATAGAATTAGAACAAAAAAATTATTTAAAAGACGGTTTCAGAAACATGTAAACTATGCTATTGCAATTTCAGTGTTTGAAAGGTGAAAAAAGTGAGCTTTTGATTGTGAACATATTACCTCCTCGCGTAAACTTGGAAAATGATTGTAGATGAAGCGATATCGTAACTCTTTATCCTGAGGATCACAACAAAAAAATAACCACCCGTTTAATTTCAAGCAAGATGTTTAAAGTACACAAAATATGATAGCGGATTAACTGGTCTGACTTGGTTGTAATGCATTGCTTTTGCCTCGAGCTCTTGATGTCAAAAAAAAAATAGGGCCAAAAAAATCAAAGTAAAAAGGGAACACAAACGCTTCTAAATTCTAACTCTGGGCTTTTCGTCTATTATTGCAAATTAAATTACCTGATGACCAATAACAACCGGTGCATTTTGAAGAACAAAATGTAAGAAGTTATCAGCTCTTTTCAAGATCTGAGAAAGTTCTTCGACGGGTGAAGACTGTTTTTCAAGATTTTCAATGCTTTCTTCTAACTTCTCTAAAAGTATCTGCTCTCGCTGGACGCTTGCTTCCAACAGTTTACTCAGATGCAAGGCCCGTTGCTTCCAATATACAACAGTATCATACTCGGCATCTATTTCTAGCCGTTTATCTTGAACAATAACATCGTTTCTTTTCCTGGGGACATCTTGAAATATTTCATAAACTTCATCCAACACAGAAACTGGACGCTTATCACCTCCATAGCTTTCCTCTTCAAAACGATGTTGTTCAAATATCTCTAATTTCTTGAGCTCAACTTCACGTTGTTGTTTGCTCAAATTTTCAAGTTCTTCCCTAAGAAGTCTCACAGCATTTTCCTGTTTATATTCCCAGTTTTTTACTAGGTAAGCTAACTGAGAGGACCCTTTTTCACTGTAACTCGTAAGCTCTACCAAGCGTTTGAAGTCAACTATACTAGGCTCTTCAACGAAGGCCAGATCCTCTAACATGTCTTCATGGACTCCTGGCTTTTCCACATTGAACTTTTTCCCTGCTTCATCGATGTCTTCGGGCCACATTGAAGAGAGGACTTCAACCTCCATATCTTCAACATGATCATCATCCATCTCGTGCACCATTTTAGAACACAGAAACAATCAAAAACCAGTACTGACTACCGAGACTTGATTCCTCTAATGAATTGGTAATTTTGAGCATTAGTTAGGACTATTTGTTGTTTGTATCTGCAGATTAGAATTTATGAAATTATGATTAATACTTAATAGTGGTTTACCAAATCTCTTCAACATACATAAAGTCTTATTTGGTTACTAAAAGGTAAAAAGTTAAATTCACGGGTGATAAAATTCACAAAGAATACTGTACCAAACCTTCACAAAACCAAATAGCTCTAGTGCACCAGGGTCCCGCCATGGTGCACCAAGGTGGCCCTTTCTTGCTATGTACAGTTGTATACAAGGCTTCCGGGGGAACTGTAGCACTTATGATAAAATTGCCTATACTAGTTCATGATCAACTGAACGGTAAGCATCCTAGCTCAGATTGGCATATTTTCTAGGGGCCTTGCATAAAATTTTTCATTTGATATTTATTAAAATCATTAACCCTTTAATCAGAAAAACATGATCCGAGAAATTTTCAAATCACAAATGGGCAGGGGGAAAATCAAAAAGAATATTAAAATTCAAGTGAGGTTGATAGATACTTACCAATTCATATGGCCCATTGTCATATCCGTGTTTGAAGAACAACATGAACACCACACACATGAAGGAGCGAGACTGGTCAATTACTGTTTAAAATTCTGGAAATAAGAGATGGTCAAAACCCAGATAAATTACTCAACAGAACAACGAACGATTGATGCCCAATAATCTTTTCCGCCAATAAGCATGTTCTTTGATCGAAAAATCAAGGAAACTACAGACTGGGGAAAACCCATCTGACCTTGCAATTCATCTCCTTCACCTCGTCATCCTCTGCGACCCCTTTTTCACTGTAGATCTGGAAAGTATCTCAGAAGTGGTCAGTCAATGAATAAACAAAACAATTTAGTTAAATGAATTAATCATATAGAAAGAGAATAGAGAGAGAATGTGGAGCGACAAACCATGTGAGAGGAAAAGAAAAACAATTGTTAAGTTGTGTGGGAGAGATGAGATGAGATGAGATGAGAGGGGAAGGAGCTCAAAAGGCCATGTGCATTTGACAACAATTTATATATATAGTATATTGTAGAGTGACACACACTACTGAATTGAACGTGAGGTTTTTTATTGTGAGGAGATTTTTTTAATACTTAATCAAGAATCAAGAATCTCTTTCTTTCTCTCTCAGACATTTATACAAACACATTGTGCTCATTCACCAATTACACACAGAAATGAGGTTTCTTTCTTTCTGGAAGAACATGCAGATAGTTGGATATGAAAAAAGTTAGTTAATTGCTAATGGGGTTTTCCTTTTTTATCGCTTTTCCTGGAAGTACTCCATGAATCAAAATGCAATGTCCATACGTAGTAGGGGGGAGGGGTGGAATAAAATAATATTAATGCATAAACAGAGAGTGATGAGATAGCAAAGGTTGGGTTTTTAAAAATGGCAGGCAAACCAGGCTGTTCCCCGCCACCTTCCGAGGTTAACGCATATCCAGGGCGCGTTCCGATCCACGCGCTTACTTGGAGGCTGCTCCGTTATTTTGGTCCTTATTATCAGGCACTTTAAACTCCAACCAATAACTGCTTTTTTACCCCCCATTTTTTATTTTACTACCCTGCCTTATTTATATTATTAAATTGTTAAATTAATTTCCGCATATTATTTTATATATTTATTACCCCATGAAATAATGTATGACATGACTGGTTAATATCTTAAACTATTTATTTCACATCATCCCATATATAAAAAACAAACAATAGTAATTAATTACCTAAACCCTCTCATTATGTTTCTACTAAATTACTAATAAATATTAATTAAAATGATGGATGATGAATTTTCACATTTTAAAATTAAGTGTAAAATCAAAATCATCCCTTATTCATGAAAAAAATAATTTGTAACAATTATAATAAGTCATATCTCAAAAGTCCTAAAACTGATATTATGAACTTACGTTTTACTTTCTATACTGTGTTTAAGCTTAAATGTTTAATACTTCGATAACACACTTATATCTCAATTAATATGTTACTAGTTTATTATCTCATATACTATGGATATTTTAAATAAAACTTTTTTTATATAAAAACTATATAAACTCAAAAATGAATATTCATTTATTTTTAAAAAATACAAAAAGGATTTTGAAATTTGTCATAGATAATTTTTTTCCTACCTTTATAAATATATATATTAATAGCACTTACTTTTTTTGTTCTTTTAAAAATTTATTTTAATTTAATATGTTTTCTATTGATGTAATTGAAAGTTTTAATTCAACATGTATAAATTTTTTTGATAACATATATTGCTAAGTATTGATAAAATAATATTTAGATAATTAGATATATGATATGTATATATAACTAGATAAGATGATTTAGAGTGTTAAGTATATTTAAAATTTATTTTAAATCATTTTTAATAATATACTTCATCCGTTCCAAAATAAATGTCCACTTGATAATTATAGTTTTAGGAAAATATAATTATTGCAATTATTAATCAATAAAATAAAAGTTTTACCCTTAACTAGTTTATGAACCCACGTTGACACGTGGATTATCTTTAATAAATAATTATTTACATTCTATGCATGTAAACCATAGAATTAAAACTATATAAATATTAATTCCAATAAATAAAATACAAGAAAAGAATAATTAATTGGCATAAATATCATTATTTATTTTTTTAAATATTCATGAATAGTAGTTAATTTGAAATTTCATTTTATATAAAACAAAACATATATATATATATATATATATATATATATATATATATATATATATATATATATATATATATATATATATATATATAGGTGGGTTCAATGGAGAACCTCCATGCATCGAAGAACCTTGAAGAACCTCCATGCACCACCACAAATGCATCACAATCCCCCCGTGATGCATCATTATTTCCACGTGATGCATCAAATTTCCGCGTGATGCGTCGATTTCTACGTGATGCATTTTGATTTTCTAGCGATGAATTATAGTTCTCCAAGGTTCTTCGATGCATAGAGGTTCTCCATTGAACTCACCCCTATATATATATATATATATATATATATATATATATATATATATATATATATATATATATAATCAAGTTCATCAGCGTACTTATGAGATTTCAGCGTACCCTAATGTGAATGGTCATTCACATGTATATTTTTCGAATTGACATGTATAAGACAACATTATAAGACTTTTTTTTTCAAAAGGAGCAACATCATAAATCTTGTGAATAGTAAAAAAAATCATTTGAATGGTGTGAATGATCATTCACTTGGATGACCATTCACATAAATATGCATTGAGCATTTACATAATTTTTAAGGACATAGAAAGTGTGATGTATTTATCTTTTGTGGTGTAATGTGGAAGCGACACGTATGTATTTAATGTTCTCTTTTATTATATATATATATATAGATTAACAGTTACTTTTAAAAAACCACATAGTTAATTGTAAAATTGGAATCATATAAATTATATTTAATCTATTTATGAATGTAGACGTTTATTTTGGGACAAATTCAAAAGAAAATATGCACATTTTTTAGGACGGGAGGAGTAATATTTATATTTTAAATTTGATTTGATTTAATTTGATTATAGTATATAATGGTAATGATTATTTAAAATAATAATTTGTCAATGACATGTAAGATCATGAGAATGTAACATTCCTTAACAATCGAGGTATTTCTTTCATTTCAAGAAGCACGAGTGTTCCATCGTTTCAGGAGTTGCGGACTAAGGTCCTTAACCAAGAATTGTGTCTTCATCGCATACAAGCTGCACAACACAATGAGCAATTCTAACAGTCTTTAATCAACATTAATCACTTTAAAAAAAAATAAATTTTTTTAGACTACATAATTAAAGGTAAATTTGGAATCGTAATAAATTACATTAATTTATTTATAAATATGCACATCTATTTTGGGACAAATGAAAAGGTCACGTGGACATTTAATTTGGGACGGGGATAGAGTAATATTTAGATTTTAAATTTTATTTGATTTAATTAGATTATAGTGGATAATGATGATTATTTAAATAATATTTTGTCAATAACACGTGACATCATGAGAAGGTGACACGTGACAATAAGTGTTTTATTTTATATTATAAATATAAACTAGTTTATTACCCGGGTACTACACGGAATACCTAAATAATTGAGTTTTCTAAAATATGTATAAATTTTAAAAACTATTATAGAAACAATAAATAAAATAATACTACACTGCAAAAAAGATTTTTAAAAACATATAAATCAGATAATTAAATAAAATGAGACAGCACTAACAGGAGAATCAAAAGCGGAATTTACAGTAGATTTTATATAAACTCTAGACTAAAGAAGTTAAACGAAGCAGGGATGAGAACAACGGAAAGCGATTTTGTAGCTTACCACTAACAGATACCCGTAAACATTTATTTATAAAATATATGATAAATTATATTATTATTAATTGATCCGTTTTATTAATTAATTCACTAATGATAAAAATAGCAAAGTACACATGACATATCCTTGTTAAGCTAAGTGTCATTCTATTCAATTTGTCATGTGGTATTTTGTTACTCGTTTAATAGAATATATATATATATATATATATATATATATATGTGTGTGTGTGTGTGTGTGTGTTATATTATAAAAACTTTAAATCTCATTTTTAAAATTTTCATTATATATCTAACGAAAAATCAAATATAAATCTTACTAAAATCATATTATTTATCTTGTGTGGTATGTAAGTGTATACAATAACTTAGTATTAGTGTTTATGTGTTAAAATGACATCATCAAGCAAAGTAGCTGACATCATAGGTCATTGGAAGGTCCCACCGATGAGTGTTAACGAACAAGGGTGTGTATTAAACGAACATAAATGACATAAGATGTCATTAATAATATTTAATTAAGTCATTAGATGATTAATTAAACAGGGACTTAATTGCAATATCAGTTATTGCAGTGGGTTAAATTGTCAAATAGTGATAGTTAAAGTGTTTTAGTAATTATTATAAGACAATAATTAATAATCTAATTATTTTGATAATTATAAAGATGCATCTTTAAAAGGATAATGTCTTAAAAGATAACACTTAATGTTAAGTTTAAAGGATTTAAAAGAGTTTAAACCTAATAAAACTCTCCAAAGTCCAAACTCTTCCCCTATATATAGAAGCCGACATAGGGTTCTCTAGATTAGAGAAAAGTCGCCCATATCACCCTAGGTACATTAGAGTGCTCATCTTTGTGCTCCGGCCAAGTATTGGGTACCGCACAAGTCACTATCTAGCGTCGAGTTCACAACAACATCTTTTTTAGCATTGTTGATCGTATTACAGTAAGGTATGTCTACTAACTTGTTTCTCGTGTTTAATGATTGTTAGATGGATCCGACGAAAGTTTATGGTGGTTTTAATTTTCCGTTGCACGGAATTGTTTTGCAATGGGTGTTGTAAACCCAACACTTAGCAATAATGATATTTAATTGGGAAAATAACATGTGATAGTTGTTTACTTTCAGTTTTATTCATATATGATCTATGTATTATATATATATATATATATATATATATATATATATATATATATATATATATATATATATATAGTAGTGAATCTTTTAAAATTGTTTTAATTTTATAAGTACCGCAAAACTTTCAAATTTTTGTTTTTATATGGGTTGTATATGAGAAAACTGATTAATACTGATTGAAAGTTGGCGTGTACTTATGCCACTATTTCCATATATGTTGCATGTTTTTTATAGACATTTATTAATCATATTTTTAGAACTAGTCTATTTTAATAGAATTAAGTAACGCGATAAGATGTATCAACTTCTAATAATTATTTAATCATTACTTTATTTTCTGATCACTATTACATTTAGATAACTTTTCTAGAGGTTGAGAATAAGTTACTAGTGGTGGCGATGTCATTGTGATTTGAATGGAAGATGATTGTGATAGAAAAAGTGGTGCTATAAAAACATGGTTGTGTTAACATAAAAAAAATGCAATGTAGGAGTCTTCAAAAATGAAGGAGGTGATCGATGAAGTATTGTTACCAATTAAGAGGTTGTTCAACTATTAAATTGGTTTAGTTTTGAAAAAAATATTATACTACTATTATTAAATATGTATGAGAAGATAGATAACTTAAATCAAAACACCAACAAAAGTATACATAAACTTTCAACCGTGAAAACTAGTTTTTAGGTAGCCGAACTGAACTATCAAATTGAAACACCTTTAAAAACATCAATACCACATATGTAGTAAGAAAATAAATATTCTATTTTCGTGACAAAATAGAAAATTTTATCTTAAATTAATAACATCAACTTCAACACACATCAAAAACTTTATGAGGACTAATTTTCAAAACTGCATATGATAATGGACAATAAATTAACATGAAATACAATAAAGTTAAAGCTAATAAAAAAACCAATTGTTTATGGGTTGGCACTTGGTGATAATACCACACCACATATTCAATACGCTTCTTTCTACCTTATGGATATTCATATCACTATAATCACATACTCACCAATACTTTTTTACCATACATAGGATGTGTTGAGTTTCGGCTTTTGATTTTTTAAATCTCAAGCTAAAAATTCTGTTCATATGATAGGAGCTTAAGGGCATGTTTAGTTGATAAATTTTTTTTTTTGTACCGTTAGTTGTGGGGTCGTTTGGGTAGGATGAGTGGTGGGATGGAGTGGGTCATGGTCGTACAATAATATGAAAATTGAAAAATTAAACTAGTCAATCTGGATCATAATCTATTTATCTAAAATAGCTGGATAATAAATCAGATCATGATCCATTGCCTAATGTATACAAAAAAATAATTTAGTGGCTAAAATGAAACAAATCTAAAAGTTGGATGGTCAAATTGGTATTTACCCTAAATTTTAAGATAAAATAAAGAGTAAGTTACATAAATGGTCCCTGTAGTTTATAGCAAATTTCAAGTTTTCTCCCTAATTTTGAAAATTACACTGATAGTCCATATTTTGAAATTTAGTCACGTATTTCAGTCCACAAACAACTCATTTTTCTAAATATTTTGATTTACAAATTAATTTCATTTATAATCCCTAATCAATTAATTTAGTTTTTTCTTTATTTAATATTTATACATTTATAATTGTTTAATTAATAAGTGATATTTTACTTATTATTATAAGAATTTAATTACAATTTATTTATGTTTTTTACCTATATATTAATAAGTATCATCATCATTATTATTACCTATTAATCATACACACATAGTTATTTCTATATTCTTTCTTTGTGACAAAAATAATTTTTTTATTTTCGTTTTATAAAAAATTTCCCAATCTATCTCTATATTTAATTAATTTATCCTTATTATCTTCATGTTTTAATTTTTAAATACTATTAATGTTGTTTTTGAAATTCTAAACATGTAAAATATGTACATTCATTTATAGATTTTAAAAATAATTCATTCTTATTTTATAAATTTTTATTAGTAAACTATTGTATATTCTACATACGAAATAATGTTTATAAAATTGAAGTACTTCTAATAAACTTTAACCATCTTGTAATTGTTTTAGCATTATTAAAAAATTTTATGAGTGTAACATATCATTTTTTTATTTTTGAAGCATATAAAATACCAGTTCAATTATTAGATATAGATCCTTCATTTAATTTTTTTCTTTTCTTTTTTATTTTTATTTCACATTCAAAAACTGTAGAAACTTTTTAAATTATTTCTAACAAACTGTTGATAATTTAAAATAATATTTTCAAAATACAATGTTTTATGACATTATTTTAATGTTAAAAAATAAAACACTATTTTATGACATTAAATAAATATTAAAATATTATTTTAAATTATCAAAGGTTTTTAAGAAATAATTCAAAAAGTTTCTTAAATTTTTTTGTTTATGAAATAAAAATAGAAAAAGAAGTGAAAAAAGTAAAGTGAAATTTATATTTAAAATTGAATAGATATATTATACTATACAAACATTAGAAATATAATGATATGATATACTAAAAAAAATTTAGAATGTTAAAAAATTTAAAAACTTGTTAAAGCTTATTGAAAAGAATATAATTTTACTAACATAGTTTCATATGTAGAATATATAATGGTTTACTAATAAAAATTTATAAAACAATAACTTATAACTTTTAAAATTTATAAATGAATGTGTATATTTTACATGTTTAAAATTTCTAAAACAATATGAGTAGCATTTAAAAATTAGTTTATGAAAATAAGAAGGATAAAGTAATTAAATATATGGATAGATGGAAAATTTTTATAAAACAAAAGTTAATAAACAAAATAATATTTTCATAAAAAAGAACGAATGAATAAATAATTAAATATACTTCAAATTTATAAGTTAAAATAATAATAAACAAAATCAATAATATTATTAACAACGATGAAACTTATTGATATATTAAAAAATACATGAATAAAATGTAATTAAATTATAAATGATTAACCATAAAGAAAAAACTAAATTAATTGATTAAGGATGAAATTCAATTGTAATGACAAACTCAATATTTTTAAAAAAAATTGAATTGCTTAGAGAATAGAGATTGAAAGCATGACAAAGTTTCAAAATATGGACCATCAATGTAATTTTTCAAAGTTAGGGATAAAACCTGAAATTTACTATGAACCACGGGGACTATTAATTTGACAATTGTTAATTCTTAGCTAATCTAAATCTAAATTTAAAAAAATCTTAAATATAATATGTGTGTGTGTGTGTGTGTGTATATATATATATATATATATATATTTACATATATAAATGATAACATAAATTGTCACATGACATCACCATATTAAATCTAAAAAGATAAATACATTTTATTATTTTTAAAACAAAATATAATTAAAACAAATGATAAACACATTTTATTATTTTATATCTATAATAACTACTAATAAACGAATAACTATTCTGCCACTTGTCATCTTCTCATGGTGCCAAGTGGCATTTTCAAATTTCGACATTTGTTAATTATCATGGTTATTGAAATCGCGATTTAAATTGTAGGATCGTACGATCCTACAAGTAGATTTCGATCAGAATCGCTAGTAGGATCGATTTTGGGTATGATCGTAGGATCGTTAGTAAGATCGTAAGATCGTACGAAGATCCGATCCTACATACGGTTTGTTTTCGTAAGCAAGATCGTAATATCGTACGACGTATATTTCAAACTTTTTATGACTTTGTGAATGGATGTATCAAAATGACTTTCTTTAGTATTGTCTTTAAAGTTTGAATCCTCTATGAAAATGACTAACTTTCATTTGAATGAGAATTAATTTATTTACGAACATGATTTTTTTTTTTTGGATGGAAATGACTCTCTTTCGTTTATAATACAATACTGTGATATATAATATTTAATTTCGGTAGGATCTTGCGACCCCGACCCGATCATACGATCCCGATCTTGCAATGGCAAAAACGACCATAGGTAAGATCTCGATCTTGACAACCTTGTTAATTATCAATTCCAAATTAAAATATACAAAGTTAAATCAATCTATTTCTTAAGGTAAATCTTGCAAGATATCAAATCTAGAAAAAATAGATTGGATCTTCTAAAATCATGAAAAGCTACACAAGATTTCCCAAATTTAGAATTCTATATTCTTATATTAAAATTAATAAAACAAATAAATCATCTTCAAATGTATTTATTTTTTATATAATATTTATTTATTAAAAAAACCGCATAATATGCAGGTTAATAAACTAGTATATATATAATAAATGAGAACATAAATTGTCACATGACATCACCATATTAGATCTAAAAAGACAAATACATTTTATTATTTTTAAAATAGAATATAATTAAAACAAAAGATAAACACACAAATTGACACATGATATCACCACATTCCACCTAAAAAGATAATTACATTTTATTAGTTATTTAGTAAAACAAAAAAGATAAATAGAATTTATTATTTTTAATATCTATAAAAATAAATAAATATAAAGTATAAATACAATATATTATTTTTTATATAATTAAGTATTATAAAATATATAAAATTTAAATTTGCATCCAAATTATATCTTATATACACTTATTAATATTAAAAAAAATATATTATTTGTGTATAAACTTATGAATATTATTAAAAATAAATACAATTCATATAAAAAGTATCAAATAATATATATTTATACTATAAATAAGTATAATTTGGACGCATATTTATATTTTATTTTATTTATATAGTAAAGGAGGACCCAATTTACCACATGACAACACCACATCACCACATTTAATTTAGAAAGATAAATATATATTATTATTCTTATAAAGGTTTATTATGAAAAAAACCAACATGTTTTCACGTTTTTTTGCGTTTTCGTCCATCCATGTTATTTTTTTTCATAAAAACCTCAAGTTATTCTTTTCTTATTGGTTTAATGAAATTTGGACATTAGAACCCGGTTATAATTTGTGAACCGGGTTTTAGAACCCTGAAAAATCGGGTTCTAATGTCCAAATTTCACTAAACTAATAAAAAAAGAATAACTTGAGGATTTTTATGGAAAAAAATAAATGAAAGGACGAAAACGCAAAAAACATGAAAACATGTTGGTTTTTTTCATAATAAACATTTTTTATAAAAAATAAAATACAAGATAAATACAATTAATTATTTAAGTTAGAAAATTAAAATTCATAATTTTTTATTAACCAAACGAAATTTATAATTTAACCAAGTTTTATATGAAATTTATGATTTTTGTAAACACCCCTTGGTCGAGACTGTTGTCAAGGCGCTCCGTTAGACCATATATTTTCTTCCAAACCTCTCTCTCCCGCCTCCTGCTCCATTTTAGGGTTTTTGAGGTAATACTTTCTTCTCTGTTTTTTACTCTCCCTAATTTCTCAAATAGGCTGTTTGGTATTAGTTGTGTTCTTGTATTTGACGTCTGTCGATAAACCCTAATTAGTTCGTAGTGTATTTGCACAATTTTACGCTCGTTGCACCTATGTCTTTTCATACTCAAAATAGTAGTACCCGTTACCTTTTCTTTTGCGTTATGTGACCCATGATTATTCTGAAACTGTAGTTTCCTATTCTGATTCTTGAGTGTATTAGTTTTAGTAGTTGTCAGTTTTTGCTAATTTTATATTTTAGATCTGCTACACTTGTTAATCGTGTTTTCTATGAAACTAAAGACAGTAACCTCAACCAGTTCGATGCGGAGTTGGTTACTATTAGAACACAATACGATTTGGTTTTATTACCCCTGTTTGATAACAGTTTTACTTCTCCTTTTCACCCTTTGTGCCGAATGGGCTTGTTCTGAAGGCAAATTAATAAAGTTGTATTTTTTGAGAGTAAAAATTGACAATTAGGTTTAAACTTTATATATAGATAACTTCGTTGGAGTTTGCCTCATTAACCTAGAGTACTGGAGGTATCATGTCATTGGTAGATTGCATGTTGAATTATTGTGTGGCAGAAGTTTTTGACCTCTGGTTTGTTTATCCAAATTAGAGGAGTCGGAAAGTTTTTGTAACCTTTGGGCAAGATGTTTTTTTTTTGTTTGACATTAAAGTTTAGGCTGAGCAATGGAACAATTTTTGACATAAATGGCTTTCTTATTATTAAATATTATGCATGGTCAAAATGTCAAACTCAGTAGACTCACAATGATATGTATCTGGTATTTTTGACAGGTAACTGTTGAAGATGTCACGTGTGTATGTTGGTAATCTGGATCCAAGGGTTAGTGAAAGGGAAATTGAGGATGAATTCCGTGCTTTTGGTGTCATCCGGAGGTGAGTAGGGAAATCAATGATTCATTTTTATGTTAAATTGTTGTGACTATCACTAGAGGATGAAGTTTTATTTCATGCATAATTGACTAATGTGAAAATTACTTTTTTCCAAACATAAAAAAGCAATTTAATTACCAAACACATGTGAACACAGCACCACCACACATACCAAATACAACCTCATCAGTACTGCAGTACACGTGCTGCTCACTTTACTCAGATAAGAAACAATGATGTTTGAATTTAAACTTCATGACTCAAATACCAAGATTTAGCTGTTAATCAACTCTGAAACTCCCAAGTACAATTTATCAATTGCAACCCTGTGTAAACATCCAGCTCTCTTGCTCATTAATAGTTTAATATCAATATTTCATCTTCTCTTGACATCAGGTTCCATTACTCTCATTTCTACACTAATTTCTCCAACACTCGCCCATCTTTTACTCTGTTCACTGATTACAAGATCCTTGCTCTTATGAATTCCGTATCACCAACTTTTTTGTTCTCGAAATTCCTTGTTTGGCCATTGAGTTCGCTGCCGCTTTAAATCTCATTGTTCTTGGTAAGTGAGAATGATACACGATTTATTCTATGTTCAGCCACTGTCATCTCCCATTAACACTGCCTACTGCTTCTTTTGAATCACTTTTTACTATTACTCCGCCATATATCAAAATACTTTTATCCCAGCTACAATCTTTATCACTTCCAATTCAGCCTCAACTGCTATCGTCCTTTTCACCAGCCTTTGAAGAAACACACATTATTCTTCATCATTTTGCAGCACGCCTACCACTCCTGACTCCACTACTTGTAAGCCTACATACGGCTCTTAATGTGATAATTACTGATGAGGTCATGATGAACAGAGAAGTAAAATTATATGATCACTCTTAATTTGTTAAACTACCATGCATGAATTGTACTTGTAAGTACTAGATTACGTGAACCTTTTGTTTGCATGGTAAAAATAGTGTTAACCTATTTGATGTTGCTACATTTGTTTGTCTGATTGTGCTTGTTTTGTAAGCTCTTATTTGCTGGCATTTTTTCTACTATGAAATGTATATCTATCTTTACTTAGGATCTTGATAAATGCATGTAGATTACCCCTTTACCATATTGTTAGGATTTCACAGATAAAATCTCCCACTGATACCAATTGTCAGGGTTCATGCTTTGTTTTGAAGTTCTTTAAGACTGTTCCCAAATTTTTAGTCTTCTTGAGTCTTGTCTTGACCTAGTAAGACTTGATGCTTATTTAGTTGACAATCATCCGATTGGAACCTTTTGAGCAGACCTTATCGAATGGAGTATTTGTACACTGCATGGGCACATTCGAGGCTTTTTTTTGACTAAATTATGTGTTTCTACAAGCACATTTAATATTTTACAGACTTACATCCTTCTTTTTTTATTCTATATTTTAATGAAATACAGGTCTCATAATCAGCTTGCAATTTATTTAAGATGAGATTTTTCTTTCAAATTGTTTAATATATGCTCAAAATGTTGTCCAATTTCGTGACACCTTGAATACATTTGGTTCTTGGCTTAAAGAAGATTAATTCACTTGGACCCCCATTGGTATAGTATGAAATATCAGTAATAACTGCAGAAATTAGTTGATTTTATGTTGTGGATTTCTGACGTATTCGGTGTCACATACTCAAATCTGGACTATAAGAATGGAACATGCACTATTGAAATATTGAACATCACCATTGGTGTTTAAAAGTGCTTTACTTAATTGGGTTTCACTCTAGTCTTGGATGAGGCTGGGTTGAGTGAAAGCCAATATATTCTCAAAGTTGCAATTCTCTTCCATCTTCTACATACTGGCCCTTATTCTTTTCATGTATGTCATGTGCAGTGTTTGGGTTGCAAGACGACCTCCTGGCTATGCTTTTGTTGATTTTGATGACAAAAGAGATGCTCAGGACGCCATCCGTGAACTTGATGGTATGTACTAGTTTCATTATTCCTAAATGTTGTATGCTTTCTGGTATGATGGTACTCTTACTATGTTCCTCTGGGCGTATGCAATCTGCTTGTTAAATGAGGGCCCTGAAGCGAAAATGGAAATGCTGTGAAAAGAAACAGAAGAGATGAGCTAGCCAAGTTTGTGTCTTCTTTAGTCTAACATCACACCATTTCACAATAAGTTATGCTGCTATTTCCATGAGAATTTATATTCCTGCAGGCTGCAGCTATAAGGATTTATGAGTTGCCACTGTTGACCTTTCTTAACATGTTTTAGATGTAACGAAAAGTAGACTATTTGATAAAAGAATCATAAGATAAAAAGAAGTTGATATATGGGTTATGCATAAACCTTTGCAGACATCTAGGAAGTTGTTGCTTCCATTCCAACTGTTACCTGCATTATTTAGGATTAATTAATAAAACAAGCATCAATAGTATATCAATAATCAAAATAGACAATATATGAAGCTTGAAGTAGGTAACAAATAATTTCCATAATAAGCAACTATGTAAATACGTAATAATAGAAGTAAAAATGTTATGCTTGATTTGATTGTTAATATTCTAGATTTAGGCATCATTGGGTGAGAACATACCTCTGAACTGAAAGTAGGACATGTTAGAGAGCATTCAGTTTTTCTTTCCATGGGTGAGAACTTACCTCTGTCCCATCTATGATTTTCTTTGTTTCATTTACTACTTCTGTACTTTCCATGGGCCTGTCTTTTCATGTGCATTTTAAGGATCAACTTAACATGTGGATTGATTTTACCCCATTTGGTTTTTTGCATTGAACCAGGTAAGAATGGTTGGAGAGTAGAAATGTCTCATAACTCTAGAGGAGGAGGAGGAGGTGGTGGTGGTGGTGGTCGTGGAGGAGGTCGTGGTCGGTCTGGTGGTTCTGATCTGAAATGCTATGAGTGTGGTGAACCTGGTCATTTTGCTCGTGAGTGCCGTGGTGGCAATGGTAGACGTCGCAGCCGCAGCCGAAGTCCCAGATACCGCAGGAGTCCTAGCTATGGCCGGAGGTGAGATTTCTAAAGCGCGAGATAATATTTTGTTTGCTACTTTGTTGCAAGTGAATGCTCCAGCTTAAATATATAAGAATGTAAACCTTTCTAGTTGTGATACATTGGGTATTCTTATTTTTGAAGCAGGAGCTACAGTCCTCGTGGTCGTTCTCCTCCACGCCGTAGTGTCTCTCCCCGCAGGAACAACTATAGCAGGTCACCAGCATATCGTGGACGAGAGGAGTTACCATACTCAAACGGGTGAAGTTCCTTTCATATTGATTATATGATTTAATATTGCTTGGTATGTGTGATCAGTGATGATGTACTGTCCATTGACATGCATTATGGAGTGGTGTTTAGATTATAGAATGTGCTATTTATTTAAGTTTGCAATCTTACCAACGTCCACTTGTTTTTAAGTGATGCATTTTTGGCATTGATATTTCTTGGGAGTTTGGTGGATAAAAGAGTGGGTGCTCGGGTTTTTTTTTTGTGGGTTTGGTTTGGTTTGTCTTTGGTGTTGGGCTTTAGAAATGAGGCATGCATTTCAAGTAATGTATTAATCAAAACTGAACTGCATGTCCATGGGGTCGTCACACAATACTTACAAGTCTTAATTTAAAGTTCATAAAGAACTGCTTTACTTGTATCTTTATGGTTTGTATGAAGCTTCTAATGTCGCTCTTTTCAGAAATGGGCTCAAGGACCGGCGTCGTAGCAGGAGCTGATCATTATGGAGATAAAATTGTCAAGTGTTATCTGTGCCGATTTGTTTCCAACTTTATGTTTGTTTGGCCTGACAACACCTGCATGAATTTGCTTAAGGTTCTTAACTTTTCAAGTACCAAGTTCATTTGTTTGCTTCTTCTATCTACCTTATCAGAGTTCTCTATAGACAATGTATTGTTAGTTGGGTATTACTTTTTATTGAATAGTGCTAAAGCCATATGCTTGTTTTTGTGTCGAGGTGTATTCCTGGTTATGCTTCATTGGTTTTCTGCTTCTACACTTGTCTCTCCGGTTCATTTTCTCTGGGATCATCATTTGAATGATTGTGGGTCCCAGCTGGCCTTTGTTTGAATATCATCTGCTCACCAAATTATACGTCATTTTTCTTTACGGCGTCAAAAAGGAATGGTATCGCCAGGTACTTTGGTTTTCTCAAACTGATGGGAATTTATTGCCGCACGAAACTAAAATTATTACAAAAATCGCCTAATTGTCATTTTGCATTTTGCAGTCTCTTGTGTTTAAAATCTTTCCTGCAAGTGCTATTCTCTCTGTCGGCTTTAAAAGATATTAGTTGTTGAGCCAATACAATGAATAGTGCTTGAACAAAGGGTTCTTGCACACAAGCTCATTGTAGGCCTCCATGTGTAGAGAACTCTCTTCCATGATGACCGTTCGTTTTTTGTTGTTGGCTACACTTGCGGGATTCATGAGACAACTTAAGGTCCAAGCATGTACATTAAAGATTTTATGTTATGATTTAATTTCAATTAAATGGATTTTAGCCTATCCGTCAATCAAGCAATCCTCTCGTCAAAGCTCTGGGGAGGGCTTCATAAATGGCGATGAGATTTGTTTGATGGTAATTGCATCACACGTCACACTCTTGATCTCAAAGTTGTCTGATGAAAGCTGCTTGCTGAAGCAAGAGGTATCGACTCTGCTACCTATTAATGAAGGTTAGCTACCTGTGTTGTTTTGCTTTCTTTTGGATTATATTTGTGACAAGATAAAATAGAGAGCCACACAGGTGGTTTTTATGAGTTAGCGTCTTCTTGTGGCGACACGAACCTTTGTCCTGGGGTCCTGGTTGATTACAGGCATTGGGCAACGGAATCGTGTTGTTTGATTAATAACAGAATATGGAAGTTTGAATTTTGTTTTAGATTTAGTTGTTTATGTTACCTTTAATCCAAAATCAAATGGCCTACCAAAGTTGAGGTAAATAATGAAAATGCAGACGTCAACTGTTATTTTTCTGTGAATTTTTACCATTAAATCATTCTTTAAAATATAGGTAAAAGTGAACAAGAGTGACATATAATGAAGATTTATATTCGTATTTTTGTCATTTATAATAATTGTAGCCATGTGGTTTAAATTGTTATCGTTTATAGCAATTTAAGTGATTGTTATAAACGTAAATTTATATAAATGGTAAAAAATAAAAAGGGTTGTTATTTGATGCATTTAACCGAATGTTATCAAAATTAACGTATATATTATTGACGATAAATGAGTTCTCCAAAACTATCATTAACATTACTATGAAATATGAATGATTATATACCAAAATCCATGTCAACCTCAAGGTTTCCATGGCGGTGGCGGTGGTGGGCTGGTGATGTAAAGTGGTGGAACAGCCGAAAATATAGAGTTCTTGTCAACACCACTGCCTGCTGTCGTTGTGAGTGATACAAGTGCAACTACTAAACCTGCATTTCCGGCCAAGGTCGGCTCGGTGTAGCTGTAATTAGAACGCACATCTCGAAACTTGTCAATCTGGTCTGGACCTCCTACCATGGCTCCAGTGATGGTGTTGGGGTTGGGTTTACCGGTCGACATCCATTGAAACCCTCCTTTACATGAATATCTGATGTTGTTATCTGGTATCGATGCACCTCGGTGGTGAACGTGTGTCGGGTACTTTTTCCCGTATCCGACCACGTAGCTCATGTTCATCGGGTTTTTGCCCAAAATGTAGTCCATCTATACAAGCATAACCATTCAGTGTCAGCTTAAGTTTTTTGAATGATTTATGCATGACAAACTTGGAGCTGAATTTAAAGCACACTCGAACCTGAGAAGTGGCAAATTTACGAAGCGTATCCAGAGAGATGAACGTTCCACCACAGTTCCAACCAGGAAGATCTGTGGCATCCAAATAGTCCGCGTAAAGTGAAGCCAAGTACGCGGCATTGACAACATATTGTAGATTCTGTGCTCGTCTTTGGCTGAGGCCGATCAATCCCCCTGCACAAATATTTCATCTTTTAGAGAATCTTTCGAGTTTGAAGGTCAAACACGAATGATCGAGCTATGCATACCTTGAGTCCAGTTGAAGAACTGATAACGATGAAGGTATGAACACATGGTAAGCGCAGTGGCGTTGTGATAGCTACTTAGCATCGCCTCATAAGGGAACCCAGGGTTCAAGAACAAACGGATCCTCGTTAGCAACAGCATTGCTGCAGGCAACTTGTTATCCCAACTTAGGACCCGTTGGCTTGGGTTGTCGGTAAATGCTCTAGCGTGTTTAGGGATCCCCGCGTTTGTAGCTAACCATAGATAACTGGCGTTACCAGTCGCATAGTACATCCAGGCACTACCCCACATATACTCATCGTAGTATCCGGTGGAATTGTAATATGGTTCGATGAAAAGATTACCTCTACTATACGTGGTGCGTTTGCCTCCGTCTCTAGCAAAGGTCCATACGGTAGCAGCACCCTGCACAAGCTTCTTGGAGTATGTGGTATCGTCTCTAAACACGATGGATGCTGCCGCCAATGCAGCCGCCATTTCTCCGGCAAGATCTGCCCCTGCCGTAATCCTTTGTGAAGGCCGCTTGTAGTCCATGTCTTCGGGTCTTTCCCAACAAGTGTGATCATCTGGTATGTTCGAGCCGTTTTTAGACCCTCCCACCTGTGAAACAACAGTTGAATTGAACCCAATGTGATCGATTTGATTGATGGTACATAATTACAGATCAGTATGATATGATATGGCATACTTGGGCGTAAATGTGGTCAATTTTCGAAGCAGAGGAGTTGAAGGTACGGAGCAAGTAATCGGTTCCCCATTTGATAAGCTCTCGAGTATGATCATACTCTTTGATGGACCTGTACTTGTGTTCGTACTCGATTACGCTCCAACTCAACATTGTCATCGCGAAAGACATCGGGAAATGGAACTTGGTATTGTCGCCAGCGTCGTAGTACCCTCCAACCAAACCTCCCTTGACATCGGTTGCATCGGCTCCGTCCTGCAGACCTGAATTACCTCTCCACTTAATCCCGTTGTTCTTCGGTAGCTTCCCGGCTGCACAGTTGTTGATCTGAATCATGATATTGTTTTGTATAAAATAACAACATACTTCTATTTTATTCTAAATAGCGTTAGTATACTTTCTTTCTATGCTTACATTTTTCATACCTATAATGTCAACATTTTATGAATCAATACCTGTAGCAAAACTAAAAAACCGGAACAATTACTGATACTTTTTAATGAATAATTATTAAAATAGCCAAAAAAATCAACCATTTCTCAAGTTTTATAAAAAAAAAAGTCACATTACCAAAATACCCAACGTTTTCGTTAGCACATTTACTTGACGACCAATATTTTCATCGTGTATAAATCACCTCGTTTTTAATTACATTACGTACGTTGGTCACAGTGGCGATTCCAGTATTTTAACCAAAAGGGGTCTAAAATATATTAAATACTTTTGGATAAAGTTTTTATAATTGTTCATGACGTGTTATTATGTTGTAAAAATACTCTAAAATTACATCGTCACTTAATTTTCTAACACAACTTTCTCCTTAAGAATTGGTCCCTATATTGTTCTTTAATCATTTTTAGCCAACTTTATTACTAAAAACATTCACTGTAATGGTTGTTTCAGACTTAACAAAAGAAGAATTAGATTTTTCGTTTTTTCTTTTTAAAACATATATTTTATTTATAAACGAAAACACAATATAAACTCTACATGACGACACAAATGTGACATATATATTAGTTTATTATCTATGATGGTTATAAATCCTATATTCAACAAAATTATAATAATGGATAAACTCGTCATAATAATCTCAATAATAACGAATAAATTCTTTATATTAATCTCAATATCAACAACCAATATAATCAAAACCCTAATAAGACAAGAATCAACATAATCAAATGTCTAATACAGAATCAACATAATCAAATGTGTAACATAGAATCAAATTTTTTTATTAAACATAACAATCAACATTCAAATATGTACTTAATATAAAAAGGAACCCAACAATCAACATAAAAAATTAACACAAAAAACTTAACTAATTAAAGAGCTAGATTATTGAGGTGCCAAATGTTGTCTAGTAAATTCAACAAGAGATGTTCAAAATTTTATATTCAATATAGGCTTTTAAAAAACACACGGGCCAAGGAGTGTCACTATACACCCTTGGCATATATGTGATTGGTCATAAAACCAAGACAACCAGTTTGCGAAGGAATAGAGAACCCAGAGTGTGGGTTACTTTGTCAGCCGTACAAGAAACAAGAATTATGATCATAAATAAAGAAAAACAGAGTGCAAATTAATTATTACTAAATCTATTTAGCTAAATGCTCTACCGGAAAATCTGCCAACATTAAAGGCTAAATCCGTTACTAAACAAATCGTAAACTAGATATTTTTTTATTACAAATAAATAGTCAAACAAAAAAAAAGAAAAAAAAAAACTAAAGGCTATGTACGTAATATAAGTAGGTTGTTGTTGGATGGTTTACTTTAAAATTTTTAACAGATACTAAAGGTGGAAACTTGGGTTGGAATTTAAAAATTGCTGGACAATGTGTTTACTTTAAAATTTTTAACAGATACTAAATTACTTTCTTGGGTTGGAAACTAACTACACGACTGATGGTCTATTTCTTAGTCAGTCAAAGTATGCTCATGACATTCTCCATCGGGCTGGTCTTCTAGATACAAAAGCCGTTACCACTCCTATTGCTTCTAATACGACTTTTGTTAGAGCATTACTCTAATCCCTCACACTATCAGTCTCTAGTTGGTGCTCTTCAATACTTAACGATTACTCGTCCGTATATTTCTTATGTTGTTAATCAACTCAGTCAGTTTCTCAAAGCTCCTCCTATTTCTCATTATCAGGTAGTCAACCGGCTTCTTCGATATGTCAATGGTACCCTAGCATTTGGTCTATCTTTTTCTCGGCCAAAGTATACCACTCTTGTGGGTTATTCTGATGCAGATTGAGCTCGTTGCATTTAGACTCGCCGATCTACTTATGGTTACTCGATATTCCTGGGGGGAAATCTTGTATCTTGGAGTGCCAAGAAACAACCAACTGTCGCTCGTTCCAGTTGTGAATCTGAATATCTAGCAATGGCTAACAGCCTAACACTGCAGCTGAAATTATTTGGATTACTCATTTGCTGTGTGAACTTCACGCGCTTCCACCAGATTGACCCACTTTGTTATGTGATAATCAAAGTGCTCTCTTTATCACTCAAAATCTAGTTTCTCACAAACATGCCAAGCATATTGATCTTGACTATCACTTTATTCGTGACTTCACACCAAGTTTGTTCCTACCAAGCTTCAAGTGGCAGACATTTTCACAAAGAGTTTACCACGACATCAATTTGATACTTTTTCGTTTGAGGGGGGATATTGGACATACTACTTAATAGTTTGTATATCTTTTGTAAAAATTTTTATTATTTAATGGTGTACAATGTAATTAGTTTATCTATAAAGAACACGCCTTTCCACCTTATTTAGTGCGATGAGAAATATTCACAGATATGTACGTTAATAAAATGATTATAAAAAAGTTAAATGTATTTGAAAATAAACAAAAGTAAAATTAGTAAGTGAAAGATGTGAAAAATGAAAGAAACGTACATTTCTGAGCATTGAAGAAGAGGAGAGCCTTATGCAGAGCTTGCGTGTACTGATCAGGCGGTGGTGGCCGAGGTTTATGTTTCGGCAAAGACTCTGCTATTATGATCGGAAGTCCGATCACCAGAAAAGCAACGACGATGACGATCACCGTCCATTTCAAAGCTTTCCGGCTTACTACGATGCATCCAAAATCCACATACTTGCTCTTCTTCTTCTTCCTCGAAGAATCATTCGGATCAAGAAGCCAACTTTGCTGAGTCTCGTCTAGGGCTCCATTTTGTTGGCTCTGAATAATATTATACAATGATGCTTTATCCATCTCCTCCTCTTCCCTCTTCTTGTTTCTTCCATCTTCTTCACTTGCTATTTCCAATGATCCTCCCCAGTGATTCGCTGCATACATTCTCTCTCGATCTCTCCCTTACGTGTTTAGTTAGTTTGTAGAGATCGATCGAGAGAGATCGACTGATCGAATCGAATTTGACCTGCGCGCAGATCGATCTGCATGATCAACAAATTCTATTAATACGTACTTTGGCCGGATCATTTGTGAAAGGTGATATGAGCTGATTGAGCAGCCATGATATGATATAGTACGTTAAACAATAGAAATTAAAACATTGAAGAAATATTTTGTAGTTACTATACTTTGATGCTTGATTATATTACATATCGAAAAAGAAAAGAGAACCTTTATTTAAGATCCTATAATATAATTAAGCAAAATCACAGGAGGGGTGAACAAGAACAATGCATATATATCATATATATGGAAATCAACAATAGAATTGATTACCTTTACCTTTAATTAACTAAGAAGAATGTGAAATAACTGATCGAAAAGGAAATTAAGCAGCTTCAAAGCTTGATTTCCTTTCGATCTGTACATGTTTGATCAAGTAATGGCCAGGGTTATATTTAAATTAGTCATTGCAGAGGTACGTAATGTAGACTTTCAGAAGGTTGACATATTATATATATATATATATACACATGGGCGAGTTCAATGGAGAACCTATATGTATCGAAGAACCTTGGACAACCACAATGCATCGCAAGAAAATCGTAATGCATCATGCGAGAAGTCGATGCATCACGCAGGATTTTGATGCATTTGTGGTGGTACATAGAGTTCTTCAATGTTCTTCGATGCATGAAGGTTCTCCATTGAACCCATCTCTCTTTCTCTCTCTCTATAGTCTATATATATATAGACACACACAGAGTCAGATTCAAAAAAGTATCTTTCGAAATCAAGTGCACCTGAAGGTACCAACCTTAAAAAATCTTTTTAAATTTTTTCTCATAACCATGTTTAAATTAATGTTATACACATGACATATGAATTTCACATTCATTCATACTTTCTGTATTCTTAAAAATTATGTGAATGTTCAATGCACATTTATGTGAATGGTCATTCAAGTGAATGATCATTCACACCATTCACATGATCTTTTTTTACTATTCACAAAATTTATGATATTGGATATTGTTCCTTTTAATATAAAACCTTACAAGGTTGGCTATGCAAAAAAAATGTGTGAATGGTCATCCAAGTAAATGATCATTCACACCATTCACATGATCTTTTTTTACCATTCACAAAATTTATGATATTGGACATTGTTCCTTTTAATATAAAATCTTATAAGGTTGGCTATGCAAAAAAAATGTGTGAATGATCATTCACAATTAGGGATGGCAATGGATCGGATATGGATTGGATGAAGTCATATCCATATCCATATCCATTAAGTTTTTCATCATCCACATCCATATCCATATCCATTCAAATTAATTTCATCCATCCATATCCATATCCACTGGATGAAACGGGTAAGTGGATGTCCGTTGGATATTAGAAAAAACTCTTTTTAAATTACCATAGTGCATTGTTTTAACAATTATTGTCACTTGCGATACATAGTTTGATTTAAATAAAAGAGTAATTCAAATATACTTTAAAACAAATACAAACAAAACATAAAAATTTTATAAATATTATAACACCAATCATTAGGTTTTTGAATAGAGACCACTCTAGAAATCGAAAGGCTAAATTGTTCAAACTAATTTTTTTTTTTTGAACAACAGATGTTAGTGGTTATTAGCATCATTAGAACTTGAAATTTTGGAGTTAGGATGTTTAATGGAGTTTATCAAGAAAAATAATAGTTAAATAGAAGATTAGATTAAGCTAATGGTATGTGCTTTGGTCTTTAGCTCATTTTCTTACCATAAATAAATAATGTTATGACAAATTAATATGAGTTATTATATTTTTAAATCTAATTAATTAATTATGCAATAAAAGATTATAAATATGTATATAGATTTATATAATATCATAACATAAAAATGTAAAAAACTATTAATATCGGGTAAATGGATATTATCCATGGATGAGAAATATTCGTCCATATCCTATCCAATATTCATCCATATCCGCTCCATATCCGATATTCATCCATTTTACTTCGTCCATATCCACCAATGGTGGATTGGATCGGGTGGATGATCATTGGATCGGGTGACGATTGCCATCCCTATTCACAATTGGAAAGGATGGGTACGCTGGAATCTCATAGGTACGCTGATGAACTTGATTATATATATATATATGCATTGTTTTTATATTTTATGTATTTTTTTAATAAATAAAATTGGTGAGATGAAAGCTGGATTTAATGGGAAGAAGCATGCGTTTGACTAGCAATTAGATTAATTTGCTTTCAATGAAAATGAAAGTTTAGCAACTAAATATTCACATTGATGTATTTAAACGAGCTATCTAGGTTCTGAATTTCATAATATACTGTTGTTACGTACTTTAATTTCCTGAAATTATTTATCTTTTTTATTTTTTTACATAAGATAACTCACGGTTGATCTTAACAATAATAAAATTTAAACTTATTAGTCATTTCTATATTATGAATTTTGTTAACAAGAACTTAAAAGAAAAAGCTAGGGGGTATTTGGCCATAAAATGTATATTTTACCAAAATAAAAAAGACAAAAATTAGAAATATATGTTTATATTTTATCTACTTAATTAATTAAATTAAATTAAATAATTTCATATGTTATTTTTTTTTCATAAAAGTAGATAAAAGTATAAACATATATTGGGATACAGTTCAGCCAATTGATCTGATTGTTTTAGGATTTACTCGAATTTGAACGTTAAGAACTCATGAAATAAAGAACAAAAAATATTAAAGTCAATTTAATAAAACAAAGCATAGGATTTCTTCTCAACTTGCGTGTTAATACTTAATAAAAAAGCTGGCAGGGGCTATTCATGTCAACTTATTTAACTTACAAGGGGTGGTAGCGCAATATTTGAAAACCTCAAACCCCATTGTGAAAGAAATACCGTGGTCGCCGGGTTATACCTTCCTTCGTTGCTGCATCTATTGACATTTTTTAAGTGGCAATGCGATATTTCACCGTCTAAAATTAATAAATAAAAAGTAATTGAATATGTAATATGTAGTTCAAATTAAAGAAATAAAATCATTGATTAATTAATAAATTAATATGTTTAATAAAACTAAATTAATCGATAAAATTCACCCATATAACCAGATTTTATTATGTCAAATTCACCGGATACTTTTAAGTTCTCAACACGCCAACGTCAAACCGTTCAAGATCCATCTCTCACATGAGAGATATAGATTGAATCGATCAAACGGAAAGATATGATAAATTTGGATTAAACGTTACGTTTATAGAGAAAACATAAAACTTAAAGAGAATAAATTTCTATTTTGTCCAAATTAGACTTATTCAAATTTGTTAACTTTTCTTTTTCAAGGGCAATTGTCTAACTAAAAGTCATCAAACTTTTTATTACGTTTATATCATAAAAGAAAACAACCGAAGACTTTCATCCTAAAAGTGGTATTTGGGCAATCAATTTAGTGATCAATTGTTTATGTAAGGAGGGATTATGTGGAACATGTGTATCTATGATGTGTAACATTATTGTCTTAATTACATGAGAGTGACACAATAATTGTTCCGTCATGTCCCGATTTTTTCTTGACTCTTACAAGAAAAAATGAAAACTCAACTGGACCGAATCAAATCGAACTCAAATATCAATTTAGTTTCATACATATAATATTAATTTCAACTAAGATCTTGTTCAAAAATACAAAAAGAAGCCCATTGGTTTTTCTTAAGAATAATTAAAATATTACATATAATAATCTAAAATATATATTACCTAGGTAATATTTTAGAGGTGCCAATGAAGTCTTTGGCCTCGTCTCATTTCCCTCCAATGTAAATGTTAATATTAGGGGTTGTTTGTTTATTTCTTAATGGAGTCATTAAAAAGTCATTCAAATGTACAATGACTTCTTAATGATTCCATTAAGAGGTAAACAAACATGGCTTTAGTTGGTTCCGGAGGAAATGAGATTTGTCAAGCGACACAAGATTAATCCCTACGATTGACAACCACATTAATTTGTTCCTTTCATCTTATTAGGTAATGATACGTTTACGTACATATAATTTGGGTATAAAATATTATATTAAATTACATGAATCCTACTTATCAACAAGGCTAATTGCAACAAAAGGTAATTGTAATGTCCTGCCTTCCTAAGTTCCTAGCTACAATTCGCTTTGGACATGCCTCCTTCTCCCTCACGACATCAGTTAGTCTTGGAGACTAGGCCAAGACTTCTACAAAGTCTGTACATAAAACACCCAACAAAATACATCTAGGAATACAATATAAATACGTCTAACAGATATTTATTAGAGTCTTATAGATTTGACATCATCAAGATTTTTTAAAAAGTCAACCCGGTAAGTTACCTCAATATTTAGTTAGTGTATCCTAGGGATGAGCAAAAACTTGTTTTACCCGAGCCGAAACCAAACTAGTTATTTTTGGGTCGGTTCTCAGTTCTTATAATTCTATTAAATTGATTTTCGGTTCCACCGAGTTCGGTTTGATTCGGTCTAGTTGGATTTTTTATTTTTTCTTGTAAAAGTTGGGAAAAAAAAAAATTTGACCCTGACCGAACATGTTATTTTAGGTATCTTTTTGGCATTTTAGTTCTTTCGAGTTCAGGATGGTTCTGGACCAAGCTCGTCCCTAGTGCAACTTATTTCTACCTAATCCAAAGTCCAAATAGTCGCTACATGGAATATCAAACTGCCAAAATGATATCAGGACATGCCAGATTATACATGTTTGGCCTACATTTGATAACATGTATTTGGCTTGCGAAATATCTGCTTATCATTGATATATAACATAAGCTACGCTAATCGAAAATTGAGGTTACTTGCATATTGACATATTTGAGAACTTTGATGATGTCAAATATGTAACACTAACACTGATGTTACTTTTATGGACCTATTCAATGTAAAAAAAAAAAATTATATATTGTAATTTTATGGTTTGTATTGTATTACTAAACATACATTGTTAATTTGTTTGTTATTTTATGTATTATTTAGTTGGTTAGTTATAAAGTTACCATTCCTGGTATTGCTTTCACTCAAACACATATAATTGCATTATTCTTATGAAATTTGGTATGCTTTAACCTCAAAACAAATTATGTTATATAAGGTCATATAAATAAAGTAAACACAATTTTTAACTTTGAAAAACCTTCAAATATAATTAATTAAAAGATTAGTATGAAAAGAAAAAAAAAAGTGTTACGTGTCGCGTATGTTGGGTTAGGGTTATTAATCAATCAATATCATCCTTGTGATTAGTTAACGAGAATCTCTCTCATCCACGACGAAAGCACGACTCAAATTGCAATGATGCCAAAGTCAACAACACACCCTAATTGCACACATTACCCCTTGACTTTTCAAGATTTACCAAAAACACCCATTTCTATTTCACATCTAATGGAACCATTAAAAAGTCATTCAATGGTAAAAAGAGCTCTTAATGATTCCATTAAGAGGTAAACAAACAAGGTCTTACCATATAAAGAATATAACAATCGGAACAATGAAACAATGAACTAAGCACAAATCTTCCGGCATCAAAGACGATTGAACATGAATCAAAACTATTAATGCACAAACACTTTTGTTACCTTGAATATACAAAATCCTGATACTTGAGGCTTCTCGCCCCCTATCAAGCGAAATCACGGTCTTTTGTCTTGAAAAAATATTGAAATCACCACAATATTTTAACTCCGATTGAAATATATTAATGCTTTGGAGCCACCAACTAATAATTTTATGTAAATGAAAGGGTCAAATGGGCGATGTCCATTGCAAACACATATATTAGACTCGTCTAACTTTTAAAATCAGTCCAACTGGTTAGACTTGGTGGTGTGCAAAGTCGAAAATAGGTCTAGAACCAAAAATTAGCAAAATCAAAATCAAAACCATTGGATGGTAATGGCATTGGTTTTTGATACGGTCTCCTTTCATTGGACTTTTATGATAAATTCATATAGATGAATTGTATTGAACATAACGAAATACAGAACTGATCCATTCGATCCGTCAGTTTTATTTTCCGTTTGCACATCCTTAGTCAAACAAACTGAATCATCAGCTTGATTGATTAATGGTTGATGTCCGGTTCAATTTACAAAACATTGGTTGAATTTTTCAAAATACAATATTTGAATGGAAGTTACGTTTTGCTGGAATTAATTGAACTTTTGTTAAAACCACAAAAGAAGAGAGAGACGCAAGATTAAACAAAGACTAAAGAACTGGATCAATATGGATATAATGGATGCCACATATATTTTTAAACCCTATGAAAATGGGCTAAAAGTGAAAGATGCAAGCCCAATGAATCTACTAAAAAACAGAAAGCCCAAATTTCCTCAAACACATAGATTTAGACATTTTGTAATATATATTCTAACACAATTTATTAGAGTTAATCTACATTTTTTTTGAGTTGCATTTATATTATTACTAATAACTATGAGAAAGATCATTGATTAACCGTCAACCAATTTCCAGTATGGATAAACAAGGTTGTCAAATATCTTTTAATACACACACTGAGGGTTCGGAGATAACCTTCACTTGATGCAAAAAAAATCTCATCTATACCATAGGATTATAATATTGCACAAGAAATAAAAAGGTAAAATATGTAATTGATATTAATTAATTACCAACAAGTTTGACTACAAATTTTGACCATTGTTTTTTACTATTTTAATATTAAATGTATATGCAGTGCTGCATATATGATATATAGTATTACTTCAACGTTCAATAATCTGTTATCGTATATTAAATGTACATCTGAATAATTTTACACACACACAATGCGTAATTTTTTTTGAAATTAAAATATTTCATAAACGATCTGATCGATTTATATAGATATAAAAATTAAATACTTATATCAAATCTCGAATAATAAATTACAATAGTAGTCACATTGTTTAAATATTTAATTTTGAATATATATGCAGTGCTATATATAGTATTATTACTCCGACGTTCAATATTCTGCTATCGTATATTGAATGTACATTCTGGTAAAAAAATTTCAAAACAATATAACGCGTAAATTCTTTTTGAAAAAAATATATTATGAACGGTCCGATCTAGCAATTAAGATTCATTATCTATATATATAAAAAATGTTGAATCAATATATAAAAAATGAATCATAGTGATTATCACACTTCTCAAGATATATTTAGCATCTCGTTTGATCTTTATATATATATATATATGTAGAGATGGGTTCAATGGAGAACCTCTATGCATTGAAGAACCTTGAAAAACCTCCATGCACCACCACAAATGCATCACAATTTCCCCGTGATGCATCATTATCACCACGTGATGCATCAAAATCCCGTGTGATGCATCGATTTTCTACGTGATGCATTACAATTTTCTAGCGATGCATTGTGGTTCTCTAAGGTTCTTCGATGATAGAGGTTCTCCATTGAACCCATCCCTATATATATATATATATATATATATATATATATATATATATATATATATATATATATATATATATATATATATATATATATATACACACACGTATGTATGTATGTATGTACGTATGTATGTATGTATGTATGACACACACACATAACGAGACAATCTCAACCTATAAAAATTCACGAATGAAGCCCAAACTTTACATACAATGCTCTAAACAAGTCGAGTAAAAAACTAAAGCTGATACTTTTAAGGGCCGAGGTCGATTCGGGTATCATTTACATCCTTATGTGGGTGTGCAAAAAAACCCAAACCCAAACCGAAAAAAAACCAAAAAACCGAAACCGAAAATCCAAACAGTTTGGTTTGCACTTTGGTTTGGATTATGGATTTTCAAAAACCGGAAATTTTGGTTCGGTTTCGGTTTCGTCATACACAAAACACCGAAAAACTCCAAACCAAACTGAATGTTATATAAATATTAAAATATTATTAATTTGAATATTTTATTACTTTGTTGAGAAATTTTTTAGTGATTCATTCCTTATATTATTGGCTTTTATTTTATTTTCCTCTTTTAATAACGATATCATTTGTTTTGTGTTGTTTTTTAAGCATAGAACTTATTTTTTTAATTGAATTTAAACAATAATTAAATTTGTTACTATTAAACTTACAAATATACGAACGAAGAATAAAATTTTAAGAAATATAAAAGATTGAATTGAAAAACCGAAATCCAAACCGAAAAACCAAAGTCCAAACCGAAAAACCGAAACCGAAAAAAACCAAATGGTTTGGTTTCTAAATTCCAAAACCGAAAGTTTTGGTTTGGATTTTGGTTTTTAAGGAAAATCGATCCAAACCATCTTTTGCTCATCCCTACTTTATGTATGTGTTTTGTTATCAACTTCAATTTTCAAAGAAATAATAAATAAATTGCTGAAGTCTCTCTAAAAAAGTGTGAAGTGTAAACAATGCATGCTAAAGAAACGCATTAAAAAGTTTTCTGATTGGGATAGGGATGTTTTCGTGAATCATGTTTTTATTGTATTATAAATGTTAACGACAAGCTAAAATTGGTGGGGAATACTTTGAATAAAATGCACATTTAACTTCGGGTCCCAATCCCAATCTGATTCAAGTATAATGAAATTGTTTTTTAGTGATTCATGAATTTATAGTCACATTATTTACTTATTTTTTTATAATTAATAGTTTTTGACCGATTATATCAATTTTACCTCGAAACCTGTTATAGCAGGTTATCATCCATTAATAGCAATAACATTTATATTTATACCGATAATAGTAACAACGTTTTATCTTTTTACCGATAAAAACAACAATTTTATCTTTTTACCAATAATAACAACATATCAAATTAAAGTCTCATTATCTTTTACTAATCATTATTTTAAATAAACTAAGAGTGCGTTTGGTTTGAAGGATTTGAACACCTCATTTAGGATTTGGATTCCAAAATCCTTACATACATGTTTGATTGAAAAAGAGATAGAGGAATCTAATTTCATTTAGCATTTCCCCCAGCCTTCTTTTTTTATCATCCATCATCTACCACAATTATTATATAATCCTTAAAACTAAGCTTTCTATAATCCTTTCATTTTTTTTAGTTCTGTCATTTTCAAATCTTATTATATTAAAATCCTGTCATTTTCTAATCTTGTCATATCAAATTTCAACGATCCAAACGACACCTAAATTTATGAAAATCAAAACACATTCAAATAATTTCATAATCCATTTTCTGTTCAACTTTTGTTAGATAAATCAAATGCCCATAAAAGTAATAACAAAAATATTTTTTATAAACATTATGAAGATTATTTTGATATGTGACATTGTCATGCATTGTCGGTTTTTTAGGGGTACACTAGGGGCGATCATTCAAGTGTAACATGAAAACGTGAAACTCACTTCATTTAGTATGAGCTATCATATAAATATAATGAACACATTTTGCTACACTTATATTATTTTTTGGATACTTAATTACAACAATATTTACATTATTTATCGATTAGATAAATAATTTAATATTCATAAATAATTTCGATCTAATTATGGATAACTATTCTTTTATTTATTTGATAAATAAAATGATATTATTAAAAAGATGCATCCATTTATTTTATGTATAATTATAAATGATTTAATAATTCAATTAAATTATAGAATTCTGGTTTAAATGTACTGCTTATGATCTACAAATAGCCCTATAAATATAACTCAAGTCTAGGGCATAATGCATTTGATCATCCATCACAACACACAAATAAAGAATTCGGGTTTATAAAACTGAATCTTTCTCACTCTCCACGTTTTTTTTCTTAGCAAATAAAAACCTTTTCGGTTGTTGTTCGTTCAATCGATCATTAGGCAATTGCTCGATTGTGTCATCACCAGTAAAACCGAAAACATTCAATTTGAATTGTCTTTGCTTATATTGTTGAAATAGAAGTACAATTTTATTCTATTAATAATTATGTATTGTTTCTAGAATTTCTAGATAAAATCTTGTTTTGTGGTTTATTTTTAGTTCCACCGTGTTAAATTTTTAGTTGAAAATTGCTAATACGTGTAAATAAACCTAGCAATAACAATATACTTTGTTCATTGCATACCAATATGACATATTAAAATGTTTTCCCTTCTTAACATTCATAAAAAAAACTTATCCTACATCTCTCTTACTGTTGCACATTGCATTTGTTCGATATCTACAAATTTTGGACACAAATATAGATTATGAAGTTATTTGAACATGCATTGATTTTCATAAATTTAATTTTTTTTTAATAATAATAAGTTAAAACGTTTTAATTTGATATGTCGTTGTTAATGATAAAAACTTAAAAGTTATTGTTTTTATCGGTAAAAAGATAAAACGTTCTTATTATTATCGGTAAAAAGATAAAAGTTGCTGCTATTAATTAATGGATGGTAACCTGCTATAGCAGATTTTCAGGTAAAAAATGATTATAATCGGTAAAAATACAAAAGTTGTTATAATTAATGATAAATAATAAACAATGTGGCTATAAAAAGTTGTTGTTATTTTTAACATATAACCCATTTTATTTTTATAAAAGATCAACGTATTTTCAATGTATTTTAAGTCGAACTTGATATTATTCCATCCATGCATCGACTTTGAAAGTCTGTCTTTTATATCTTTTGATTTTTCGATGATTTAAAAGAATGCAATGATGGGAGAAATGACATCACTTGATGACAAAGGAGATGATGCAACTTAAATTGTCAATGACCACAATCCCCCGTTTTAATAAGGCCGCGGGCGTATGCGAGAATGCCAAGCAAAATTATAGTCACGTCATCGTCATGTCAGCTTTGTCGTTTTTTATCATTTTGAAGCTGTGGATGCCGTTTAGTTTTTTTTATTATTTTCATTTTAAGCTTAAAATAAAAACATTGAAATAGAAAATAACATTAAATTAATGATATTAAAATTAAACATATCATTAAAAATTAAAATATTCAACTTAAAAATAAAAACGTTCAAATTAGACATTACAATGAAAACTAAACTACACAAAATCTTGATCCGAATATTCGTTTTCAAAATCATCAACTAGATTACAATGAAAACTAAACTACGCAAAGAATGGGTGTTTGTATATATAGAGAGTAAATGAAATATAAATAATTATATATATATATATATATATATATATATATATATATATATATATATATATATATATATATATATTAAATACAAAAATTGAATGGAGAGTGCTCGGCATTGGGATGTCGATGCCATGATTAAGGATGTCGATGTCGAGGAGACGGGGCAGTGTTCCCCAGATGGCACCCTCGGTACCGCCCTCTTTGCCGTGTCACTCCATGTTGGCTAAGTATTCGACTTTTGAATTTGTCTTGTTTAACTGCTAAACTATTTTTTTATCGATTTAACCATTAAACTTCAGTTCACTGTTCTACTTAAAAAAACTAATAGCTAAATTGATACAAACTATGATAGTTTAGTAATCAAATATGTATAATTTTCAGTGACTAAATTGTCAAAAAAAAAAAAAAAATTAGTGCCTAATTATGTATATAAACTAGTTTATTGACTAAATTGGTACAAAAAAAATAGTTTAGTGGTTAAATAAAATGGTTAATTACGTTATTGTCACCGTTTTTTTCAATTTGTGTAACATACTAAATTTTTTTTCTATCTGAGGTAACAAATTTTCAAATCAAGACAATCAAGGTAATCGTATCAGATTGAAAGGTAAAAATTATTGACATAACTGTTTCTTTATTCAGTCATCAATTTTTTTAATTTCTAATAGTGTTTAATTATTTTTAAATTTGCTCAAAATAGCAAGGTATTATCAAAAAGTACTTTTATATTGCATAAAATAGTAGATATAATATAACAGTTAAACTGTCATTTCTGTAAAAATAATGCTGACTGGACAAAGAAACTGCCACGTGAGTAATTTTAGCTTTCAATCTGATATGGTTACCTTGATTGACTTGATTTGGAAATATGTTATCTTAATTAGAAAAAAAATTAGTATGTTACTCAAATTGAAATAGTGTGACAGTAGGTTATCTTTTGATGCAATTAACCGTAAATAAAACAAATTATAAAGTTCGATAACCAAAATAATACTTAACTTCTTTTATTTATAAAGATGAAAAATAGCATATATATCTATAATAATAAATATTATTAAAAGGGTAACTATTTTGACACATGTGACATGTGACATTACCTTGTACCGTCATTTGAAACTTATTTTAAATCTATAATTAATCCATAAATGATATATAATTAAACCTTATCTAATACAAAACTCAAATATGAATTTGAAGCTGGATTTATGTTTATATTTAAGTATATTGTATAATTAGATATCATAAATTTGATTAAATATTTTAAAAATTATTCTACAATATTGATTAAAATATTGTAAAATGACTAGTTTGATATATAATGGTTTATTATGAAAAAAATCAACATTTTCATGTTTTTTTGCGTTTTCGTCCCTCTGTGTTATATTTTTTCATAAAAGTCCTCAAGTTGATTTTTTATTTTTGGTTTAGTGAAATTTGGAAATTAGAACCCGATTATATTTATTTGCCGGGTTTTAAAAAACTGAAAAACCGGGTTCTAATGTCCAAATTTCACTAAACCGAAACGAAAAAATTAAGTTGAGGACTTTTATGGAAAAAAATAACATGAAGTGACGAAAATGCAAAAACGTGAAAACATGTTTTTTTTTCATAATAAACCCAATATATAAAGATATAAAATGATACGGATTGATGAGTCTTTTTATATACATACATACTAATAAAAGCTAGGTGAGGTCGATTATTCTTTCAAAACCATCTTAAAAGTCAAGAGTCAATTATTATATTTATAAATCGAAATTACTCCGGTTTTTCTCTTATATATGTATGTATTAATGTATATGTAATTGTTGGATATAATTTATTAATTAATTTGTAAAAAGTCGTATAATGTTCAAGTTGTTTTGGTCTTAAAAAAGGATTATTTCAAGTTGTTCACCAACAAATCAATCCTTTATTCCTTTTTATAAGATTAATGTATTTTTTACTTCAAAAATAGCCTTTTAATAACGAAAATATAATTTTCTAACAAATTCTACGTATGTGTTATTTATTATTAAGATCATAAAACGATATAATTTGATATTTTAGGATACATAAATCCAAAGCTTAAGGATCATGAGGTAATATAAAAATCATACTACGTATTTCATTATCCGCACATCATCTTTTAAGTTAGGAATAGGGAAAAAACTCATCTTACTTTAACCGATCTGAACCGGGCCGTTTATTTTGAGCCGGTTGTCGGTTCCTATAATAATATAATTTATCGGTCCGGCCCGATCCGGTTTTTCTTTGTGAAAATCAGGAAATAACCACAGCCGGACCGTTTCACAATTCGCCCGGTTTAGGTTCTTGATTTTGCACATTTTCGGTTTTCGAGTGATCCAGATTTGGTCTGGTTCGGGGCTACTCCGAAACCGAGCTCGTCCTTATTTTAGGTAGTGATGTTCAAAGTATTTCCAAACAAAAACTAATACGAAAAACCTACAACCGTTTCAATTTTAAGGTTAATCGAACTAGTTTTTTCTATAAAATTTAGAATGGGAAATCAAATTCGTGGAAATCTTCGGTTTTAGTTTCGTATGTAATTCACGTTTTTCGTGACAGATGATTAACCAAAAATTAAGTTGAAAAAAACTAGATTTGTAAATTTTAGTTTTTAGGGCTAATAAAACAAACATTTATCCCGATAATAATATTAAAACTTCACTTAATAATTAATCTATGTTTATTTCATAACCCAAAACAACTAAATGTTTGTTTTACTAGATTTAAAAATATTTCTCATTCTTTTATTAAATATTTTATTTATACATTGTAATTTATTCAGGACTTTCTTACCTTGAACTTTTAAATTTTATTTAAATATTAATTGTTGGGGGGTTTTTATAAAACTTTATTTTTTAATTAGAAACAATTATCTGGTTAACGGAATAACCGAATAAAAAACTACTTAACTAATTACTGGTTATTTCGATTTAAATTAGGTTCAAAAAAATATTCAAAACGATATGTTTTGTTAACTATCCGAAACTCGTTTCCTTACAATTTAACACTTTTTAAAAGGCATTAGGTATAGATAAAACTTTACCAAAATACGAAGATGATCATTTGAGTGCTTGTTTGGTAACACCTTCCGGCTAATCACTAATGAGTTCTATGATTTTGTATTTCTACGTTCTCTGCTTGGATTCTTTGGATGATCAAGGAGATCTATCATTATTCTCCTCAAGTTTCGGCATCATGTTTCGTGTTCTACGTTATGTTTTCTTTGCTTTCTCGATGTTTTTTTTTTGTCTGTGACTTGCATATCATAATATTTGATGCGTCTTATTAATATTAATCAAACCAAATTAGGGGTGTAAATGAGCCGAGCTACTCGAGCTCGACTCGCTAAAAGCTCGAATTAAACGAGCCCGAGCCGAGCTCGCGAGCCTAAACGAGCCTATATGTAAATATATTTTTTAAATTAATAAATATATTTTATATAGATTAAATAAATATAAATATATTAAAATAACAAATTATATATATTATATTAAAAGATTATTTAAAATTAACTACAAAATTAAAATATATAATAAACGAGTCAAGCCCGAGCCGAGCTCGAGCTTGGAAAATTATTCACGAGACGAGCTCGAGCTTTACATGCGAAGCTTGAAACGAGCAGAGCTCGAGCTCGAGTCTGGTACTTTTAAACGAGCTCGAGCCTGGTACTCGGGCTCGACTCGGCTCGTTTGCACCTCTAAATAAAATAATTATAACGTCTTTTAGAAAAATAGCACAAAAGTTGCATTTAACTCATAAAATGAAATTTAATAGATCGTACAGGAATCTAAATTTCAATCATTAGCGTGTTTTGTGAGGTGGGATGAGGTCGACCGGAGGTTTTATGAAGTATTTGAATCTAAATTCTATTATAAACAGTTAGAAATGATAACTTTATTTATAAACAGATTTTGATAGAATATATATAAATTTAGTTCCGTCCAACTGAATCGAAGGACGAAACGTACGCGATGTAGACATGGGAGCGTTTTTGCACCCAACAACTCGATCAAAATTTTAATTTTTTTTTAATGTATATATATTGCTAATAAACTTAACGTCATGAGGGATGATGCGATAAAAGGTGACGTCAGCCAATGAAGATATGATGACGTGGTGGCATAAACAAACATGGTTTAGACTTTAGAAAAAGTTGAATATTTCACTCCACCTCAACACTTCGTGTCTATTCCGTGTATTTACCAAAAGTTTGGTAGTTGTAAACGCATTTTATTTATTTATTTAGGATTAAGTAAATTTTGACAATTCGATTTTCATATTCGTTGCATTTAGCCACTAAACAATTTCTTGTCTTGATTTTAGTCACTAAACTTTAGTTTACTGTTCTACTTTGGATAAAAATGAACAAAACTAATAAGTAAATCTGTGTAAAATATGATAATTTAGTTGCAAAATCGGGACAATTTTCAGTGGATAAATTTGTAAATAAAAGTTTAATGGCTAAATGTTTAGACAAAAAATAGTCTAGTAGCTGAATCGAGATAAAAAAAATAGTTTAGTGGCTAAATCAAAATAAATCAAAATGTTGAATGGTCAAAATGATACTTAACTCATTTATTTTTTTATATACTATAATAATAATCCATTATCCACAATAGTCACAAACTTGACCTCTCTAATTTAATTATTTATGCATATAATATCAATATTTTTTAATGATAATCCATTATCCACAAATAGTCATAAACTTAACCTCTTTAATTTAATTATTTATGCAAATAATATCAACATTTTTTTATGATAACTATTAAAGTATACACATGCTTTATTTGAAAAAAATGTTATTTGTTGGGTTATGTAAGTGTTATAAAGTTACTATATTTGTTTGACTACATAAATATTTGAACTAGTCCATGACTAATTAATTGTATACTCGATAGGCCCTTGATAGTAACATGTATTATAATGGTCTTAAGTTTATGTACTATTTGATACCTTTTTTTTTTTTTTTTTAAATTGACATCAAACAAATACACTAACAACCTACAAATTATATATTAAGTTTTTTTTTTCTTTGCTAAAATAAATTATTGTTTTGTCCCATGTTGATAGAAATGTGAAAGTTGAAGTGGTCTTGTGATGCCTTTAAAAAAAATCCAAGGTTTTGCTTTCAAAGTGTCTCGTTCAAATGCACTTTCTTTCTTTAGAATATAGAAATGTGTACATCAAATATTTAGAGAGTGTAGGTACAATTGGAGGTGGCTTGAGAGATTCGTCTATATGATTGTAAAAAGTGTGAGTCATATATTTGAATAATGCGGGTATAACTGAGGATGACTTGAGAGATTTGTATAAGTGATTGTAAAAATTTGTCATATAATGAGTTTTTCTCTACAGAGACACATGATGTTTTTTTTTTTTTTTTTTTTTTTTTGGATTTTTGAGTTTTCCACAAATATTAGTATCTTTAAGTTTGTTTATTATTTTTATTGGACTGAATATTTGAGACCATTTTTCCAACATAAAAAAGGCACTACAATCATTACACTATATACTATTAATATCATTAGTAGAATGTTAATTAAGACTTCAGAGCGCGTAAGCAAAACATATTAAAACTCGATCACTGTCTGATCAACTGTATCTATTTTAGCATAGTAAATAAATGATGATAATAATACGTATTAATGACAGATTAGCATGTATAATTTATCAAAACTTTTTAAAAATAATATGTAAACTATAATTAGAATAAACAAATAGATCCAGGAAGTCAATGAGATATGTATGCACATGGAAAGAAATTTGTAGCAAGTTAGGATGACGTAAACCCGTGCTAGAAAAATAGATACCTAGGGCATTGTTACACGCATGTCTCATTTTCACTAGTTTTACTAATCATATATTCTTGGGTGATAATTACAAAATGGTTAGGTTTCATAGGGAACCATATACATCGAGAACCTAAAAAAGAACCAACCACAACTCTTAGATTAAATGATCAAATGTGTATCACGCGATGCACATATTTAGTATGCATAAGGGTATTTTTTGAAAAATAATACACACAGTCAATTAAATTTTAATTTTATATTAATTGAATATTTAATCAAACAATAAATGCTAAAATAAATTAAATTAATACATTTCCAAAATTACAAAATCTAAACAATACGTGATGCATCCTAATATCAACCGTTCAAATTCATGATCCATCTTGTTTATCGTCATCACCAACATTTGGTCATCTTCTTGTTCGTCATCATCATCGTCGTTGTCAAACACAATGCATCTTCGTAGGATTCAATTTAAAACACGATACATCTTCATCCGATTCATCTTCAAACTCGATGCATTTCATCGAATTCATCTTCAAATACGATGCATTCCTCATCTTCATCTTTTGCATCTTCATCGTTTGCATGTTCATCTACATCGTTCGCATCATATTGTTCATCCTCAGCTTCATCTGCATAATCTTGTGGTCGCTGACCAAGAGAGAGGGGGGAGGTTGTCTTCGTCGGCCAAGAGAGAGGGGGGTGGTCGTTGGCCATGTGAGAGGGAGTGAGAGGGCGGCGAGGTGGTCGACGGCCATGTGAGATGAAGGGATGACCCAGTGCGTGTGATAAAGAGAGAAAGAGAAAGATAGAAAGTGAGAGTTAATGAGATGATAGTTCCCTATATTAATTACTCCTAAATATGGAGGTTTTAAAAAACATATTTGAAATTAATTATGAATTAATAATAAATATATTTGTCATTCCTAAATTTACTTTAATGCATATTTGGTTCTCAGAGGTTACAATGCATCAAGATTCCCTATTGAACGTCAATCAATTACAAAAATACCAAAAAAACTCATTTATTAAGTTTTACCCAGAAAAAGTCACATTATCAAAATATCCAACATTTTCGTTACCACATTTACGTGACGGCCAATATTTACGTTACTTATACTTATTATTATTTTTTTTAATACATTTCGGTACAAAAGGTGAATTATCACATAAAGTACCATTACTTTACGGTACCAAATCTCATTGTGCTCATCCCCAAAAATAGATTTGGTAACGTAAAGGTACTATATTTTATGTTACTTTTTACATTTTGTAACTTAATGCATTAAAGATTATTAAAAAGTAAAGTCACATAAATAGTGATCGTTACGTAAATGGTGGGTATTTTCACTATTTTGGTTAGGTGAGTTTTATTTGGTAAAATTTGAAAAATGAGTTATATTTTGGTTACTTTTGTAATTATTATCCCATATATTTTAGTTAATGACCGCACGCATAGTCGATAAAATAGCTCAATTAGATAAATCATTGGTCGAATTTTATAAATAATTAAGGATTAATCAAATCGATCTTAAGAAGAATATATAGATAATACGACCATAAATTCCTGATAATTTCCATGGGTTGGAAAAATAAAAAATTTGATGCTTTTTAGTTTCTACTTTGAAAATTGAAAGTTAGCAAGAAATTAATGTTTTTCCTTTTTATTTTTCAATCAAGTAATTGACTGATTCATTTCGAATGACGTAGCAACGGATGACGTCATCGATGGCTCTATCAATGATGATGGATTGGAGACGACGACGACCAGGAATTTAAAACACACATGAACTATCAAAGGAATAAGACTGCTATTTATAAACTATCAATTTAAAATAGGGGTGAGTTCGGTACTAGGACGGACTGGACCGATACTGAAACCGAAAATCCTGAAACCAAAATAAGAGATTTGGAAAAACCGAATATCGAACCAATTAATTTTATATGGTACCGGTTTGATATAAATATGATACCGAAACCGAAATAAATGATTCGGAATAAATATGGTACCGAAAACCGATTTTTAAGTAATTCAAAACCCGAGTACCGCACCGAATATATTAATTTGGTATCGGTCGGTACCGATCCGGTTCGGTACCAGGCCGGGTTCGGGAAACCGGCTCCGTCGCCCACCCCTAATTTAAAACATATATATCAAATCTATATCTATTCTATAAATACTATTAAATGAGTAACTATTTTGCTACTTGTCATCCTCTCGTGATACCAAGTGGCACATTCTACATCTGACATTTGTCATTTAGTATCCCTAATTTTCTAAATTAATTATAGAAATTTAGGAGTGAATCCCACTAAAATCTCAACAATCAAGACCAAATTTACAATCAATATTTTTAAAACATATTATTTTCAGATTTTTATTTTACATAAAAATTAATATATATAACTTTAGATGTACATTATTTTAACAAAAAAAAGTTGTTAAAAGTAAACATGTAACACATGGGTTAATCAATCTATTCTGTTAAAAGAGTAACTATATGTCACTTTGCGATTAAATAGACTCTAATTTAGATTAACGATGATATGACATTTGTATCCTACAATGTTTCATCAAAAAAAATAATAAAATCAAAGTAAATTAGTTATAAAATAATCTTTTAACTAGGGTTTTTGTTTTGAAAACTTATAAATATCTCTTCTTATCTACTTAGTCACTTATCCAACCGTGTTATCTTACTTTTAGTTTCTTGACGAAACTTTTCATCCTCAACTAAGTTTAAATTCAAGTATTTAAGTATCCCGTGTAATACACGGGTAATCTATCTATACTATTAAAAGAGTAACTATGCTCATTTCTGGTGAAACCACGTGTCGTCACCATGAATGGACACGTGACATTTATAAATTTTCAAAATAATAAAGAAATTTAAATCAAATATATCAGTGGTGGGAGTACCCACCTTTCCCAAACCCACCTTTCTGTACACGTCAGCGCCACATCAGTTTTTCTCTCTCCACCTTTCCCCACCTTTCTCCACCTTTCTAACTAGGAAATACCCACCTTTCTTAACCTTTCCATCTTTCTTAATTTTTTTAACATTAAATTAATTTTAACTAACAAAACAAATACTAGAACTAAAATAATTAATTTCATAAATATTTAAAAACTATTACATAAACTAAAATTTAAAAATTACCGCATTAAAATAAAAAAAATACATAACAATAAATAAAAACTAAAATTACAAATGAATATTAAAAAAATACAAACTAGCCGTCTAAATGTGGTATTTGGGCAAGTGTAATATGTTCCACAAGATAATTTGGTATTACGAACGAAACAACAATTACGAAACTAAAATAAAAAATTACAAACATTTACGAAACTGAAATAAAAAAATACAAACATTTACGAAACTGAAATAAAAAAATTAACAAATTATATATATATATATATATATATATATATATATATATATATATATATATATATATATATATATATATATATATATATATAGGGGTGGGTTCAATGGAGAACCGGCGTGCACCGAAGAATCTCGAAGAAGCACCGACAGCCGTTAGATCTGCTGATTTTAAAAAATTCGCGGAGTGGCACGATTGTAAATACCTCCAACTTTAGGTGCAACCATTTTATTGTGCACCGCGCGGGCAGAGGGGTATATCTGTCATTGTGCACGGCTTGTCTCCTTCATCTTCGAAATCCTCGGCCTCAATTAACAACCCTTCCGTATCTCAACCGGTTTTTTTGGCAACATTTTGGAGTTGATTTCGGGAGATTCTCTTGCCAAAAATTTGAATTTCACCACTTAGTTGTTGATTCTTCAAGTTACGGTTTGTGATAATGGGTAAAAAAACCTCAAGCACGAAGAAGAAAGTGAAAACGGAACCTGAGGTATGCATTGCATTATTTTTGAGTTTTGTATAATTTAACTGTCAATGCATCCTTGTAACGATGCATGAAGCATAAACCCTAAGTTTATTGATGATTGTTGTTTCGAATGAAGCTTCCAACACGAAGGAGTAGCCGTATTCAGTTGAAATCAACTTTTTCGAACACCTCTGAGAATCCATTAACTATTTCAGAGGACGAGGGTTCATCTTCTTGGGAGACAATGACAATGTCTGACGTAGAAAGGGAGATTGCACAACGAAAAGGTCAGTTTATGCACCAAATAACAAATGCATCGATTTATATTTTGGGGGCAGAAAAGGTAGCAAATTTTTAAGTTATGCATTATTAATGGTTTTGTGTGATTGTTCTTTGTTCTTTTTAGGAACAAAATTTATTATTGTAGATATGTTATTTTTGTTAGTTTATGTGTGTTATTTTTTGTTTGAAAAGGATGTTTTGTTGTGTACTGGTATTTGGAAACAAGATTTATGGTCTATTGGGTGTTTGGAATCAAGTTTTATGATCAAATAGATGTGTTTGTATTTATTTTTGTACGTATGAAATTGATGGATTTGATGCATTGATTTTTAAAGTTGATGTGCATTTGTGAGTTTGTGTATGGAGAATGTGCAGTGATAATGACCAGTTGGAGTCTTTTGATTTTGATGCACCACATGAGTTTTTGACAAGTTTATATGTATGCATCATTTTTAAAGTTAATATGCGTTTTTGACAAGCTTATCTGTATGCATCATGTGTTGTTTGCATACAAGTCTACCATTCACTAAATATGCAGTGTTCCTGCTTTCAATTGTGTGAAAATGTGGGAATAAAGGCAGAACCATACAAATGAGATACACTTCTTGTGGTTGTTTATTCCCGTGAATGGGACAAATACCATACTGTATCTGCACATCATTCAAAAAACACAGAATTATATGCATCAATTAAAATATACTACTCAAAATTAGGTAAAACAAGAATTAAAACCCAACTTGTTAGTGCGGTAAGTTGCATCGAATGATATAACATCCCCAAATGCATCATAATTCCGTTTTGCAAGATCATCTGCCCAAAAAACACAAGACAATGCCCCCTCGTTGTCACATGTATACTGCATCGAGAAATTTGAACCATCTTCGCACTTCCTTTTCAGCTTGTCAACGAACATTTGCACATCGTTGTCACCGATAAAAAGTCTTATATCTCTTCTAAAGTTTTTGAAATCATTTTTTGTTGCGCCTACGTTATCAAATGTACCGTGAACCTCCTTTAAAAGCTTGTGAACTTTTGTGGGACCAATATTGATATTCCCAGCCCTATGTATAAGTGCTTGTTGAGCAAAATCCAATCTACGTGCAGAAGTTAGTAGGTGTCTATCTTCCTTATCCACAAATTCATGGTTGTGAAACTTGGTGAAACGATACACTTCGTACTTTAGACCGTCCGATGACCTCAATCTCACTGATGCAGGACAATCAGTACGGGAAGAAGAAGTGCACCGTTTCTTCTTGGTGCATCCATCTTTAGCATCATCACTGGTACCCTTCGCACCCGCTTTGCTACATACTATTAGTTTAAGCTTTATTATCCATCACGGGTGGTTTTTTGTGTTGACCTACGGGTGTTAAATCCAGCGGCCCTTGCATATTTTTCATAACATTGGATAGCTCCTTCCAACGTATCATGCATCATGCCTTCGTACGGAATCACAACACCTGGTGCAAAAGGTATACGATACAACGTACCTCCCGGAGATGTAAAATCATTGCTAGCACAACACTCGCTACGATCCCCAGATGCTACATATTGAAATTAAAAGTTAGTTTATGGTGTTCATGCATAAAATAAACGAAAAAAAAAACAAAAAACAATAATCATTCGTCAGTAAAAAAAATATGTTGCAGAATCTGGAAACTTATGTGATGTTTTTGTGCTGTTTCGTGATTCAAAAAACTCACTGTTTTGCTTTTCGGGTGACTCTTTATTCTCAACATTGTCCGTTTGATTAGCATCCATGTTCGTTCTATGATTATTGGGATGATGAACTGCAGTGGTGCATGAGTCGACCGCAGAAAGCTTGATTGAGGAATCCAGTGCTGAATGAAATAAAATAATTCATATGATAAAATATAAATTTTTTTTAAAGCATTGTATAACAGGGAATAGAATCCGGAAATTTGGGAGAGAAATAAGGGATATTCTAGTTTTAATGAATATCCATAAATAAAGGGCATACCAAATTCAAATTATTATGTATTCCGAAATTGCCCATATATTGAGATTCACATGCATCAGCCGGATCTTATGATGCATGGGCGGGTCTCCTTGCTTCTTCGAGATTCTTCGGTGCACGCCGGTTCTCCATTGAACCCACCTCTATATATATATATATATATATATATATATATATATATATATATATATATATATATATATAAAAGTAGAGATGGGATCATTACAGAACATAAATTTAGTGTAGAACTGTAGAACCAATATCGTCCATAGATTATAATAATCTAATGGTCTTGATTAAAAGAGTTAAGTTTGGAATTACTGAAAAAAAGATTGGTAATAGTGATATTTTAATTCTTGGAGGGGTAAAAAAGGAAAAGATTGGAAATAGAAAAAAGATTGACATTAGCAAAATAAATATCCTTTTATATTAAATTTAAATAACATTAATATTATTAATTTTTAAATCAAAAAAATTATACCATAAAAACGAGAATTTTATACTCTTTAAAACGAGACCGGTCATGATATATTTTTTTCGAAAAAATTTTACGTGTTTATTTTTCGTAAAAAAAAAATTATCCAGAACACGATGCAATATATCATTGTGATATAATGAGATCATTCGATATCGAATGAACACTTTGATATCGTATTTTTAACGTCAATGCAACAATGCATATACGCTCATTATTAACAGAGCTAAAATAATAGTCACAATTAGTAGTCAAAGTTAGTGGATTTAACGAGAACGGTTATGATATATATTTTTTATTTTTCGTAAAAAAAATTTTATCCAGACCACGATGCAATATATCATGGTGAGATCATGAGATCATTCGATATCGAATGAACACTTTGATATCGTATATTTAACGTCAATGCAACATTGCATATACGTTCGTTACTAACAGAGCCAAAATAATAGTTACAATTAGTAGTCAAAGTTGGTGGATTTAACGAGAACGGTTATGATATATATATATTTTTATTTTTCGTAAAAAAAAATTTACCCAGACCACGATGCAGTATATCATGGTGAGATCATGAGATCATTCGATATCGAATGAACACTTTGATACCGTATATTTAACGCCGATTCAACACTGCATATACGTTCATTATTAACAGAGATAAATAATAGTCAAAATTAGTAGTCAAAGTTGGTGGATTTAACGAGAACGGTCATGAATATATTTTTATGAAAAAAAATTTACGTGTTTATTTTTCGTAAATTTTTTTTACCCATACGACCATTCGATGTCGAATGAACACTTTGATATCGTATATTTAACGTCGATGCAACACTGCATGTCCATTATATATTAAAAGAGTAAAAAAAAAAGTCAAAGTGGACAGTCAAACTTGGTAGGCTGCTATTAATTCAATGTTAATTGTATAATTACCATCTTATCCCTAGTGTTATATTATAATCTAATGGTTTAGATTGGTTCTATGGTTCTGTACTAAATTAAGGTTGTGCAATGATCCCAACCCTATATAAGTATATATGTATGTGTTTTGTTTGAAAATTTAAAAAAAAAAAGAAAGAAGGGGGTGAGAGGAGAAGAGAGAGCGGGGTGCAGCGGGGAGGGGAAGCCGGGGCGGTGACGAAGCTGCACGGGGCCGCCTGGGGGGGGGGGGGCGGTGTAGCCGCGGGGAGGGTGTGGCTGGGGAGCCGCTTGGCGCGGGGGGGGGGGCCCACTGCTCTAATATAATCCCTTTTAAAAATAAACCAAAAAAAACAAAATCAAATAAACAAAATAAATTTGAAAATCTATTAAAAAAATTAATCCACTTTTAAATTCAATAAAATCAAAACAAACAAACAAATGAATCAAATAAAAAATATAATTAAATAAGAAATTATAATTAAATATATATATATATATATATATATATATATATATATATATATATATATATATAAATAATATATATATATAATATTAGATCAATAGATCATAATAAATAATAATGTCATCTTATATACTTTTGTTTAAAAAATAATATTTATATCTTTATCTTTTTATTTATTATATTTTATATATATTAAAAACATCCGCGTAATACGCAGGTAATAAACTAGTAAACTAGTATATTAATAAAACAAAACATTTAGTGTCACATGTCAATTGCTCAACTAATTTATTTTTTATTTTCCATCCTAAGTTTTCTAATATAACTCATTCAAATTATTCTTTTAAATTTTTTTGAAAATCTAATACCAATTACCATCTAATTTATTCATCATTAATGAAAGTTAATCCAATTAAATGTTTCAAATTTTATTTTCAATCTTAAATTTTTATATTAATTTTAATTTAAAATTAACATTATGTTGGTAAATTTAAAAAAAGTACAATTTTTCTCATATACGAGAACGTGATTTTAAACTCTATATTACTAAAACCAAAAAATATATCAAAATATTGACAATAACAATATAATATATAATATCAATGTTCTTATGCTGACTATTTATTTTTTTTAAATAACTTATAACATTTTTAAATTCATATTGGATATAATTTTAATATAAACATTTTATTATATATAAATTGATACGTTAATCTTATATACTTTAAAAAAAAATCATTTATTAACTATACCCATGTAATACATGGGTTGCTAAACTAGTGTATTATTAAACATGATAAAGTATTAGGATTTATTTTTATATGAAATTAAACTTTAATTATTTCTAGTTTTATTAAAATTACCAGACCATTGACCCACGTATTATATGAATATTTTTAAATAAAAATTCATAAAATAATATATATATATATATATATATATACATTTGTGTGTATGTAAAAAAATTTAGCAATACTATTATTACTTATCAGAACCATTATTTTTTATAGTTATATAAATAACTTACACTTATAAATTGTGTGTGTGTCTATATATATATATATATATAGTCCATGAAAAATATTGAAGAGATTGATATCAGCTCTTATATCGATTAATTGCTTAAATATTGACATTGTTAACTCAGTTGTTTGTTTTGATACATGGTGTACAAGCATTTAATGCATGATTCCAAAAAATAAGAAACCGTTTACTAACACTAAAAATTTGCACATGACATGCCTTATCTTTAAACTAATATTAATAAATATATATATCACATCAATTATCTTTAAACTAAAATATAAAAAGTTACATATAACACCCTTATCTTTAAACTAATATTTAGCAGTGGTTGCAAATTTACACAAAACACCCTTTAAATTAACAAAAATCTTAAATACTATCCATTTTGTTTTTCTCTATTTAAAGTTTCGATCAAATATAAATGGAAAAATATGACAAATAGTTATGTATATTTGATTTTGTACATATTTATATAATGTATCCTTTTTTTTTTTATACATTTGGTAGTTAAGCCTTTTAAAAATGTTTCAATTAGATAGTTGGGTGACCTGAAAACCAACATCAACATGTTATTATGCTTATGTGAATGAGTTTTTTTTAAAAGACAACAAATATCCAAATAACTATGTACTTTTAAGTTTGTACACATTTATGTTGTGTACTTTTCTTTTGTGCACATTTATTAGTCAAACTTTTAAAAATGTTTCAATTAGGTAGTTGAGTTACCAAAAAATCGATATTAACCTGTTACCACGCTTACGTGGACATGTTTTATGACATAGAATTAAACACAGTAGGTATCAAATTTAAAACATATCATTTTCACTTGATACATATTACGTTTAGAAAATGGAAATTAATATTCTAATACATTGTTATAAAATAATGACATATCTTATCAGCTTGATACATATTGTGTTTAAAAATACTTTTATAGTTTTAGAAGAAAATAAGCCATCTTAGGTTTTTAAATTCCAAATCATAAAAATATGTCCACATAATCATACTAACCGGTTGGTATTGACTTTCAGATAACCCAACTACTTAATTGAAACATAAAAGTTTGACTACTAAATGTACACAAAAAAGTACACAACATAAATGTGTACAAACTTAAAAGTATATAGCTATGTGGTGTCTTTTTTCTTGAAAAAACTATCCATGTAAGCATGGTAACATGTTGTTGCTGGTTTTCAAGTCACCCGACTACCTAATTGAAACATTTTTAAAAGTTTGACTACCAAATATGGACAAACAACTAAACAAGTACACTACATAAGTATGTATAAACTTAAAAATACATAGTTATTTGACGTCATTTTCCCAATATAAATATATCATCGTGACCAATTTATTTTCATCTGTTCAATATAAAAAAAAACTTATGTTTCGATACAAAAGAATAAATCGTAAATATATTGTTATTAAGAGATGTCAAATCATCAAAAAAAATTTATTGAAACTTTAAACTTATAATTAAAAACTCACACATACATCCCTTGTCTTAAAACCGATATTTATTGGTGGTTACAACTTGCAAGTTCACACATTCATTTTGATTAAATATAAATAGATCATTTTGTTTTTTTCTTATAACTTTTAACATATAAAATTTTGATTAAATATATAAATATATCATTGTGACTCATTCATTTTTTTTTATGTTCGATATAAAGAGAATTATGTTTTAGTACACAAGAATATATTGTATTTTCTAGATGGTGGAACCATTAATTTTGGCTAGGTGACTTGGTAGTTATGAATTTACATTTAATATCATTTCTTTTAACTAATATTTAGTTTTAATTTTATTTGGACAAAAAGACAACTTTCGTTCCTATAGTTTGATGGTGTATCCGAATTCAGTTACTCAACCTTAATAATCTCAAATTTTGTCAGTACTTTGCTATTTTTGTCCGGTTTTAGTCACTGGTTCGTTACACTTAATAGCCCAAATGTTAACTTTGAAATAATTACATTTTTACCATTTTCATCTATGACAGTTTTAGTGCCGATAACTTTATTATTTACCATTTATAGTCAAATTTTTTTTAACAATTGTGTGTTTTTATTTTTACGTTATATATATCTTATATAAATAATTTTTTATATAAAATATCCATATAATACATAGGTCAATAAACTAGTATTTCAAAAACTACTAATTATGATATATAAAAAGTTTATAAAAGCTACTCCTATAAAAAAAACTAATGATTATACAATGTACATGTATTTTTATATGGTTAAAAAAATAATAATTAAGATAAATAAATATATTATTCTTAGATAATTTTATAAAAATTAATATTTGTATGTTTTAATTTCAGTCCGTATAGAATTTTATATAAATAAATATATAAATTTAAAATACATTTGTTATTATGCAAGTAAATAAACTAAATTAAAAAAAATAAATAAATAAATACATGTGTGGACACGTACAAAAAAATTCTACATTAGTGATGTCATGGTGTCCAACAAAACAAAGGCCTTTTTCTACAAAAGTAGTTTCATATGCATCCAAAATCGAAAAATCCCACACCAAGACTTTTTGACTTTCAAAAGTAGTACGAGTGCATCCCTCCCTCCCTCCCAATCTCTATAAGAACCCCAAACCCTACTGGGCTTCAACTTCAATCGCTTGGTTTCAAAACAAGAAAATGGTGGCCACCTCACTTGGCATCGATCTCAATCTTAATCCCTTCCAAAATTCTCATGACGATACCCAAGTAAGTACACTCCTAAACATTCATACATATTCATATTAATTTCTGTAATCTTATAATTACTTATTTGCGTCTACGTTTCGCTTAATTAAGGCTTCCGAAGTTTCCACTGATTTTCATGATGATGGAGACGAGGATGATCGTTCGTATGAAAAAGAGGTTTCTGCTTAGTTATATATATATATGTTTATTTATTATCGAATGATTTATTTGTTTAAGTTATTAATTATAATTAACGTATGTATATGTATGTAGGTTGATGATGATGGGGTTGTGGATTTAAGTCGGATAAGTAACGAAAACAAGAAGCTAAAAGAGATGCTTTTGATGGTATGGGATAACTACAACTCTCTACAAACTCATGTTAAGAAACTAATGCAAGATAAAGAAGTAACAGTTTCCAATTCAAAGAAACGAAAGCTCGACGATAATGTCCAACAAAGCTCATGGAAAGGGGCGAACGAGGAGGTAGTCAGGACAGGGATTCAAAGAGTTTATGTTAAAATTGATCCGTCCGATAAAAGCCTGGTATATATATAGTTTTAATTTTTTTTTTGTCTTAATTTCCTGATCGATCAAGAAAACTTTGCAATTTTATGTACGTTTTTAGAGTAATCAGAAGTAGAATCTGGGAGTGATTTTTCTTGAATTTTTATAGGTGGTAAAGGATGGATATCAATGGCGAAAATACGGGCAAAAGGTGACAAGAGATAACCCATCTCCTAGAGCTTACTACAAGTGTTCTTATGCACCAACCTGCCCAGTCAAGAAGAAGGTAAGATTTAAGAATACATATCCTCCTTTTTCGTTTGTATTTCAAGATGCAGAAGTAAGATCGATCACTGAAACTACATAAAGTTTAGTGATTTACATTAAAGATCGATGTAAGACGCTTGTAGCATTATTGTTGGTCCAACAAACGCATATATTGTTGATTTGATATGTTGATAATTACATTCGCTAATTAAACGCACGATTGATTAATGTCGGTTTCAGGTGCAAAGAAGTGTGGATGATGCTGGTGTTGTGATTGCAACCTATGAAGGACAACACAACCATAGAAGCATCAGACAGGAGACGATGTATGCTCTAGCCAATGAATGTGAGATTTCGACTAGTGAAAGAAGGTTTGAATCCCCAGCAGTGGTGCCAAAGCTTGATGAAGTTCTGGTTGAACAAATGGCTACTTGTCTAAGCAAAAACCCTAATTTTACTGCAGAACTTGCTGATGCCGTTTACTCTAGGATTTTGGAATTAGAACTGTGAGTATATAATGTTAACGGATTAGTATTGGTCGGTTCATCCATATAGAGCATATCACAACAGAAAGCACTTCTGTTTACATATGATATATATAGAAGAGAACTCGAAGAGTTTATAGCGAAAATTTGATTGGTGTGGCTGTGTTTATCAAGAAGATCGAAGGATCCATATATAGGTTGGAAATACAAATAGTCTGTTGAATCTTTTAGTTTCAATTTCCCCTAGCTAGTTCAGTTTGTTGGTTACTTAAGTTATATTTACATATTAATTTATGCACATATATAGGTATTTTATGAATATGATAATGTAATCATACATATACACATAAGTATATACACACACATATGTATATTTATATGTATATGTGTTTGTATACATGTACGCTTTTGTATACACCCGTCGAACGATGATCTAACATTAATACCTAGGTAGCTCTTTAATCTGTAGTCATGCGGAGTCTCGTATGCAATTAATTACATAAACTAACACATAAATTCAATGTAAAGACATAAAGCTAGTAGGATGTCACTGAGTTTTTTTTTATCCTTAATCTAGCTTGTAATTTAACATCCTTTATCATTCTTCGATTACCTGAATTCAACATCTTCATTATGAAATGATGTTTCGGGGAGAAAGACTCGAAGATCATCGATGTGATTAGCAGGCTCTAAACGGGTTGAGTTTAAGTGATTCCAAAATCAAGTTCAAATGATATAACTAGCAAAGTTAGAGCTTTTAAATTCTTGACTCGAGTCCTTATCAAGATTTTCTAAATATCTATGTTTGCAAACTGCATGTTGAGTAACTTGAGTTCTAGCTATATCAAGTCAAGTTTTTAGGGAGTTTGAACCAAGACAAATGTCACAGAGATAACTCAATAAATGAATTTAGAAATCAAATATAATCAAGTCAGCCAAGCTTAAACCTGCATCTTAAAAGCTTTGAACCTAGCCTAAGTTAGACAAGCCAAATTTAAGCTTGGCTCGACTCACTTGCAGGCCAATATGATAATTATATTTGCCTTCATATAAAGCTTATGATATAGAAGTAACCTTATAGCTGAAAGATTTGTAGAAATTGTATCCTCTGGATAGACAAAAACAAACTCAACAACAGTTTCACAAAACCAAGCTACTACATTTCGTTCATCTTTTTCTCTATTTTGTTCATGTCACATGTTTGCCGTAAAAAATCCATGTAACATTGTAACATGCTTATTACGATATCCCATCTGCATCGCACAGCTATGTACCTTTCAAAAAAATCGAGCAAATGCCTTTCTAAGCAGAAAGGGTCGGTCAATACACAAAGCAATTTGCAACTTTCACATGTACAAAATACAAGTCATTATATCATTATTGCTTCATATCCTGCAATTCTTCTTTTGATATCCGAAACACTCTTGCAATAAGCGCATCACACTGATGCAGAGTCTCAGAACAAAGAAAACCAAAGGATTTGCACAGGTAAACTAGCTACATAGTTGATGTAACGAGACCTGCAACTTTCTGAAAAAACAAGAAACAGTTCACCTTTCGATTCATATCTTCCATCTTAACTCATTTCACTCTTCTCCTCCTGTCCCTGTCCCTATCTCGGTCTCGTTCCTTTCCCCTTTCGTTTTCTGGATCATGAGTTCTATCCCGGGCTCTATCCCTGTGGTGCCTTTCTCTCTCTCTATCAATCACATCACTCTCCCTCTCCCTGTCTCTGCTAGATGATTTACGTGGTGGGCTTTCACCACCGCTATAACTGTGGTGGCGCTTTCTTGAAGATTCTCGGGAGCCATCTCTTCTCTCTCTCCTCTCTGCGGAGGTTCTTCCTGCAATATTGTAGAGATAATCAAATTTTGTGACACATATGTTAGAAATTGCATAGCTGCATGACAAAAGACGTAACAGAGACGTTCTTTGATATTACAAGTCACATGTGAAGTAGGCATTAATCCTTTCTTGCTTGCTAGTTCCATGTTCACCATTACTTCATAGTTTTTCCTATTTAATTCTTTGTACTTCATATAATTTCTAAGGTATTTTGTGGTATAATGATCCAACTTCAAGATACAGTGAATAAATAAAACAAGGGGCACAAAGAAAACAAAATAACCTTCAAAATTTATTTTTTTGCAAATGCAACATATCACAATATACTGATTCTATCAACTTCAAGAAAAAAACAAGTATTGAACATAAATTAATCATCCACAACTGGAGTTTGCTCATAGTGAAATCCGAACATGATGGGTTAGGTGATTTTTTTTCCTTTTGTGAGAAAACAAGAAACAAGGCAAACCACCAAAATGGAAAAACGGCTTGGGGATGGAGTTGTTCACTATTATGTAAAAGAGGAAATGAGTCAAACATTCAGAAACTTTCTTGAAAGTGAAACTAAAACGTAAAAACAACTAGAAAGTCATCAATCGATCAACAGAACAAGACAAAACAGAATTAGCTTACTGTTGCTTGACACTTCTTCACTAGAATTCAGTAAGCCATATTCTAACTGAAGCCGTTTCTGATGGGTTGCTACTTTTCTTTCAATTTCTTCCATGTTCTTTAATCCTCTCTCTTCCAGGGATTCGCGATATTCAATCAATGCAACCTCAACCTGCCTCAACTTTTGCCTGCTCATACACAGTAAAAGCAAGCAGCATTAATAACTAAAAACTAAAACATCAGGGAAGTCTAAATATTGTAATTCATGATGAAGTAGCAACATTTCATTTAACACATACAAAAGAAGAAACAGCTTCCAAATGATTTCACCACTATACAAAAGAAATTAAGATCATTTGTCAACCATCAATCTACCACAGAAAAAGTATCAATAAGATCATTCTAGATAAGTGGAGTTTCCAGCAAAGCAAAACAAAACAAAAAAAAGATATGGCATAGTATGTTTCCAAAACTGCAAAACAAGGAGTGTGAGACAAACCACCACATCCAAAAGATTCCTAGAAAGCTTACTAGCAAGGAAATTACTGTACCTCTGCTCCTCATTAAGCCCACTATCAAAATGTGATGCAATACCCACATTACTTGCAACCTCCGTCTCTTTTGTGTTTAGGCCGTCACCACCATTTTCACTTCCAGAAGACGAATAACTTAATCCAAGATCTCTAGTATTTCTCTTTTGTTCGTCATCACTTTCATCGTCCTCTCTTGCCCACTTTGAGGCTGGTAACACGGATTCTGTTTTTGCCTTATTTGGGACTGCTTTCAGCTCAGGCTGTGAAATATTAATCATTGGGGCTAAAGAAGCTTTGACTTCTGATCGGCCATCATCCTCGACATGGCGAGCCCATCCTGACAATCCCACAGGATCGGTTTCAACATGGACTTCTTTTGGAATGCTTGGGTACCCGACAGAACTTGAATTGTTCTGAGTGTACCTTAAATCATCATTGAGCTCATAACCCCTCTGTTTTTCCGCCTCTTCTAGATAAAGTAATCTTGCAACCATCATTTCCCTACCTCCAACAAGGGATAATCCGTTGTGTCTGCATCGTCTTTCCAGCTCAGCAAGAGGAAGACTCAACAGCTCTTTCATGGCTGCGCCTTTGCCCATTGCCAATGCCGCATCAGGATTTAACTTTCCAGCACTGCCAACGTCATCAGAGTTCTTCTTTTCAATTTCAGGTACATCACCACAAATGGAATGGAAAGGGACAACACCAGAGCTCCCTGATCTAAGAAACGTAGCTCGTAACCCGCTGACATATGCATCCGAGAAAAGAAACCAATCAGCCCAAACCTGAAGAACTTTCAGAACTCGTTCCTGAGACACAAGATGACAAGAGTCAAGTTTGAATAAAAACGAAATAAAAAATTGAAGAAGCAATTCTTTCTGCCATATGTTGCTACCTTAAGAGCCTCAGCAGTAATTCTCCCTGTGATACCTCGATACAGGTCATTTAAGCTTTCCATTATATCTGGTAGAGTTGCCTCAAATCTGGTGCGATAAGCTGAGGCATTCTTTACAGGAGCACTACTATTGTGAAGAATATCCGAGACAAGCATGAGCCTTGCAACTTTAGTTGGTATTGGTGTTTCTTTAAGTGTCAGTGACTCTGTCAAAACTTCAACTATCTGCAAGTAAACAGAAATAACAGACCAATAAAAAAACTTACTAAACACCAAAATACTTTCATACAAGCCATAAATCCTATTTATTCTAAGATGTTGCAAAGGCATGTCTTTAGTGAGAAACGACAAAAAGACATTTACCATTAACTTATTAAGTGAAGAAAAATCAACTATACCTCTCCAGCAGCATCAGCATTGTCTAATGCAAAACCCATTGCTTCTTTTATTTGAGCCCTTTCTAATGTCAGAGCACGAAGCATATCTTCGAATTCATCTCTCTGTGTGTCGGTTAGTGTCCGTTCTTGTTCCACACGCTGAACAAAGAGAATCAGATAAAACATGTATATATATGTGTGTAAACAACTTCATACTTTCATCATAGCTAAAACAAGTATTACTAATTTAAAAAGCCGACATAACCAGTACCCTGCTTCTTCCTGCAGCAAATGTGGATCCAGACTCCTGGTGCTCCGGACTCTTGGATGTTTGCAAAGCAGGAGGTACCCATCTAGACAATAAACAGTGAAGAGTTTTACATCCCATAGTCTATGCCAAATAGTCTTTAGAATCAGTGGAAAATCTTCAGAAAAATGAACATATTTACAAACTATAATTCACAGATACATATAATTATTTGTTACCAAAGGGCCTTTGGCCTGGCGGTAAGAGGGTGGAGTTATAAGCGAGAGGTCACGGGTTCGATCCCCGTCGGAGGCAAGTTGAAATTTAGGTGGAGTAAGTAAGTCTGGTGGTAAAGGAGTAGTTTAGGAGTAGGATAGTTTGCCGTTAAAAGAAATATATATAATTATTTGTTATTAAAAGGTTCTTATGCGAATAAAAGAAATGAAATTGTTAATGACCCATCACCCATGTTTATATCTTTATAGGTTTTCCTATGTTCAGTCAATTTGTGCTCATAACTTAGTGCAATGCCAATAGAGACTCCAGGATGGAAGAGATGTTGACAGTTTCAGCTCTGTTAGAAAAACTAGGGTACAAGATATGGGAATCAATCCTGGATGATCTTGTGATCGTGTATGTTCACTTTCTGATAACAACAATTTGCCCTATTGAGTATCCAAATTTTGTTATGGATAATACACAAGAAAAATGCTTCACACGAAACAGAGTGGATAAGGATAAGTTAACTTCCAATTAACCGCCTGCCTTAACAGCAGCAGCGTTTTGACACATCAGGGGCTCTGTCCCTTGGATCCCGCGTTAACGTCCGGGTCTTGACTTTGACCAAACTTATACAAGTGTGCACTTCGCACCGCCGTACTCGTTATAGTTCCAACCAAAATCAATAACCAGGTTAAGGAATTACACTAAAAATAATAACAAGCTCAATGCACAGAAAACTAATCAACATGTTAAACAGTCAACTCAGATATTCATGGGTTCTCATGTAAACCATATCTCGTTAATATGCCTATATAATCATCAGTAGATGGCAAAAGCCTCAAACGAAGATGTAGGAATAACATTATAGCTAAGCAAACCAAGTATCAATATATATGTCAGTCAGGCATTACCTCCCACTACCAGTTATCATGATGAAAGGTTCAGTTCGCCACCGTTGCAGAGTATCACCCTGCACTTCCACAAAGACCATATATTATCCTTCCATATCATATAATATGTAAACTTAAACCTGTTGGACATGAACCCTACCTTCGCAAACTAGGTTTTCTTACCCTTCAAGGAATGTCCCAAGTTAGTTCCTCAGTCACAAAGTATGTAGTTTACGCTTACTTTTCACATATACATACTCAACTAAGAGGACAGTAAATGAAACTTTCAAGGTGGATTCATCAGCACACATGTCAAACAGCATATATTATAACGATGAAATTGACATATAAGCTACATTATGTATTCATGCGCAAAATAGTTTTTTTCTTGTGCGTTGAGAATCATGATTTGGCACATACAAATATCTCAAAGATGACTAAGAAAAAAGTAAATACAACACCCAAGTCACATTTTAGTAACAAACACAAAATAAAATAAAAAGGTTCAACCCAACTGCAAGGCTAGAGACATTTGAAGATGCAAGTATGTACCTGAGCAAAGGAATAGAGCCTCCAAACATAGTACGTATGCTCCTTCGAGCCAAGTTCAAACAAGAAACTGAAAAGAGGATTTCCACGGCCCCTTTCCATTATAGCTTGCTCAAAAGCACACCCTCCATCCAGAATATAAAGTGCCATTGTATCAATTACATGGCGAAGATGACCATCTTCGGGTGGAACAACAGTTATATCAGGTACATTTGGAGTAAGCACCTATGGACAAAATCTTTATTGTCAAAGAATATCCATCTTAAGATCAGCAAAAAACTTAAAAAGGTATGAAGAAGCTTTTAATTTAATGATGTGCTGATGCCGAAAAGCTGAACAAATAGGTAACTGACTAACGAATAATCTGATAACACTGAAATGAGAATCGAGTTAATTGACAAATGGATGATACAAAGTTGCAAAAGATATGAAGGAGATGACTAGTACAAACTAGCAGAAGCCACTTTAGAAATACGCTCAACAAGCAAAGTGACTTCCTAGTGGTTGGTAAACAGACAGGCCATGACTTTTTAAGCTAGTTGGGTGCAGAGATCAATTGCTGGTATGCTTTTGACCAAACCTGTTTGACTACAGATACAACATAGCAGCGACTGACTTCAGTCAAAAACCAACAAGGGTATATGATGATTAATAATCACAAGTACATTTAAAGATTACTTGACCAAAAAATAATTAATAGTTTAGTGAATGGAGAAGCACAAGAATGAAGTTATAGCTGACATGTCGCTAATAAGGATTGATCAAAAAAGAGCTAATGTGTTGCTCCCTTTAGCTCATTTTTCTCTCTGGCTACTAAAAAAGCTAAGTAAGTGATTATTACCAATACTCTTTCCCATCACATTATTAATTGATAGTGGGACATGTAATACCATAAGTCTTTCTACTTTTAATATTGAAAAGCTTCATTGCCCTATGTAGAAAGGAGTTTTATTTTGTAAGAAGAGGTCTCATCTAGGGATTCTTCGAATATGTAGGGTGGGTTGACATGAAGAACTAGGATTACACTCTACGATTTCTCTCAATCCATTAACAAGCGATCTTTACAAAAAGAGAATACATCAGACAAACTTAAACTGCCAATTCAGCTTACCAGCTCAGAGTTCTGGCTTGGGACTGAAGTAACTGGAGGACCAGATGGCCCAGACAAGACCACGGTGGCACCCTGCATATCACACAATTAATATAACTAAGGGGCAAAATCATGAGGCTTGCTCTATTCAAACAAATTATCACAAGACCTATGTGTGTGAGATATATTGAATGGTAATCTTAATGAGTCTCGTACATGTGCAGAAGAAGCATTTGTTGTGCTAATACTGCATACATAGAATTCTAAAATGCTACAGACCTCTTTACTCCTAATGGCCATATGTCCAGGAGGGGGAGCAGATAGCGCTTGTGATGGGAGAGAAACAGATTTACCCCACCCAATCTTCAACTCATATTCATATACAATCACCCCTGCAAAAATAGATAGTTTCATGTATTTATGTTGCGCTAAAATCATCATATATGATTCAACTTAGTTTCAGGAAAAAGACTAAGATGACCCTTCGAGCCAGTATCCAGTAGCTGCTAAGCATTTCTTATCATAAGGTCTGATTCATACATTTATCATCACGTGTCATTAAGTTTTTCTTACTTATCAGCATAGATCACTATACAAGAGATTGGTTTGATTTGGAAACTTGGCATGTTGGTATCTTGTATCCAAATTTTGATTATCATCCAACTACTTTAGTTTAGTCCACCTTTCAGGCTTCATAATAATTCAATAGCCTTCTTAATTTATTATAGTAAAAGAAAAACACAGTTTTCCCTAATTGTATTTATCAGGTTGCCAAGGGTTGTTTTCAGAGGGAATGGGATTCAAATCGAACTCATGAACTGGCACTCTGGCAGTTGGTAAAACGTATATATAATACTCTTGATGTGTCCAATGAGATATGGTAGGATCATGATCCACCCCCTCATAAAGTAATGCTCTATTTTAGATTCAGACATACGCATACATGTATATTTTCATATGGTTGTCTTAAAATCCCGCCGACCTATTCCTGTCACATTTCCTACCATACCATATTTGAAGGATTTTAAAAAGCTCTCATGACATCACAGGACATATAATAATATGAGAACTAAAGTTCAAACAACAATGATATTCATAGATGATAAAAGCCTGACCTTGCATTTCATCTTTTGCAGCTTGACCATCCGCTCTATTCATAAAAGCCACAAACCCACAATTTCTTTGCCGCTTGCGCTCCTCTTCAGTCCTAGGCCACATTATCTTCACACTTGCAATGGGTCCAAATCTTCCAAATGTTCGCAAGAGAAAATTTTCATCTACCTGGCATGTTTTTAGCATCAATATGACATGATCAGCTTAACATTCCAAGGGATTAGAAGCACCAGATTAGCATCACTACCTAACCTGAGGTGAAAGATTCCCAACATAAAGATTGGTAGTCTGAGGATCTCCATCGTCAAAGGATCCAGGCTTCCCACTTGGATCAAAATCATCAGGAAAATCATCAAACCGACTGGATGCCTGAGACAAGAGAGACATACTAAGTGCATAACATAAACACAAGAGTTTGATATAAACATTTATACAGACTTCTCAGGTACTTCATTTACTTTAGTGAAGCTGAGTTGATAGAAGATTAATGCAAAACAAATAGGAAGATACGTAGAGGATGCATGAGCGTTGCAGTCGAACACTTAAAAACAATTGATACCATTAAAAATTCATCTCACAAAAGGTTTGGCTAAGACAACAACACAGAATGACGTAAAAAAAGTGTATGGTACATCCATGGAAAGAATCATGAAGCAGTTTCTATAATATTATTTAGATGATCAAACACATCAAGCAATATGAAGATGCCACACTCAACTTACATCAAACGGATTTAAAAGGCACTTAAAACAGTAGTACTAGCATAATAAAGAACTCAACTCAGTAAGTACAAATTAAACAAGTCCACATGCCACCATACATACTACAGCAAGTCTTGAAATAAGCCTAGTAACTAGATGTTCAACCTTCACAAGTAAAATATGTGTGTACATGCCTACATGGCACGGCAGACCATAATCACATAACTATATGTCTATATAAATCGTATTCATTTAGATATCAATGGTTTTTTACAGTGGAAGTATCAATGTGATGTCCATCACGCCATTGTTCACGCTCTTGATTTCGTCTTTCTCTCATTTCTTGCTCATGTTTCAACTCTTCCATAAAATGGTCTATATTTCTTGACTTCCCCTTCTCTTTCTCCTTTGACCGCTCCTCCTGTTGGTAATAAAAATCATTTAGTTAGAGCAACAAAGAAGACAGCACTACAAATTCAAGATGAGCATTGAGCAAACACAATATGAATCTTTGTAAGCTTACTAACCTTTTTCTCATACTCTTTACCCTTGGTTGCCATTGGAGGAGGTATAAAAGAAGGAACATACCTGTAGAAAGAAAACTATGATGCATAATGTTCAACACACAATCTAAACTATCCACATGGACATATGTGTGTGTGCCTATACATAAACACAGACAGTCCCATATTGCATATGATGAAGGTCAAAAGCATATTCACGCAACTGTCAGCAAAAATGATAATTTGTCTTCCCACGCTTCAACTTCCTCCTCTTTTAATCATCTTCCAACTACCAAGACCTTACATCACCCATCTCACCTTACAACACCCATCTCCCTACTCCCCTACCCTGATATGCAAGAAACCTAGAAACAACTTACCACATTTCTCTCGAAATGCTTACACATTTATGTCACTTAAGTTTCACCCTTCACTCACAAACTTCAGCTTTCTGTAACAAAATTTAGCTTAAATTCAAACAAAAACCAGTTTTCACTAATCAAGTGTAAGATGCAATAACTAAACACTCGCGGTGGATTACTTAGTTATGTATATAAAATATAAATGTACTTCTTAACTGTCTAATCTTTGGTTGAGTTGTGGAGATTGACTGATTACCTAAGGTTTATTCGCCGCTACAAAATCTTAGCATGGCTTCCAGCTCCCAAAACTCCAAAAGAGCAGGCGGGGGTCAAGGGGAAGCTTGCAAGGTCCAAGGCAGCGCCCTATGAAGGATTTTTTTAATGCTCAGTCCATTACTTATATTCGGTTGTTGTTCCCTATATATTGATCCCAATCTAATTGTAACCCTTATTCAAAATTAATAGAGAGACTTGGTAGTGACTAGGCAGGCTCTTTAGGGCGATTCTGATCAACAATCCAACAAAGTGTGTCCATTGAAAGCTAAATGTTTCGATCTGGTTCGATTCATGGTGCCAATCTGTGTTATTTCTTCATGTTAGTGTGTTTACTTGTTCCATGCATTGTTTCTCGACATCTTCTTTGAAAACATGCATTCAATTTTTCTTTTTAATTTGGGTACTCATTGCAACGTGCATGAGATAATGCAACTACAAGGCTACACCTAAGCAGAGTTGCTATAGCTATCCTTAAGTTCTTATACATGTCGAAACAACATGCGATTTTCTAACTCAAGACTTCATATTTGTTCCAAATTTAAGAAGCATGAGAGAGAATACAGTAGTGATCTCTTGGCATCCTCAATAATGTTCGGGTAATTTCTATGATGGTTGTCAAGCTGATTGACAAGTTTTCAAGAATCAAGACCAATACACATCTTCTCTCACTTGACCTTTGTGTGGGCCATATTATCTCACAACATTTGTTTTGAGTCTCCATGGACATTATTCACATGAACTCATTTCTTATTGTCTAAAAGACTTTAGGACTTAATTCAGTTGATAGTTGAACTTAGACATTGATGTCTCTAACTGGCCATACATAATGACATTTGATCAATAACCACATAGTTTCTATTCATAGGAGTATATGACATCTAGTACACAATCTTCTACTAGTCAATTCCTAAAGTATATTTAGATTTAAGGACTTCATTCGGTTCTAGTCTACAGAAAATTCATTTTTCAACATCAACATTCCTCTCTTCTTGCCCACTTCTATTTACCAAAGAGTATCCCTGTGCTCTTCATCATGACTTTAAGGCAGTGATATCAGAAGGAATGAACACATGAAGTGGGTGTGTTTTTAGTTTGCCAAACCCAAGTGAAAGGCCCCATAAGAGCTGCAGGCTCCAAGCTATCAAAAGTTACAGAACACATAAATAGACTCAACTTGGATCATAGATAAGCTCTAACGAGTCATAGAGGACTGAAAGGCAACTGCCTACTGTAGACATCAAGTTTCAAACAGCAGATAAAGGCATGTTGAGGATTGCAAAAGCCACCGAACAAAACGTTGAATGCGTAGCAAAAACCTCAACTAGGATATTGAAGGCTTTGAAAACACTAAAGGTTATCATTGGTAAGAAAACATCTGGAAAGACTTCAACAAAGTCAGACACATTAAACAAATATATGTTGTGCGCTGCCAAAGGTTAGGCAAGGGGTGGAAAACCTCTAAGGATTTCACAGCAAAGACCAATAAGCCATCTGAGTATAAACAGGAGTCATCCAAATCGCACAAATGACCAGTTGAATATCTCAAAAAAGTTGTACCTGATATTATTTGGAATGCACACGATGAAACTCACAATACGGATTACATTAAATGGATTGCTTCTATTACCGAGGATGAAACTCACAATACGGATTACATTAAATGGATTGCCAGGAACAACTGTGATTTTTATATAGTTCTTTCTCCTAATGGTTTCCATACATAATAAATTAAGCATGTTTCTACCATAAACCCCCGAGGTCCTAAAGCAAGCAAACATGAATTGCAATTGCATATATAACTTGTGTTTCAAGCCTTATGAAACCAGTAGGCATCTCAGAATTATTAATACTCTTATTTGATATTTTAAGCATATTGGCAAATAAAGAAGCCTGAAACTGAATCAAAATCAAGAGCTACACACAACAAGACCCCTACATCCTAAAAGGTACTGAACCTATTAAAAGAAGTAGATTCTCATGATATCATCACCATGAAAGTATTGTACTTGGTATGCTTATGATATGAGCATTGTAACATGGCTAATCAAAAGCATTTGTTTACCTACTCCCCTTCTTTGAACCAGATACCACATCTTTGGAATTTCCACCTGCGATCCGTGAATGAATAAGAAGGCCCATTTGCTTATTATGTGTCCATGTAAAAAAATAATTTATCTATCCATACATATGCAAGTGAACATATAGCAAATTTGATAACTGAATTTTGAAGAAAGTCAATGTGAGGCCTTTAGTAACTGACCTTCCATATCAGCCTTCACTTTGTCATTCGGGTTAATTGTTCCTCCTCGAACAAATGCCTTTGACCCAGGTGTATTATCCCCTTGAAAAGACTCCACAAACTCAGCATACAAACGAGCTGTTTCATCTTCTGCTCTCTATACAAATAAATATTTAATGAAGCCTAGATCAATAATCTTATAAAGATAACTACCTATATGTATGTATGTAGCATAATTAACACAGCTCCACAATTATTACCTTCTTCTTTGCCTCTTCTTCTTCCCTGTGCTTTTGAAAGGGCGTCTTCTTCCTTGTAATTGAAAAGGAACTCATCTTTTCATCAAATTTAACTGTTTACCACAAACACATCGACATTTAAAACTTCCATAAACAAGCATATAACTCTGATCAATCTCCAGGACCCATTACATCTAGAAATTAAAAAAAAAAACATTTACCGATAGCAATTACAGTGTATATGACTCCAAACACAATCGGAATTTCAAAATGCTATTACCATTAGTAAATTCAGGTCCTCTAATTTCAAAGAGAATATTCTATAATTCAATCAAAATTAGCATAAGAATGCCAATCCGAAGAGAATCAACTTATCACCTATGATCGTAAAATATGTTAATTCATTAAGATTTGGTGCTACCCAGCTATTTGCATCAATATTATATGGTTGTAAGCGTTTCATGAGAAGAAAATGAAACCCTAAAAACTCGAGAATTACTTAACACCGTTTATAAATTCTTTGAACATTGAACAATCGTATCATACCGATCTACGAGTCAAAAACATGCTCTACTTTTAACAAACGGTATAATTTAACAACCTTATTTACATGTACTCGGGATTCCTTATATAGGAAAGGTAATGCTTGGATGAATTCATGCCCGCTTTTGTCAATCCGTAGAGACCAACCGTTAATCAAAGATCCGGTTGCCGGAGGTTCCTCGGCGATCGCTTTCTGTCCCCTAACTTTCCCTCGTATTATTGTGTAGTAGTCTACTGTGAGCGGCCATCATCATGGAACCGGTGAGTTCAACCTGGGCCCACCACCACGAAATCACGAATATACGTTCAATTTGTAATTTAATTCATTTTTTTTTTTGTGTGGCGGTTATCGCCTGGGTCCAAATGTCGACAGATCCCGGTTTGATTCCCACCACAATCTTCTAGTTAGATTAAAATTTTCATAGCTAGATTTGTTCACCTGAAAGGAAAACCTCTAAAATCCACCTCTAGTGAGGATCGAACCCGAGTAACAACCCTTCCCAAGATCCTTACGGAACACTAGGGCAAGCCCTAATGATTGTAATTTACCCTTCATTAGATAATACTTTTGGAACGATAAAATCATAAAATACTCCCATCTTTCTTATTTTAAAATTAGTTTGTCATGTTACTTTATTATGAAAAAACACAAGGAACAAAGTTTAGATGGTCAATTCTATCTATTAATTATAAAACTTAATCTATTATTATTAAAATTTTGTTGATTTAATTATATATGTATTCGATTATAAGAATCTTCATATATAATAAAGAAAAATCATATTTGTCAGGTGGTTCTTTCAACGCACCAAATATTACGTGTTTAAAATAATATTTAAGATTATTTGTCGAGATAAGCTATATTTAAAAGGCAACAAAAAATGATTCTTCTTCCCCACAAATGGAGCATTTCAGTCCTTAGTCAATCTCTAATGGTGAAAAACACATATCTCTCTGACTCTCTGTATGGTGTTCTACCAAAGTTTGCATGATACAAAGAAACAGGAAAGAGCGCATGTAGACCTGACAATTCGTGTATTCGTGTCGTTTTCACATGTCAAACATGACACGTGAAAACGACACGAATACACGAAGGGCAATAACTTTTATCTCACTTTTTAAGATGTATTCGTGTCGTGTCTCTCAGAAACTCGTGTGTGCATGTTGCAATCAAATCTTCACATATGTAATATCCTGGCAACTGAACTATATATAATGGAAAATTTAAACTGAATTACTTGATTTTTTGATCCAATAAATATTATTGGTGTGTGAAATTACTCATTGTTATTGCCCTTTTGATCTTCTTCATCTGTCTTTTGGTATCACAAATTCACAACTGTATGGTGTAGCTAGTTTTGCAATGCATCAAATTGTCTTTTCTAGTATAAACGTTGTCGACATTTATGAAGTGCTTACAAAATAAAATTCATATATCATGCGTATAGTTTTTCTGTCCATCTGTACATTTGCTTAAGGATTTGAATCCAGCAATGAGAAACATTAATAAATTATGACATCGAAGCTCTTTATAATTTCATCCATGGCCTTGCTGACACGAGTCGTTAATTACTGTAAGTTGTTTTTCTATCCCCGCTAAATAACCACCATATTTGTGTTGCGCCTTTTTCCTCAACATGTCAAAACTTCAATTCCTGGATCGTTTGATCCCAAATGGTAAATAAACTCACACGCCCTGATGACACTGATGTTCATGAAGAGATCGACAAACTCACAACCTCAAGTGTGGAAAGCCTTGTTTAATACTATTGGACCAGATGCCTCTTGAGTCTTGTCGAATGAACTTGTTTATCTACTTGGATCTAATATATATGTTTGATATTATTTTTGTAAAACATGTATTTTATAAGCTTGGTTATACTGTCATCATTAACCGTATTTTAAACTCTTGTATTGTACACTCGATCTAGACACAAGCTCATCTGTAACTCTTGTATTCCTTACTGAACAAGAACTTGGTTATTGGTGTGTGTATATAAGGGTTTGGTAGTATTTTCAACAAGATTCATAAGATTCAAAGCTATTTTATGGTTGTTCACAATTTCACAGCGAATAAAGTGTTCACAAAATATCTTTAGTCTATATTATATATATATATATATATATATTGTGTGTGTATGTGTGTTTTTACATGTTTTTGCCTTACACTTATGACCACTCTATTCAGACATACCTTCTATAAGACCGGACAGAATGTTCCATTGCCTGAAGGAATTGGCCCATTTCTTGCTTACAAGTAGCACAAACTTGCATTAAAAAAATCCTTTGAAGGCATTAGGTTTCTACTTTGTCTAATGTGAATATGTGATATGGAGTTCTGATTTATCATCAATCCCCTAACATTGCCCCCATTGTATTTTGCTTTATTTCAAACTAGAGTTGTCCTTGGTCAATCTGTATCGTGTTATGTTGTTTTGGTGTTTACATCAACTTAGACATGTATAATGATGCTCGTTTTTTAGCCAGAACATACCGGCGTACTATATTTTCCCTTTTGTTTTCGTTGTAAACAAACTTTTAGGACGTTTGGCTCTCAAAGATGATTTGTAAGAGGTTGATATCATATCAGAGTATAATCTTAATTCTTATAATTTGACTAAATTTATTCACATAACATTATAACAACAAAGTTACAGAATCTAAAACTCTAAGGTGACTTGATTATGAATGTACAATCAAACTTCTTGTCTTTCCTTCAAGGGAAGTAGTTGCAAATTCTCTCTGTTTGTTTCTAATCCTGAACTTTTGCTTCCTGACTGTAAGATATCCGGAGTCCGTATGTTCAAACTATTAGTATTTGGAACAAGAAAAATGAAACCCAACGTTGCAATTCTAAGGAGGTTCCTAATAAGAATCACGACCCATAAGTTTGCAAAGTCGGTTCTTGTGACATGAAACACACGAAGAATTATCGCGCCTCCCCACTTGGAAGAAAGGGAACCAAGGCTATCAATGCTCATTAACAGTGCAAAAAAGGTGCCTTCGATGCCAATTGGGCATAAAGTCGTGCTCAATACGATCATAGGCATCCACCTAACCCTGCTCACAATCCGCGAAACAGATTCCTCCAAAACCACAAATAGGTAATCAGGAAGCCTTAGAACGAGGTTCCACCGTAAGATGAACATGAGGTCAAGCATCCCAGAGAGACCATACACGAGTTGAGCAAAAAACAACAACTTACGAAAAGGGTAGTCTTTGAGGAGCTTGTGGTAGATTAGAACTCCAACAATAGAAGCCAATGCTCCAATTGCATGCACCATCCCAACTAGTTCCTGCATTTAAAATCTCGATCATTGGTCATTACCATATTTGCCATCCCAACCAGTTCGCAGATTTTTTTTCTCTGTGATTTGCATTTTGTCAAGGGATTTGCATTATGCAGCATTTGCATTTGTCAGGATTTTGTCAAAGAATCTGCATTATCTTATAGAAAAGTTTGCTGATATGAAGAATGCAATATAACTAGGATTTAAAATCCTAAGGGAGGCTGAGTTTTTAAATAACAAAGAAGGAAGAGATTTAAGAAATCTTGAGATTTTAAATCTTTACTGAAATCTGTGAACTAAAAACAGGATTTTAAATGCAGATCTCACGAAAGATCATAGAAACTACCTGAGAAAATGCAGGACCCGCTTTAGGGTCAGTGTACCAATAAAATTGGCCTTCGTGGGTACTAAAACTTAGAGCCAAGGAAAGGTACATGTAAAGAGATGGCTTCCAGACTTGCGGGATTTGGATGGTTTCATACATGCCTCGTAACGCTCCTCCCAAATTCTCCATTGCCTGTGAAACAAACATTTAGATTTATATCTTCCACGACGATATACAAAAAAAGATCCTTGAACACCAAACAAACAATCTACTGTTCGTTGTATATCGTCAAAAGATCTAAATGTGCTACAATTTCTTTGAGTGTACGTTGATGAGTTGCATAGATCGGTTCGTAATGAAATCTAACCCAAACTAACCTGTCTTTTCTTTGCAGAAGAGTCATCAGATGTTTTCTTTTCATAGATCACAAATCCTAAAAAAATCTGTGATGCTGCTGGAATTGCCAAAAGTCCCAAGGAAATCTGTTACATGATTTAAAGAAGAAAAAAAGTTACTATATCTTTTTTTTTTTGTGTAGAAATATGGTTAAGACAGGGATATGAAGGTAAGATTGTTGTTCAGAATAATTCAGTAACATGTTTTGTTTTGAATCCTTCACCTAAAACCATTCAGTTCAGACTTCAAAGAGGTTTTAATGTGTTCATTGACTAATTTTAAAGTTTAATATTTTAGTCGATGAAGCTCTGATCGTTTGAATTTTGAAATGAGCATTGATTAAATCGTTAATCTTTGGGTATGATAAAATAGTGCATCGTTAAGGTTATCGTAAATTTAATTAAAATTTTTTTAGCCAAGTCAATTTTTATTTTAATAGTTATATGATTGTAAATCGAACATATACCGAATCATGAATGGAAAATTGAGTTCATCCGGGTGTGTGTGGTCCAATTGCAGGGGTGTTCAAAAATATCCGAATCCGAGCATCCGAAACAAAAATCCGATCCGAAACTATCCGAAATTTCGGATATCCGGATTTTCGGATATCCGAAATTTCGGATTCGGATTCGGATAGTAAAATTCCAGATTTTCGGATATTCGGATAATCCGATATCCGAAAATCCAAAAAAAAAAGATAATTTTTTTTACATTTTTTTTATATCTTTAGTATTGATTATTTACATAATATTGAGTGTTTATTATTATTCTAATGTATATTTTTGAGTTTTATCTTAGTATTATAGATTTATTAACTAATATTTTTATAAAATTTAGTTTTTATGTAATTTTTTTAGTCGTTTTGAGTAAAATAATTCCGGATACATTTAGTTTGTGATATATTTATTTTTAATATCCACTTGGATGTATGAATTTGTATTTTAGATATTTAAATATTTGATTTAATTTTTTTAAAAAATTAAAAAATATGAATTTTCGGATTCGGATAGCAAAATTCATTCGGATATCCGAAATTCGGATATCCGGTTTTGAACACCCCTATCCAATTGTATTAGAAATTGTTGTGTGTCTGATTCTAAAACTAATTCTATTAAGAGGGTGTTTGGATTTGCGTTTGAAAAAGTGCTGTAACGTTTTGGAAACTAATAATCAGATAATAGTTGTAACAAAAAGTGCTGCAGGAAATGTAGTGTTTGGTTTAGCTTCTGCTGTTTGCTATCATAATTATCAAATAATCAGTTTTTAAAGTGTTTGGATTTGCGTTTTTACTTGTAAAATGACCAAATAATCACTTATGAAGCAAATAAGCTACAATTTTTAGCTTATGAAAAAGTGTGGTAAGATTAACGCTAAACGCAAATAATCACTTATTAACGTATGCAATCCAAACACTTTAAACTAATTATTTGCATTATTGTAACGTAATAAGCTGATAATCTGGTTCATAACGCAAAACCAAACACCTTCTAAAGATATTTATTCAAATTTTAAAGTTTGTAATTTTATTAATTTGTTTCTTTTCAACCAAACTAGTTATCTTGTTATTACTATTTTTTCAATTATTATAATTCATCAAAACATATTTCTTTAATAAATTCCAAAAATTATAAAAAAAAAAATCCTATCCATATTAATACTAAAATTTTAAAAATATTTATTTTTTCAATAAATAAATGTTCATAAATTATCAGTATTACAAACATACTAAGATGTATTGTCTTTTTGATTTTTTTTATAATATTTAAATGATTTGATTAATGAAAAATTAATCTACAAATAAATTGAAAGATAGTCAAAACATTTTTTATTTTTTATATTTTTAAAATATTTAAATGATTTAGACATTTGGTTAATGAAATTTGAATTTACAAATAAATTATAAACGTATATAGCTGATTTGTTAGTAATAATCATTTAATATCTGATATACACGCACACACATATAATATGTAATTTAAGTTTTGAGTTACAACCATATGTTGGATTATGTTGAAATTTTCATCATGTTTTATTATTTTAGTAACCATATAATCTAACTAAAGATTCTATTTTTGATTTTATAGGTTATTTGTTATGTCATATCATCCCATAAATATAGGAATTTCAAGGATTGTGATCGTGTCATGTGAGCTGTGAGCACATACAAATAATAAAAATTTTGATATTCAATGGTTCTGATCATGCCATGTGAGCAATATTTTCTCTCTACTCTGCCGGCAATAAATATCTATAATTTCTTGAATCCAATTTAAAATTTAAGTTAATACGTACAATTTTGGTCAAATTTGGCTTTCAAACATAAAATATTCGATAGGTAACCTAACGAATTTTTTATGTTTTTTAGTTAATATTAAAATGTTTTGATCGATCCATATATAACTTGTTTAAAATATAAAATAAGTAAGCAGTGTTATCAAAATCAAAATTTTTTTAAAAAAATTAAGTAATTAATTTCAAGTAGGCAAAACCTCAAAAAACATTAAAGCAATATTCATAATTATCAATTAAAGTGTTTCTTTTTTAGAAATGTTGTTATACATTCCTTTCCGTATACATATTAATAAAAAATAACAGTTTACGTCACATGATGCTTTCTCTTTAAACATCATCTTCAGTAAATTACACGGATGGTCCCTGCGGTTTGGGGGTTTTTGCAGTTTTGGTCCCTAAAAGTTTAAAATTACACAGATGGTCCCTGAAATGGGTATTTCTCACGCAAATGGTCCCTGCCGTTAACTTGAGCCGTTAGGCCAGTTAACTCACAGGGGCATTTTTGTCATTTTCATCCCAGGGACCATTTACGTAATTTAATCTTTTTTATTTTTTATAAAATTTTAACATTTCATATCTTATTATTATTATTCGAACCAAATAAAAAATAAAAAAAAACTCCCACCTAATTTTCTAGATCCTTTTGCTTCACAATCTGAAATCAAAGTATCCCAAATCTCTGCAAAGACCTCAACAATCACCTTATGATGTTCTTCAGAATTTAATGAAAGAAAACACTCCATCAAATTTTCAAGATCTTCAACTCCAAAAATCTCCTTTTCCACAATCATATCCACCATTGACACCTTGAAATCTTCATATGGATCGCTCGAATCTTGCATTATTTCATCTTTTCCGGTATCGGGGTTTCTTTTTTCCGGCATTTTTTGGCGGTTTTTTCGTGAATAGGGGAAACGATGGTGGTCTCTGGTGGTCAGTATTCGCCGGAAAATGGGTGGTTACGAGACGGAGCCGGGAGATTACAGGAGGAAGAGAGGGGTTGAGGTTTTGGTGAGAAAAGGTCGATGAGGCGACGGTGGTGGGGGTTTTCCGGTGGGAGTTTTCTCATGAAAACATAACAACAACTGAGGTGGAGGGGGATGAGGAATGATGATGATGAAGGAAAGCTTCGCGGTGGTGAAGAGATCGAAGGATCCATATGAAGATTTCAAGAAACTGATACCTGTAAAGTGGAAGGTAAGATGAAGGAAAGCTTCGCGGTGGTGAAGAGATCGAAGGATCCATATGAAGATTTCAAGAAATCGATCATGGAGATGGTAACAGAGAAACAGATGTTTGAAGAGAGTGATTTGGAGCAGGTTTTACCATGGCACGATTGTGGAAGCTTTTTCGATAATCTGGGACACAATGTTTGGTGATGATGATTGAACTTGATGTAGATCCAGCCATAACCAAACTCAAAAGTCAACAATTTCTATGTTTCATGTGATGGATCATCATCTCACTAAGAATATGAATGTGAATAATAAGAAAAGATGATAAATTAGAAAATAGAAAAAAGATAAACTATTAGAAAATTACGTAAATGGTCCCTGGGATGAAAATGACAAAAATGCCCCTGTGAGTTAACTGGCCTAACAGCTCAAGTTAACGGCAGGGACCATTTGCGTGAGAAATACCCATTTCAGGGACCATCCGTGTAATTTTAAACTTTTAGGGACCAAACCCGCAAAAACCCCCAAACCACAGGGACCATCCGTGTAATTTACTCCGTCATCTTTAAAATATTTCAAGTTTTTATATATTTATAAAAAAATATTTATTTATTAAATATACTTATGTAAACTAGATTAGCAATAAAAGAGAGTACGGAAGATCAGAGAGAACATGAGAAAGATTTATTGGAAAGGGGGTTGTATTTAGAATATCTTAAAATGCAAGCATTTTATTTAACTAATTTTTAAATTAATGAAAACATTAAACTTCGTCAATATACTTTTTAATACCGGAGTAAATCTTGACTTTACCATACACAACTATCAAGAACTCAAGAAGGACATTGCTATATGTACACCCACTCTTCTTGAATTTTACTAATCACACACCCCCTACTCACTTGATTTTTGTTAATGACATGAGACTTAATGACGTGCGATTAGCAATTAAGCGGGTGTGCATATATAATTAACCATAAAAAATTCATGGATAAACTTCGATTGGAAGTCGGCAGGTCTAAAATGTTTTCTCCATGTCAGTACGTTTGTTAAACAAATATGTTAGTTGTCTAAATATATATTGTGTAAACTTTATGAAAATTCTGTAATATATAACACATACATCACAAATTAAATAAATTTATCAAACACCGATTAATTAATCCCGATCATCACAGAAAAGAAAGTATTGATATTAGTATGGTTACTCAATTATGTAATACTTTATAGTATGTTGTACAAATATATAATTAAGAATAAGAACTGAATTGCAAATAGACATAGTATGAAGGGTTACGGTTCATGAAATATTGTGACTTTTCCGAAAAGACACCAACAAACAGTTACAACCATTCGTAGACACCTTTTCGTATAGAAATCCAAGCCAACAGCCAAAAGATTGTCGTATTTAAGTAGTAATATACTCCCTCCGTCCCAAAATAATTGTTCACATTTGACTTTTGAAGTCTTTCTATTTCAACTTTCACCTCAAATATATTAGTTTGTGTTATATAATAGTTGATGAAAATTATAAAATTCCTTTAAAACCAAATCATTTCATATATTTTGCATCACATGTTATATATCACAAAGAAAAATGTTTAATGTCAAAGTTGAGAAATAAATATTTCAAATGTCAAATATGGACAATTATTTTGGGACGAAAGGAGCATCTAACAGTATTATTTCTTTAGATTATTATTTTTCAAAGCATAAATATATATTAAAATAGAAACTAAAATTAAACGTTGCCTGAATCTGAAAGAAACTAACTGACCTGAGGACCAAGATGATGAACAAAAAACCCACTGGTTGAGTAACCAATGAGCGCACCGGCCGATGAGCATACCCCACACAGGCTTTGCATGTCCGGAGCCAGTTTCCTGAATTCAATGCTGTTTCTTGCTATGCAAGCATCAATGGTCACATCCGCCACCGCCATCCCTGCTGCAATCGCAATCAAACACCACAACGCCGCACCTACACCTACCCTAGCACCACCTTCCGCCACCATCGTAGCCGCCACAACTCCCTCCGCGCCTGCCACAATAAAGTACGGTCGTCTGTTGTACCCCATCACCGGAAAAACGTCGGTCATGATGCCCCATACGGGCTTCATGACCCAAGGAATATGGTACAACCCTATGAAGATCTGGACCTTCGAGGGTTGTACTCTCTGGACGTCTTTCCAGTAGTAGTCAGTGACGACTCTGAAAAAAGAAGCCGCGAAGCCTTGGCTAAGGCCGTAAATGAGGAAGATACCGAGGATGAATGATGGATTGAGCTCGGAAGATAACATTTTTAGCCATTGGAATGGTTGGAGTATGAGTGATGTTATTGGGTTATGTAGTTTGGTGGCGGTTTCCGGTGGTGGTGGTGGTGGTTGTAGGTGGGCGGTGGCCGGAGAATGGTGAGATGGGTCGATGAGATTTTTGGTCTCTAAGTCGGACATTTTGAGATCTGATCCCATGTACGTTTGACTTGGGAAGTCTTCAAGAGATACAGAATTGGAAAGATAATGCAATTAATTAGTAGAAGATTTTGGAATAATGCAAATTTTTATTCTTGACGTCATTAGGATGTTTAATTTAAGGTTTACAGGGTGTTTGGATTTGCGTTTGAAAAAGTGATGTAGCGTTTTGAAAACTAATAATCAGATAATAAATGTAACAAAAAGTGTTGTCGGAAATGTAGTGTTTGGTTTAGCTTCTGCTGTTTGCTATCATAATTATCAAATAATCAGTTTTTAAATTGTTTGGATTTGCGTTTTTACTTGTAAAATGACCAAATAATCACTTATTAAGCAAATAAACTACATTTTTTAACTTATGAAAAAATGTGGTAGTATTAACTTTAAATGCAAATATTCACTTATTAATTTATGCAATCCAAACAATTTAAACCAATTATTTGCGTTAATGTAACGTAATAAGCTAATAATCGCGTTCATAACCGAAAACCAAACAACCTCTTACTATGAAGGAAAAAAAACATCAAATTTGTTAAAAAAAATTATTTTATGAAATTTAACTAGGAATGAGCAAAATACTCGTTTTATCCGGACCGGACATATATATTAGAAACCGATTATAATTAACAAACCGGGTTTTTTTTTTAACTAAAAAGTCAGGTTCTGATAGCTAAATTTTATCAACCAGAAAAAAAATATTAACTTGTGGATTTTTCAAGAAAAAAATAACATGAACTCGATAGAAGATTCAAATTATTGGCTTATTTTAGCATTGTCAAGTATGATAAAAATTTTACTCTCGTTATCCATCGTTTTCTTTAAGGGCTAATCACTAAAAATAGAAATAACTTTGTGCATTTTTTAGCATTTATAGCAACATTATTTATTTTTTTATCATTAATAGTATCAACTTTTACATTTTTTATCATTTATAGCAAAACTTAAAAAAGTTGTTGCTATAAATGATAAAAATAATACAAAAGTTATTGCTATTAAGGATACAAAATACAAAAATTGATATTGTTAGTGACAAAACGATAACTTCACACTTTTAATAAAAATATATCATGAAGATCAAAATGATAAATAATAATATTGAAAGATAGAAATAAGAAAACATATAATGGTGATTTTCAATAAAATTAAACCAAGTAAAATGTAAAATAACAATATTTAACAATTACAATTATATAAAAAGATTATCAAGTTAAAAACTATAAGAATTCAATTTTGAAATAAAATTAAATACAAATGAAAAGAAAGTAGCAACGAGTCTGATCATAAACAGATTGGAGATGATGGTTTATTTCGGCCGGATCTCAACTCCTTGCACAATAAGCCCGGTCAGTTCCTCCGCGCCATTATCGCAAGGGCTCAAGTTAAGATTTTTGTATATACTACTAGTTGTAGCATCTGTGGTAAATGCCCATATCTCAACCTCCATCCAACCATCTTTTCTTTCTTTTGCAATCCCTTCCATTTTTGGTCTGTTCAGTGGCTTCTTTTCGGGTTTCTGATCATCGTTTCTTGACATTATTACCGGAGTTTTTGGGCTGATCAAGAAAATAAAACGCACTTTGTTATCTGACGATGAAAATCCTTCGGGATCCTCTACTTTTAGAGGATACTCAAAAGACACATGTCTAGTCTTTGGTAGTTTGTACACAAGGTAAGTTGCATAAGTTGTGTTTGGTGACAGAATGTGCAAGTTGATATTCAACTTCATATCAAAATCCCTGCCGGATACGCACTCTGCCACCTTCTCAAATCTGCAAATATCAATCGATATTAAACTTTATAAGTTGAATAGTTTCAAAGATCGAATATATATCATCGTTGATTGTTTTGGTAGTCAATTATCAACACGATCAAGAGAGAAGCTAGGTTAACTACCTTGTTGATTCACGTAGAGATTTCCCACGAAAACTTGCCGTATGAGAGAACCGATTTGTTTCCTCATTGTCAACTTCTAAGACTGATGTTGCTGCTTGCATACAACATTTCACTCCATCTTTGTCAAGAAAAAAGAACTGTCCAAATTACGGATTATATTAGTAAACCGATCACTATATTTGGTCTTTGGATAATCAAATCAAAACGTACGATATGTACAAACAAGCTGGAAAAGTAAGGCGGCGTTTGGTTCGCAGAATGTTTATTCTTGTAATGGAATCTGTCAATGAATGGAATTCTGGAAGGAATGGAATCTGTCGGAATAAAAATGGAGGCCGGTGAACATGAGGTCTAGGGTTTGGTTTTAGAATTGTAAAAATCTTTGGAATAGAATTTAAATTCCATGGCACTAACCCAAGGAAAATAGATTCATTCAAAAGTGGGGTTTTTTTTTCAAAAGGGAATCTTCATTTTATTCCTTTTTACTGCCAAACAGCACATTGGAATGCAATTTTCATTCCAATTCCATCAGATTCTGTGAACCAAACGCCCCTTAAGATTATATACGTACTATTTGGCCTTTCTTTGTGAGGATCCCATTGGAAAGAAGCACGTAGAGCTCGTTACTAGTAATATTGTACGGCACATGATCCTTCGCCATTTTGACTATATGCCTATAGTCACTTGGTAGTTTTTGTTCCCCTTTTTTATCCTTCCTAGTATAAGTATCATCATCCTCTATAGACTCTTGATTTATAGCCTACAGAATCCAAAATCAAAATGCATACAATTTAAGTAAGATTTCATCAACTTAACATTATCATCGATCGATCATCAAAGTGAAAGGAGGATATGATCGATGCTCACTTTCTCAACAGGCAAGAACTGGATGCCTTCGAATAAGATTCTGCTATAATCAAAAAAGCTATCCAACAAAAGCTCAAGCTTTACGGCTTTCTTATAAGCATTGAATTGGCAGAGTTCAATGATCATCCACCCGTTATCTGTGAGGTCTGCAAAGTAAGAGATCGATGATTCGCCTAACTCTTTAAGTTTGTATTGTAATCCAACAAATGTTGGTTCACAAGAATTCTGTGATTCTTCCACATCTGAATCATCATCATCATCTTTATCATCATCATAATCACAGTATCTAAACACCAGATATGCTGCATATGTAATCCCTGGTGACAAGAACATTGTTTCTACATCAACCTCTATATCTAATTCTCGTTCGTATGAAGCCTTTGCTACCTCTGGAAACCTGTACATTTCCAAGTTGATATCCAATAAGACATGTGTGAAGCAGGCCGACCTGAGTAAGGTCAACACGGGCAATCGTACAGGGCCCATTAATTAATTGTAGGGGCCCATTCTCAAAAAACTTCTTATATATACTTTCGTCTATTAACGATTAAATAAGGTTATTGACTTACAAAATTTTTTAAATTTATCATTAGATAATTATAAGTTTTTTATTATTAATTTATAATTTTTACTTGAACTTTACATATCTTAAATATACATACATGTTTATAGGGCTCATTTTAAGTTTTTGTCTACTGACTCGAAAATGATTGGACCGGCCCTGGGGTGTGAAGGGTGTAGCTCGTGTTTCCGGTCATGGTTATATAGCTTTTTTAGGTTCTTTTGAGATGATGTTTTCTTCTTCTTTTTTTTTCGCGCGCTCGTTGTATATATTCGACATCCACCTAGCTTCTTTATAAAAGTATACCTTTGCCGTTCGATCAATAAAAAGAAAAGTGCATGTGTGTATAAATAGAGAGGGAGAGAACCTTGATTTGGGGTGAGGAATCCATTGAATAGTTTCAGGATCTTGGAAAGAAAACTCTGATGCAGAAATCATCTCACAGTTATGTTGGCTCTTGCTCAAGGAAAACCACTAAGACATTATAAAAGAACTGAATTTAGTACCAAGTTGAGATCTACTGTATCTAATTGAGTTAATGTCTTTTAACTGTCAAAGTTCTCCAACAAATACTTGGTTCTATATTGAACCTCACTTTTATTTTTATATATATATATATATATATATATATATATATATATAGAGGGAGGTTCTATGGACACCTCCAAGTATCGAAAAACTTTGAAAAACCTCCATGCACCAGAGGTTCAATGGAGAACCTCCAAGCATCGAAGAACTTTAAAGAACCTCCATGCACCACCACAAATGCATCACAATTCCCCTGTGATGCACCATTATTTCCACGTGATGCATCAAATTCTCGCGTGATGCATTATGATTTTCTAGCGATGCATTGTGGTTCTCCAAGGTTCTTCGATGCACAGAGGTTCTCCATTGAACCCACCCATCGTAATGCTATCACGTGGAAGTCGATGCCTCACGCGGGAATTTAATGAATCACTTGGAAATAATGGTGCATTATGCGGGAATTGTGATGCATTTGTGGTGGTGCATAGAGGTTTTCCAAAGTTTTCCGATGCATGTTGGTTTTTCATTGAACCCCTCTATATTATATATATATATATATATATATATATATATATATATATATATATATATATATATATATATATAAAGAAATTAAAGAAATTAATTACCCTTCTACCCCAATCAACAAGAATTCCTGAAGATAGAAGCAATTTGAGTTCCCTTCTATTTGAGTAGACCAACGGATGTTCTCCATCAGCCATCTGGACTATTTCTTCATATTCCATGGGTTTTCCACTTTCATAGCTTTCCTGTAACATAATCACAGTTTTAGCATTGCAGATCAAAGGAATTTAATTTTGATGAATCTTAATTTAATTACTTAAGTAGAAATATTAATGATCGAGTACTTACTTGATATTCCAATGCAAACTCAAGTTCTGAAACCACTTCAGCCATGGTTGGACGTTCTTCACGGTCTCTTTGTAAGCACCGATATGCTACCGAAGAAAAGGTTTTTAAAGAATTCGGTTCCATTTGTTCACGTATACCTTGAAAGATAATCTCATCTATCGTTCCCTTTTCGTAGCTGTGTCGTGCCAGTTGTGTTAGCAATCGATGCTGCCGCTCATCGTGTTTTATATTGCACAGCCTCCCACACAACACTTCGAATAGTACAACCCCAAACGAGTAAACATCCGACTCCTTAGTCAGAATACCCGTCTCAGCATACAGCGGATCACAGTATCCAAACGTCCCGACAGCATTCGAGACAAGAAAAGTGAACTCTTGATTTGCAGGGCCTATTCTTGATAACCCGAAATCCGATATTTTAGCTTCCCAATATTGATCTATGAGAACATTCGCACTCTTTACGTCTCGATGCAAGACTCTTTGCTGCGTCCCAAGAGGATTGTGAAGGTACTCGAGTCCACCCGCCCCGATGCATATCACGAGGCGTTGAGGCCATGTGAGAGCATTACTACTAAGATACTTTTCGAGGCTTCCATGAAATGCATACTCGTAAACAAGAATCTTTTCGTCTCCCTCGTCACAAAAGCCGATAAGAGAGACAAGGTTTTTGTGTTGATAACGGGAAAGCATCATTATCTCGGTTAGAAACTCGTGGTCGCCTTGTCCATGGCGTCGGTCTAACCTCTTTACGGCAACCGTTTTTGTTAGGCCAGCTTTGTCTGATATCTGTCCTTTGTAAACCTTGCCAAAACCACCGATTCCGATGAAGTTTTCGGCATCGAAGTCATTGGTGGCCAGCTTTATGATATCGAAAGAGATGCTGAGATGCTCTAACTCTTTCACCAGAGCCATAGTTAGTTAGTTTGATGATCGATCGATCAGAAAAACAAAAAGGAAAACGTAGGTCAAGTCAACTCGATCTCGTCTCGGAAAATGGAAAAAGTCATATATTGCCTAGCTAGCTTCTTCCGATCTGAAGGAGTGAAGGTGCATGTAAAACAAGCTAGGGGAAGAAAGAGAAAACCGTTTACTTTGATTTTCGGTGGGAATTCATGGATATTGTTCATATTTTAATGGTCCAATTATATATATTTTAATGGTCCAATTATATATATATATATATATATATATATATATATATATATATATATATATATATATATATATATATATATATATATGTGTGTGTGCAATGCTTATTCCTACACCCCTTTTTTTTTTAATTATACACCCCCCCTAATTACACTTTAATTACCCCAATGATTGTATAATGATTTTGATTTGATATATAATGATTTGACAAAATAACATTTATTTAATAATGATTTGATTTAATGATTTGATTAATGATTTGATGTAAATATATAAACATTTATTTAATAATATTAAACTTGAATTAAATCATCATTGAACAGTACATGCATTATCACTCAAGTGGTACAACATTAAGATCAATGCTACAATTAAGTTCCTTATAAGCGAGTAAACGATCTTCATACATTTTAACTCATTCGCTTTCTTTTTTTCGGCTTTTTTTTGACCGATTGTAGCCAGAAACCTCTGGCATTGGGTATCCCTCACGTAAGTCAACATTCACGAAATGGTTGTTATGTACAAATGCGAGTGTAATGACATGATTTTCTTTTGGAGACTGCGGCTTTGACCAAAGAGGAAAATATGTTAAGCAGCGTGCATTTGTTAGATAGTGAAATATACAGTTATACTTATTTGCGATCAGAAGACAAGTGTAAGGCATCCGCATCCTGTTATGAAAAGGTGCATCACGATACTCAAAAAAGTTGAGAGATTCTTCTAAGCGCTTGTATTCACTATCAAAAATGCTTTTATATTGCTTACTATTTTTATTTAGCTCCTCTAGTAGTTCTCGACGTATTGCAAGCCATTCCTCCTCATTTCGACCCATAGCAACAGCAACTGAACGAAACCCGCAGTTTCCATCACCTTTAACATCTTGAATTCCAATGACATAAGGATGAAAACATTTAGGAATTTCGCTAATCAAATGATGATTGTAGCTCTTTGGTTCCTATAAAAAAATAGATTAGTTTATCATATCGACGATCTAAAAAAATTAAGATAATACATTTACCTGGAACTTTGGTTGATGATAATGGTATTCATCTTGTGTTTGTTCTGCGTAAGTGTATCCATATTGTAATGGATTTGCCGGTTCCTAATGTTTTATCATGTAAACCAATGTCATTCAAATGGATAAATAAATAACATGCAAAAATGCATAATAATAATAATAATTATAATAATAATAATAATAATAATAATAATAATAATAATAATAACAACAACATACCTGTACTGTTCCTTCCTGATTAAAGGATTGATCAAACACTTGTGACGGTAGTGGGTCATAATTTATTAAGTTATGCATAAACGGATCTTGATCAAAAAAGTTGTTCATCCAAGACGTCGTTTGTTGATCAACTGAATCCGTATATGCTGGTGGAGAAATGTATTCATGGTGTCGTGGCGGCTCACTTTGGGGTTGGTCGTTCAAGCCACGATACATGTAATCGCTGTGTCTTGGTGGCTCGCATTGCAGTTGGTCGTTAAAGTCACGATACATGTATTCACTGTGTCGTGGTGGCTCGTATTGAGGTTGGTCATTCAAGTCACGACACACATATTCGCTATTTCGTGGTGGCTCGAATCGTTGTTGGGGTTGCTTGCCTTTGCTGGTGCTACCTCTTGGACGACCACGATTATTTTTGTTAACAGAGGGTTCCCCAAGTAACTTTTTTGATGGTTGTATAATATCCTTAAGCTTTCTTAAAAGTCCGACCTTCCCCTCTTTAGGCTGATCTCCAAAACTTTTTTTGAACATTTCAATTTCTTCGTCACAAGTGATTTCCCTATCTTCCGTCGTGCTGATGTCAGGAATATCTAACGTCCTCCAGAATACATCAATTTCACTTAAAGGAATGAACAAGTCTTCCTTTATATAAAATTGAAGTTTATGAGCACACGGTAACCCACAACATGTACGAAGTTGGCACCCACAGTTTGCATCAGTAATTTCAACATCATCGTTTAATCGCTCGAGTTCTCCGGTGATTTTTTTAAGACCATTTCTTGAAACTTTAAATATTAACATTCTAAATATATGGGAGTTACTAAACTTGTGACACATTTTTTATTTGCTTTTTTCTAATTTATCTTTAATTGCTGTGTGTTGTAATTTTATTATATCTCCTATTCTTACGACTATCTGATCTAGTTTACCTTGAGACGAGTTCAACAAACTTTTTAAGTGGGCATGTGAACTCTCCACTCTATTCGTCGTATTATTATCAAAACTGCGACATTTATCGCACCATGCAGAAATAAACCTTTCTTTATACGGGTCAATCTAGTTGTCATTTACGTACGAAATTACATGACCTGAAACTGTTAAAGAATTGCACGTTAAAATGTAATATTTTTTTTAAATAATGTAGTAAATAATACCTTGATTGTCATGTAGAAACTGTTGGAGCCGATTATAATTATGCAAATATATATCTACTGTTGGAGATTTTACCAACGTATTCCATATGTGGTTAAAGGTATTCCAACCTTGTAAACTGAAACAAGGTCTGCAATTCTTCAAGATATTTTGCCAAATGTGCCATCTAAACAGTAATTTGTAGGAATCTGGAAACACCTTCATGCATGCGTTCATTAGAGCCAAATCCCTATCAGTAACAATCACAGTTGGATACACTTCATTTCCCAATCTCAGCTTTAATTGATTCAATGCCCAAGTATAGTTTTGTACTTTTTCATTTTTTAGGATGGCAAAACCAATAGAAAATGAAGTGTTAGTTGACGTCACACCAATCATTTGTACAAGTGGCATGTTATATCTGCAAAATACAAATATATTGTCTCATCATTTAAATAAAAAACCTATATATAATTTTTATCAAAATGTATAGGAAAGAATAAATACATGTTTGTCTTGTACGTTGCATCGATCAATAACACTTGTGGAAATGTTTGCCAGATCCCTAAAGATGTTGGATGGCAAAAGAATAAATCTTCTAACATATTTGTTTCTTGATTTGCATTCACCTCATATAGAAAACTGTTAGCCTCCAAAGCTATCATAAGAGCCTCCATACGGGTGCTACCACGGTACACGGACCTCTTTAATTTATGTCGTTCATTGTACACATTTGATATAGACGAAAAATTACATTCATTTCGACTTTTTATAATTGTAAGAATATTACGTGGTGGGACATTAGCTTTGGTTAGTTCTGCGACCAAATTCTTTTCATCTTCATTCAAACGCATTGCGAATGCGTGTCCCTCAAAACCTGAGGCATTTGCATGAGTGTGTGTGCCACATAGCACAGTTAAATTCCATGACTTATTATCATTACGACAAGCTACTAACTCAAACGGACAACCAATTTTTTTTGTGACACTCTCTCTGCTAGAACTAGAATCTTTATACACACCGCCACGTTCGCCAGTTCATTAAATCATCAAAAGTAGGAAAATCCTACAAAAATTATGTACATTAATTAATAAAAACATAGCGTAGCTTTAAATAATAAATATGGAAAATAGTTCATAAAAATACCTCTGTAGCAGTGAAGTCTGTCGTGTTATCAACTACAATATCATCAAACCTTGACATTTTGATTGCAAAAGAAGAGCACTGTAGGTTTATTTCTCCACCTTTCTTTATATGTTTATTTCTCCACCTTGACATTTTGATTGCAAAATAAGATGAGCCTATATATATGTAAAATGTGGGCCCCACCTTGATAAAAAAACAAAAAAAAGGTGATATGATAGGAGGGGGAGTGTATGAATAAAGAAAAGTGGGCCCCACCTCAATAAAAAACAAAAAAAATGTGATGTGATAAGAGGGGGGGTGTATGAATTAAAAAAAGTGGGTCCCACCATAATAAAAAATCTTGAAAAATTAGACTTGATTTGACAATATGTGGGTCCCATATAATAATTAGATAATCATTAAGGTAATTAAGAAATTTTTTAATATTAATTAAGGGGGGGTGTATGATTAGTAAAAATTAGTGAATGGGGGGTGTATATTTAGTATTGCCCATATATATATATATATATATATATATATATATATATATATATATATATATATATATATATATATATATATATATATATGGTTCGAGAGAGAGTACCACCCACTATGCAGCGCATCAGAAGGTACCACCTTTAAAAAACTTTTTTTAAATTTTTTTTTCATAAACATGTTTTAATAAACATTATGAAGATCATATGTAAATTTCACATGCATTCACATCTCCTAGCTCTTAAAAAGTGATTTGAACACACACTTACATAATTTTGAATGTATGTGAGCATGCATTTATGTGATGCGTGTTTTCATGCACTTAGATTATTCGGATTTGCGTGAAATTTGCATATGATCTGTGTAATGTTAATTAAAACATGTTCATGAAAAAAAAATTCAAAAAAATTATTTTTAAGGGTGGTACTTTCTGGTGCGCTGCATAATGGGTGGTACTCACTTGAACATACATATATATATATATATATATATATATATATATATATATATATATATATATATATATAGACACACACATATAGACACACACATGTTGGGGGTTTAATGGAAAACCAACGTACATCGGAAATCCTTGAAAAACCTCCATGCATCATAATTTCCGCGTGATGCATCACCTGATCCAATGATTATAAAGTGGTTCCCGGATTTTCCGCTGCATATAGGTTTTCCATTGAATCCACCACTATATATATTTATCATAAATTGCATAAGGATGCAATATGCATGGTGTAACTAACTTATTTTGGAACCAATTGATTACGATTCGAGAATGAAAAACTAAATTAAGCTATGGTTTATTTCCTACATTAAACATCCATCTAACGAATCTACATGAAATTATGAATTTGCGAAAGTTTTTTGAACTTATTTCTATTTTATGCACATCAAACTCACTTATCATTTTTATCGTTACGGAATAAAATGTTACCTTTTTATCAAAGCCTGTTAAGTGCAATCAAACACCCGCTAAGTTTTTTTAGGATAATATATTTATAATTATAAACATGTGTATTTGAATATGCGTCTTAATTTAATCGATCGATTTCATATGAATTAAAACACAAGCTCGACCCCAGCCAGGGGCTCTGCCCCTTGGACCCCGCCACCAGAGGCTGCCGCCCCTGAAACCCTGCTATCGGAGACGCTGCCCCCGAACCCCCGGTAATTAATCTTAAACAATATTGAACGTACTAGTGTGCACTCCGCACCAACCCAACTTGTTCAATATGTAATAAGAATATTTTGGTCAAACAAGTTCTTCCCGTTACACTTGAATCATATCGGTGATAAATCACCAACACAACACTTCAGTCCAACTTTGTTAAGAGAAAAGAGTTGTTCCAACGATATTTACTGTACATAAATAAGTGATCATCATCGGGTATAAGGTAATTAGTGTATCTTTGTATGTTCTAAGAATAAAAAAACGCATGATTGTATGAACTGTAAGAAAATCGTGGATGAAACTAAATATAACGAACTTGAACTTTTAGATGTTCTTTGTGATCGTGATTGAATCACTTTCGTGTAACAATTATTTGCCCTAGTGGGTAACCAAATATTGTTAAAGGACAATCACAAAAAAAAAAAAAAAAATGCATTAGTTCTAACTCTTTCACCTGTGCCATATTTACTTGATGATTGATTTCAGAAAAACCAGAAACTTTGAAAACAAATGAAGCTCCAGAGATTTTAGAAGGGCTGGATGGGTATTTAGTATTTGGGGTAGTCTATTTACACCCCATGATGAGCTTGAAAAAATGCTAGGTTGATCTTGAAAAATGAAATAGTAAAACATGTCATTTTTCAATTGGCTAATTAATTATAAAAAACTGATTTCTAATAATATAGTAATAATGATTGGCTAAAAATAGACATTTATGGGATGAAAACAGTAGCATACTTAGTATTTACGTTAATTAACTTCTGGTCTCAGAAAAGTCTGTGATATCGGCTATGAAATTCTAAAATCATTTAGAGGGTGTTTGGTTTTGCGTTATGAACCAGATTATCAGCTTATTACGTTACAATAACGCAAATAATTAGTTTAAAGTGTTTGGATTGCATACGTTAATAAGTGATTATTTGCGTTTAGCGTTAATCTTACCACACTTTTTCATAAGTTAAAAAATGTAGCTTATTTGCTTAATAAGTGATTATTTGGTCATTTTACAAGTAAAAACGCAAATCCAAACACTTTAAAAACTGAATATTTGATAATTATGATAGCAAACAGCAGAAGCTAAACCAAACACTACATTTTCTGCAGCACTTTTTGTTACAGCTATTATCTGATTATTAGTTTCCAAAACGCTACAGCACTTTTTCAAACGCAAGTCCAAACACCCTCTTACCATGACTTTATTTACATGGGAAAGAAAACAGACGGCGTTGAGTCTGCTTTTGTTTGCATATATATATATGGGAAAAGTGAAAAACCATCGACTTGGGGTTAAAAGTTTTTCTTTTGTTTTCATATTGAAATTGATGCGTCTTCCAAAGTATATGATATATATATCATCAGGAATTTTGTGATTCACTTGCTATAATCGAACCCAAATTATGTTTTGAATGTACCACTTGATTAATTCTTAATTAGAACCTAAACCAAAAAACATAGTTAAAAAGTGTAGTCTTTATTTCAGTTGTAATGAATAAATGCATTTTAAAATTAACAAACCTTATAACTAATTTATGATTAACTTCAAAAATCCCGAAATAAAAAGGTTAGGAATACATTATAAACCAAATATATTATGTTGTTAAGAGTTCACAAAATATTTTGAAAAATTCGACAACATAACTACACAAGTATATGACAGATTCAACTATTACTTTGCAATAACTTTTTGATATGGTGAAAGATACATCGGTTATTCGGTTGTTTTCAAATTAAATACTTTGACTTATCAAACGTGAACTAAAAGCTAACGAGGGCTTTTGTGTTTAGGCGAGTCGAATGTTGATGTGGTATTATGGCTGTCACTGCTGCCAACTGAGCGAGCCATTAGTTGGATGTTAGACGTCTAAATATTCATCGGTAAAATTAAACTCTTAATTTGTTTTTTCTTTGGGTCAAAACTTAATAGAAAGGTTGGAAAAGCAAAATCATGATATTTCAGAACAAATTTCTTCATTATGAAACAGCAAAACTTTAAAAAAGCAGTACTGCATACGCGTATTAACAGACTGAGACTTGCTATTTATGATTGCAGACCACCACCAGCGGTTGGTTCTGTTAGTGAGCTCAAAACGCTCTCTCCGACTTCGCTCTTACAGAGGGGGCAAGAAGCATTGATCTTCAACCATTTGTCCACGCAATCCTTGTGAAAGAAGTGACAACATGGCAACATCCTTAGTTCATCATTGTTTGCATACTTTGACAAGCAAATGCAGCAGACCTGTGAAGTAAATAGTTTGTTTGATTTCAAGACAGGTAATAAGACATTTAAGGAAAGCTATTTATGATTCTACTTTTACTTTTTGTTCTCTGGCCCACCCCACCCCTTTTTTTCCGCGTAATCTGGTCTGGGACCCGACCCGCTTTGCAGAAATGAAAAATTCCCAACACAGTAAGTTATATGCAATCATATGTTCCTAAAACACCTAAAGGGGTCCTGACTTGTAAGAATATACCCTCATCAAATCTTAACTTTGTTACCTGAATGCATCGTTAGGATGACATAAATTTATTACTCGCATTAAGATGTGAAGATTAGCATAATTGCAAGGTAAAACTCAGCCGGTAATAACTAAGAGAATGATGGACTTACCGCGTCTTCTCCTGATAGGACACGCTCATTTTCTGTTCCAGGAGCCACAATCCCACCTTCATTAGCACTGGAGTGGGCTTCTTTATTATTCCCATGCTTATGTTTCTTAATCTTAAACTTGTAGGTAGGCAGAGAATTTATCGATTCTGCAGTGGCTCCTCGATTTTGTGTCAAATCCTCCCTGAAGCCCAGAACCGAAATTATACAAGGGAGGCAGCAACATATTGTGGCGCACAAGATGAATGGCATTGCATACCCAATACAGCTAAAGGTAAGAAACACTAAACATAACCTGTCACCAACCAAAAAAAATATACATATATTATATATACACCAACTGAGCAACCATTAATACAACAGAATGGATCCAGAAGCAGATGACATGCATTGACTGGTACCTGTACAAGTTGGGAGCATCAGAAGCAGAAGAATGACCTCCAAAGATCCACACATTCCCTACAACGAACCAGACAGCAAAAAAGCAATCCAATCCCATTTTGAAGTATTCAACAAGTACTTTTAGTCTGCATCAGAAACCAGATCTATTCTATTAGGCACGGACATCTTTTAGACATACTCCTATATTGCATGTATCAGTATGCATGATTCAAAACCTCCTACAACTGAAATGGCCTTTTTTACGCTTAAGTTCAACCAGATGATTTGTTTCTGGTTCAGGTTCCATATGGTATAATACATCTGAAGACAATCATGCCACATATATAATGTATACATGCAGAGATTTGACTACAAAGTAGGCTAACTCACTCTAGGAGGGGTTGATCTACATCCTATAGATAAAGATACAAGTAATAGTCAGAAGTCAGAACTTCCCGTTTTTGAAACCCCCTATAACTACTGAAATCTTTTTTCAAGCTCAAAGTATTTGCAATTACAAATCTTGATGATGCCGGTTCTGGCATACAAGGCTTGAAACAATGTCAGGAGCTTCTATTACGACAATGTGTTCAACCAATAATTGATTTTTTTTTCTTTTCCAACAGAGAGCTATTGTTTAAGTGTCACCATTAATCTTGGTCAATACAAGAACAAGACTAGGGCAACACAAGTCTAACATGTGATCATTGATTTATTATTGATGCACCAATTTAGATTCTTCATAAATTGAGTACACTACTAGTGAGGCAACTAGTCACAAATTTCATTCACAACTTCGGCGTCTTGCCAAGAAGGATTAGTTTAAAGCATAAACTGACTTCTTGGAGAAAATAATTAGTTTTTTTCCCTACCACCTTCAGTTTAAATGGAAATTAAGCTATTGAGCATTTTGAGCATCCTTTCGACTGACTATCCAAACAGCCTAATTATCTCAATCCAGTTTGCAATTGTGGTCATCACTGTAGATGTACAAAATACACAAGGAAATGTAGAACCTCTATATCCCTCTAAGGCCCTTGCTTCTACACTTATACGTCACCTAGCATTATCTTGAATTACAACTTCACTAGTGTTCTCATTTGATAACGTAGGCTGCCATGCATCGTTGGCCTTTTTATTGTCTAGATATGAATAATGACATTTCTTAATACAATTATCGAGGGAAAGAGGTACATGCAACAATGCATTGGATTTTGTGGTAGCAGTTAAGGCGTGTCATGTGTTAAGATCTCACTGTGGGATGAAACAAGCTCCCTGTCTCTAGTTTTCTCGTTTCTCTTGAGCCTTTGAAACCTTGTAGTGATTCAAAGCACACATCATTAACCTGACGATATAATTATTAATGGTGGTGAGACCAAAAGAATTGCTCATTAGGAGTTTCAAACTAAAAGATATAGGGAGCCTTGAGTAATTCTCAGCATTGTAGACTGCAAGGCAAGAGAGGAATCTTTCTTAGGCAAAGAAAATATGTCATCAGTGTTCTTAATGATCTAAGTATGCTTCAGCTTCTTAGCAAAGAAGTAGATTCACTAAGGGTTTCCAATATCAAATTATACTGACATGATGGAGAATTGTTAGCAAACAGTGCTCTTTTAATCGTGTTAGCAGCCAAATCTTCATGCTTATGCCTCAAACTAGTCATTCAGATATTGCAGTTCAAATATTGAGTTTACCTAATGAGACCACAAAAGGATCTTCTATACTTTGATCACATACATACATTAATTACCAAGTATTCATATGCAAGCCAAACAGGATGTCCGCATAGTAGGTCAGTAGGGGATCTACAGCGACATACTTTATCATCTTGGGTGGAAACCTTATATCCAGGAATCTTCATGGCTTCAACTGCTTGTGAGTTACCTTGGTGCAACAATTGACGCAAGCAGGGAGACTTTCTGCTAGACCGCGAGGAATGTACTCTAATAATGAGGATACCAAGTATATCTGGAAAACCAACATTTTCTTGAGCAAACACAATCTACCAAAGTAGACTATCATTATGATCATACTAAGATAGCAGGAACCTCTTGCCAACCACAAGCTATTATGCCAGTTTCAGCCTTTTTTGGCAATTCGCTTCCAAAGACTTTGACAAAACCCCAACAAGGATCTTAGATTACCCTATTTTCCAAGGCTAGTTGTAGCCTGTAGGCTTCATTATAGTACCACCCCATGGCCCACATACGTAACTATATGTTTGACCTTTTTATGAGAATACCAACTTAGCAACCAGGGTTACATTTGGTTTGATAGAATAGAAAAACAATCAAATGAAGAAAATATTGCAGAAAAAGGGTTTTGGCATCAAAGCCAGGTTCTCATAAATAACAATAGCAAAGGTGATATACAGGAAAATCTAGATAAACTTCCAACATTCTCAGGTCTTGACAACCATTACCATTTACCACTTTAGCAAAAACCTATAGAATCCTTCGAACTTTCCCTTTCCAGCTCATGTCAATCAATTGCCAAATTATTCTATGACTGATCTTTCAACCTAAAGAGTTCCCTAAAGTAGAAGTCCTCAGATATAATGATCATTTGATTTCCATCTTAAGTTGCCCTTGGACAGAAATTTTTTAATATAAATGAAAGAGAAACACGAGATCCATCATGGAGTGAACCAGGCACGACTCAAAGAGTCATGATCCATTTTAAATCACATGACGATCATTGTTTTTTGTTCCTTCTTTTTAAGCAACGACTGCCTCTCACTTTGTTCCAATCTACTTTTTGCTTGGGAGAGACCAATCTGACTTTGTACACATTTTAAAAAAGTACAAAGATGATTTATTCTTTTACTTTATTTTAGTAATGCTACAACCGTATTTGGCTTCACGCATAGTGTGAACATCCAGATATGTTTTTATTTTTCAACCTGACTATAGCTGTCTCTTCTATAGAGATAAATAACAATGGAAATCTTATAACATGATGTTCATATGGTATAAAAATATTAATTTATTCAAATAAATAGAACAAAAGACAAAAATAAAGTGCAGCTTCAACAAAGGAGGTAATGCAGGTTAAAACGTTACATTTCTATTAATGAACTAATACACCAGCATGCAGCCCCCAATTGTAAGATATTTATGTACGTGAGTGAATCACGTGTCTATTTTTCCTAATGAAACCAGCTAAAACTTGTATTAAAGGAAAGAGGTGCATGTGATGGACTGGGTAATTAGTCTATAAAAAGTATTAGTAGATAATAACCCGAGTGTTCCGAACCTAAGCAGGGCTGATAATAAACCAACCAAACACGATTAGAAAAAGGGAACAGAAAACATATGTTGCAATACGAAAGATTTCCACAACTACATACCTTGCAGTCAGCAATGTCATCAAAGGTATTCTGGTACCAGTGCTGTTGTGAGAGGCCCCTACTGAAGTCCTTGTGTTTGAAGATGAAGTGAAAGATGTAGCCATAGCAGAAAGGAAGTTTGGAGTGGAACCCTGACGAGGCTGAGTTGTATCTTGGTCTGATGTTTCATTGCGATGATAAAAACGCCAAAAGAGCAGAGGAAGGGTTGCAACACATCCAGAAGCATAACCAATAACCCATGTAAATAGAGGAGCACGAGGATGTTCGTGCCTCGACAAGGACAGAACAACAATGGCTGCTATTATCTGGCTCACTGTAATAACTAACTCGATAGATATCCAATACCCAGAATTTAATGGGCTCCTACGACGACCATTCCCATTCCCCCTCCTAGCAAACGGTGTGCTCCTTGCATTCGTTCCATTGGTGGTAGAAAAAGAATGTTGAAAAACAGGATCACCCAAACTAGTTGAAGGCAGGTCTTCGTTCTGATGTGAGTTTGACCTATTGACAGATCTATCTTGGGTTGAGCTAGATGAGGAAGGGACACTACTACTTGTTATATCAATCACATGTGAACTTTCCATACGGGTATCTACCCGCTCCATTGGTCGTTTAGATTTTACAATGCAGTCCCAATAATCAAACTCCCATCCAAACCCTCCAGCAAATAACAAAGTAGTGAACACATCAGATGGAAATTCCTAAGAACGCTTTCAAAAGGATTAATGACAACATCTCCCCTTGTCTTATGCCTTCATACACTTACAATGAACTTTGAAATTCAAAATTAGCACCACATGATGAGCGTATGTGAGATTCAGTCTGCCAAGATGTAATATATATATCATGAGAATCTCTTTTTCCTGATAGTTTTAAAAGCATCATCTTACTGTAATAAATGGTAGGGGAAAGAGGTCTTTGTACACAATCTTTGCCTTCCTTTGGCAAAACATTGCATGCAAAACTTCCTGCCCAATATAGAAAGCAATCATGAAATTACCTTTAACAAAGGAAACTTTAGCTTATGAAATTATGATGTTCTTTACTCGCAGAATAGAATTAAATATTACTCCAATTTTGCAAGAAAAGGCCACACCCACTAAAGTATAAAAGATTAGAAATCTTTCATGTCTTGTTAATAGGGGTCGGAATTTGAGAATATCATTCAAACCTAAGTAACGTCAAAATGAGTATTACTACAGCATCAAGAGTAGGGAAACAAAACGCTAGCTACTTATCATTCAATATTATTAATACAACATTATAATATTATATACTTCCAATATTCCAGTATCCTCAGACGTCTTCCAGCTTCTCTCAGAAAAATAACACAATGAAAAAGATAAAAGTATATGTTCATTTCAATTTATTGGTCAAAGTTACAGCACATGAAAATCATCATTGACATTTGCTTGAGTACTAGCACTCTAATCAAGGCTAGCGCCCTAACCAGTAACCAATCAAGTTTGGGGAATTAGCCTGTGAAACAGTATCAGTCCTCTACTCCTCTTAATTAACTTATTCAAAAACAACCCCACATGGATGGCTTGGTGGTTAAGCCTTGGAATTCTCTGATTTCAACTTCTTGCGGTTACTTGGCTTTGCAAAGAAAACTTAATCAAAAACATTATCTTAATTAATGTACTGAAATTAAAATAATGCACCAATAGTGAACAAATTCATCATGTATGCCCTTAAAGATAACCCTGGTCGTTAAAAAACTACAACTTACCAAAAGAAGACAAAAACTTCCGAACAAACACTTTCGTAATGTACCACCACAACATCAAAACCTAATCCACCAATAAATCAAACAAATAAAACATAAATTCAAAAGTAGCAACACCAAATTAATCAATACTCCAAAACCTAGCTTCAGAATTTTGATCTTTCACACAAAACACCGACCAAGTAAAACTTCATAAGAAACTTTCTAATAAAGAATCGACAACCGATGAATTAAACAATCAATTCTCATCAAAACTCACGATTGAAAAACCCTAGTAGTGCAAGACATCAGTATTCTCACGTATTTCAGCTGATAAAAAGTAAAAACCATACGAGAACAAAGAGGGGAGAACTGACCAGTGAGTCTGCGATTATACAAGCAAAAAATCGGAGAGATTTCCGGCGCAATTCTGAAGATCAATCGTTGAATTGATTAACCAACTCCCCCCACATATAAATCTTTTTCTTGGGGAGATAGACGCAGATATTATGTGTGTAATACTGTAATATATATAGTGTCGAGTGTCAGTCAGCTTTGACTTTCAAGTTGCTTGATTACTGTGACTTCGGATATTCTTTTACAACAACCACTGCATAAAGTACAAGTTAAACGATTTATGATTTTTTATCTTTTCGACAAATATCATCATCTCAATTTGCGTCCACGGTTTTTGAAAACATTTTAAAGTATAAACGGTGCTTACTTGTTTTATATAAAAATTGGGTTTCACAACTAGGGCTCAGTTCAGTCTCGGAACCGAACACGAAACTGAAATTGCCCAAAATTAATAACTGATTACCTGTTCGGTCTGACTCAAGTTATTCCGACACTTTTACAAAAAATAAAATAAAAAACTATATTGGACCGGACCGGACTGAACCCAAACGAACTAAACCCGATGAAACCAAAAACCAAATTAATATAATTATAGGAATTGAAACCAATCCGAAAATAAATATTGGTCCAGTCCAATTCAGTTTGGTTCAGATAAAACGGATTTTTTGCTATGTTATCTAAAATCGTTCGATATAAATTGATAAGATATATTAAAATATTAATAAAAAATATGGTTATGATATATTTTGGTTTTTGAATTGTAAAAACGAGATAATCAATTGTCTGACAATCTATAATCTATATCTATAAATCTTATATATTATATATATACCATAAAAGTTGAGTCTTAACCATAATAAATGTTGATAATCAGTTATATTTTATAAAATAATTCATTATGTATATACACTATAAAAGTTGGGTCTTAAGCATAATAAATGTTGGTAATCAATTATGTTTTTGTATAATTTAATTCATTTTATACATAATATAATCCTCTAGATTTAATAAATGTTGGTAATTATTTTTTTTATAAAAGATAGTTCATTTCATAAATAATATAAATCTCTCTATATATTGTTTAAATAAATCATTTTATAAAAAAGTAATATTATATTTATTATAATAAATGTTAGTAATTAATTTTGTTTTTATGTAATTTAATTCATTAAATAAATAATATAAACCACTAGATTAATTAAATGTTGGTATTTTTTTTTTAAAGATAGTTATCTCTCTCTCTCTCTCTCTCTCTCTCTCTCTCTATATATATATATATATATATATATATATATATATATATATATATATTTCAAATAAATCATTTTATAAAAAATAAAATGATATTTATTATAATAAATGTTAGTAACTAATTTTGTTTTTATATAATTTAAATCATTTAATAAATAATATAAACCTCTAGATTAATTAAATGTTGGTAATCAATTTTGTTTTTGCATATAAAATTCATTTTATAAATAATATAAACCTTTAGATATATTGGTTAAATTAAATCATTTTAAAAACAATTATATCATATTTATGTTATTTTGTAAGTCTCAAAGTGATATCCCAAGTATTTCAAACGAGACTGTAAATGGTGAATACAGTCTTATTACAATCACATAAACTTTTCTCAATATTTGTATGTTTATATTAACAAATATGATAGTTTTACAAACAAGTTTGGATTGCGAAAAGATCCATATTAAGATGATCGGATGAACAACAAGTTTGGCTAATTTAAAACACATTCAGACTATTATTAATAAATAAATAAATCTATCTCTTTTTATGATGTCATAATGACACATGTTAATTCATTATTTTATAAAGTTTATACTTATTCAATATTCTTTTATTTAAATCGTATTAAATCAAATTTAAATCTTATCATATTATGTTTAGTTAATATTCACTTTAATCTAAATCGGCAAATCATACGAAATCAAATGAATTTTAAATTCAAATATCATCTTATTATTATTACAATTTAAAAAAAAAAAAGTAAGACTTAATCTATATATCTGTACATATAAGAAAATGTCTAGTGTCATGTGTCGCTTTCTCAACCTAATCAAAATTTCGATTTACTGTCCAGTTTTCCATATATAATTATCCTTAATAATTAAGTAAAAATATAATGAAGTGCTACCTAATTTTAGTTAACTAGACATTATTTCATACATTTAAAAAGCAAAAATAATGCAGTATTGGTATTGAAATGCGTTATAAACTATTTTAGTAATTAAATTGTGTTCTATGTAAACATATATAAATTTTTATTAATTAAATATATGTAAATCCAAAAGTAAAGAATTTTAAAAAAGATGACGTAATATTTAATAGGAAAAACAATTTAGTTATTGTTCTTAACAAAAATTAATACTACATTAGTAATCTTTTGTAAAGATACAAACACTTTTTGATATGATTTATGCTTGTATAGATTCTTATAAATGTTTATTTACAAAACATCCACATAATATATGGGTTAATAACTAGTTAAATAAATAAATAAACATTTTTTTAGTTATATAAATAAATAAACATCCACATAATACGTGATTGATAATTAGTTATATAAATAAAAAAACTATTACATTATAAAAATTACAAATTACAAATTAAAAAAACACAACTGCCACTTTAATAAAATTAAAGTTACAAAATAAAAATCTAACTAAAATTGTCATCCCTAACACTATGTGAATTTGATTGCTTAAAAACGAATTGACAACTTCTCGTTTCTTGTGACTTTGATCCCTGCTTGTCCTAACTAATTAACATATTTAGTGGTTTATTTTTGACACATTCATGACACGTAATCAGATATTCCAATGCAAAGTGGAATACAAATTATATTAAATAAACATTTTAAATTTATCCTAACAATTAAAAAACTAATATTACGACTTCAAATTCAAATTAGTTTTTTTTCCTAAACTATACAAAACTGCATTATACTTTTTATCTCATTATGTCTTAAAGTGATTCTTGAACTCTTAAATGACAGTCATTAGATGATCAATAAAGTATAAACAACCTCCATATCACATGATTGAAATATTATCGGTTTATTTGTTAAAACATGCGTATCATCGGTTGCTTAACTAAATAAAAATAATTTTGAAAAGTTGTTTGGATATATCAGTTTGATATTTTCTAAACTACAAAAAAAATAAATAAATAAATAAATAAAGTAAACACTTGACCTTTTTACTGGACTATATATAATACATGCTGCATCAATAGACGACGATACTTGTATTTCAACTTATTTGATGATACGAAAAGAATACTCTGTTTCTATATATATGTTGAAAATTGCATAAAAGCTGTAGACATAAATTACGTTACTTTTCAAGAAACATATTACCACTGGACGTTACAAAAACAGCTCTAGAAGTACCAGTTCTGGTTACAACAGGTGGTTAATTACCACTTACAACAGGGGCAATAGTAAAGGTTGCACCAAAAGTTAACCGGATAAATGATCAAAAATACATATTCTCTGGAGAGCCAAGTGCAGCACCAGGTAATTGATGTCATTGCACGTCGAAACATCAGCAACACGAACATTAGGACAGCGGTTTTACAGGCTTTGGGGAGGTTAAAGTTGCGACACATTTGTACTGTCACAACAAAACAGTAGTAACGTTCATCGGTGAGAACAATGGGTTAGATACTCAGATGATAATTAGAGTTCAATACACATTCCTGGTAGAAAACAAATGTTATGATGTACTTGATGCATAAAGATTGTGCATACCCATGAATTAAATAAGAGAATGGAGGGATCCGAACACTTTATGATCCTTATGTTTAACAATTGGAACTAAATGGAGGTGTGATTGTCGAAGTATGTGACTGGTAAATCTTTTGGTTCCACTATGTAATTAGTTTTTAGGATACACAGCTGATTTATTTTTATACCGATATACAAGGAAAAAAGTCGGTGAACAAAAAATCATTACCTTCTGTTGCTTGTACTTTTGGCGGATAGCATGGAGAGTGGGAGCATTGTTTAGTTGAAGATCTTGGATGGCCAGAACTGTAACTTTTAGCTCTGATGCCTTGTAACTGGTATAATGTTCTAACGTACCGTTCTGCGAGAAGATTGAAGGTGATAGCTTTTGTCATTTGACGTAGTAAATCGAGAAGATTTTTAGCTGGGGAAATAGTTATCTGTTTTGGCTGTTGAATTATTGAGTATACTCTGGAGTTATAATCTTGCTTTCAGGCCAAACATCAACCTTTTTTGGCACGTTGTTAATCTTTTGGTTTCCAGAATAGCTGGGAGTATTAAGCATGTCATATGAATCTTCTTTGTTCGGAAAGATGATTGGTAAAAAATATTTATATAAGAATAATCCGTCTATCTTGGCAGAAAGTAGGACACGGGTCAATCAGTTATTCAAACATGACATATGATGGTCAACAAATAGTTTATTTATACAATGACCAACCATTTTATGTTGCAAATAAGCAGGATGTAGTCTAAAAAGGAAAGCATACCCATGGATCTTCATCCTGATCAAGTGTCCATTTGGCTAAAAATACGGCTGAGGCAGCAATGAGGGACGGTAGAAACTTCAGGAAACTGTACTCAATTAGAGTTAGCTCGGCCAAATAGTTCGCCAGGAATTCTAGTTCTAAAACTGGAGCCTGCATATAAAGGCAGTTTGTTCCACCACTAAATTATATAATTCTATTTGTTGCAGTATATGGTTTTGACCACGAAGGGATTCACAAACGCTGTAAAAGTGTACCTTGTAAGAAGTTTGAGCTGCTAAAAGGAATCTCCTGAAATATGAAATTGCATAATTGTACACGTTAGACAAATTGATGGATTTACTTGGACTGTGTAATAATGGAAGACAGTCAATTTGCATAGTCGGTTTCATAGCATTTGTTATTTCCACTTGTGGGTCCCATCATCATAAAGGCTTTGTGAATATGGAACCTACATGACGGAAATGAGGATTGGAACAAAGTGAAGTAGTATGTTATGGATGCAGACATCAACCTAAGAAACTTTTTGGTAGTAGGAACAGATAGCTGAAAGCTCAATACAACAAGTACTTGGTGCTCCATCTCCAATACCTGCTAAGAGTAACCTCACTCGTTAACTCGAAAAATTAGCATGTGGATTTTATGATGATAAGGAAACACGAATAGAGAAAGCACACAAGTGCGAACGGCAAACACAAAGCAGCATCAAACACTATGATAGATAGGTCATAGGTCTGACCTGTTAAAGCCTAAAAACAAGAGGTTAGAAGTAATATGTTCCACCTGCTATGTAGGCCATCTTCATTTAATGGCAGTCTCGAGTTAATCTTGAGTTTGAGAAAACTAAATCAAAATTCTAGTATTAGACTGCTCAAACGAGATCTAACCATCTAGTGCTTGTGGACTCAAAACTCAAGGTTATGAAGGTGCTTGTAATTTCGATGTTATCCTTGCATCCTTAAAGAAATGCTAAAAGAATCAAAATGGGAACCTCCCTAAGTCAGATCTTAATAATCTGTCACCTCGTCCAGGAAACCTCCCTAAGTCATGCGCGCTAGAAGCAGATAGTATATCTTTGGTAGCTGGAATTAATATACCTCTCCTCTTGTGTAGGTCCTGTCAGTAATGAAACAGAACTCTTCTACACGTGGAGCAGAAATTTCTTCGTACTTCCTAAAATGGAATCAGAAAATACACATGATTAGATTCTTTTATAGAATGGAAATGGAATAATAATGTTGTCACATTCTGATCAATTGCATGAAAGCTAAAATGGATTATCAATGAACCATTTTCTCACAGAACAACCAACAACAATGAAATTATGCAAACACTAAACGTATTTGTTGGAACAAGCTTAGATGATTTAGAAATTTATAGAAGGTTGTGTCAATTAATGATGTACCAAAGTAGGTGCTACTTCAGTAGCAATGGTTTCTGTAATTATTTAAACAGGCTGAATGACGTTAAAGGTGGACCCAGATGAAAAGGTAAAAACATATAGGTCCAGTGATGAAACTGCACTGCTGTGTCTGGGCATGAGTGTGTGAGAACTAGTCAAGTATAACACATGCTCAACTTAAGGGCTTCAATAGGTATCAGTAACACTTCAGTTTCTTATGAAGCATTTCAATTTGAATGACATTAAGAAGCATCCCAGCGACATTAAAGTATTTTTTTTCACAGACTAATGCCATAGTTCAGATTTACCTCCATTCTCCTGTTTTCTTGGGCCCCAATTTTAATTTTCCTCCACTCAATTATTAAACAGGACCCAAGGCTCAAGGGTTGGCTGGCCAGTGGATAAAGCTTGGACCTTAGTTTAACGGGTCTCAAATTCAAATCATACATGTGCTATCAACTCTTAGGAGCCACGCCAGCTGGTCAGAAGCCCAACGTTTGTCTGATTCATCTGGAGGGGACAGTTTGCATGGGTCTATGGACTAGCTGGGTCAAAGGTGTCACAAATAAAAAAATTAAAAGATTAATATGCAAGTAGCACGTCTTCATTTCTTTTCACACCATATAAGATTATGATAATGATGAAATGTTAAATGGCCTAAAAGAATTGCATCTGAAGTTTTGATAATGGAGACAGTAAAAGAAAAATGTAGCAAGGGTTAGAGGCTACTTTCCTTGAAATGAATACTGCAGAGTGTCTGGATATCACTAAGGTATGAGGAAGATTGATGCATATTGACATAGGAAAGACAAGAGAACTTACGAGGCAATGAGCATGCACGTTATACCAAGCAATTGAAGTCTTCTTTTTCCAATGCACTTTTTAGAGAGATACCAATCAACGAGAGCAACTGTTAGGTAAAATGTTTCTGAAGCTAGCCCATATTCTTCACAGACCTAAATTGAGAAGCGAAACTCTAGAATAAACAACTGATGGGAGAGCAACAGGTTGTCTGGAAAAACTTCAAGAGTCCTTCAATCAAAAACTCTGAAAATCATACATCCAGAGGCAGATATGTATAACACAAATGGATCATACGTTTTTGTGCAACAAGTGGATTAAACTGTTGCTAAACTAAGTTGTATTTCTCTACGCCAATACAATTGTATTAAATACTTACACTAATTGAGATTGACATGAACCAAAAAAGAGATGCAAATTAAGACTGCCGATGACAACAATTGCATGATTCTGAAGTAATAATTACAGTGGCTGTGGATTATTTTAAGGTAGAAAATAGAATTTCTGAACCTATAAAATGCTCCAGAGCTCACCTCTACAAGCCAGTCAATAAGGATGCCACGCATTTCTTGTGTGATTTCCAGCTGCACTGTTTTCATATAATCACCTGAATGCCTCCATGTAAGCTGTGATTAAAAAAAAGTCATTTCAGAGTAAGTGAAAGAAAAGAGAGGATGTTATTTTGGAAAAAAGATAACATGTAGTAGAAATTATAGAAAACAACATATGCACACAAGATAGCACATGTGGTATGAATTCAAGTGGTTGGGACTCGCTCATGGTATCCTAGAGGTCTTGAGTTCAAGTCCCACACTTACTATTGACTGATGAATTGCCTGGACTTTATCAATGGACAATACAATAGTTGTACTCTTGGTGGTTCTCGGGGGGGTGTATGTGTTTGTAGAGAGAGAAGTCTTTTTGTAAATAAAAATAATTGTGTACCATGCACTCAATATAGAAGTTTGGTTGGTTGTTGAGATGTAAAAAAATAATAGACATAGGAGGCATTGACCAATGAAGGGATGTCAATAGCTATTCAGACCTCTGCTGTGCGTAAATTGCAATATACTTCTGCAGCATACAAGTTGCACATCTGAGGACCCCTATGCTTAGAATCAATGTCAATAATTGACTGATCATTTGAGGCTTTGAATTCACTGGTAATCTTGCTTTCTCCTGCATGTGCAACAATGGAATATAGTTATGAACAGGATATATTGGAAGGAGTCTAACAAAGTGGCCAATAGAAAATGATTTGTCAATGGAAAATGCTTAAAGAATGTATTTGAAGAGGATGACCTGTAAAGAGAAAAACAGTAGGATGCTTTAACATAATACCATTTCAAGTTTATATGATGAAAGCTAGAAAAAAATTCAAGTCATGAAGTATGCAACAATCCTTGAACTTATTTCTTTATGGTTAAAAATTCAAAAATATGAACTTCGCATGAATTGACAAAATGGTTGTCTATTTTTGGGTAGGGCAAGCAGAAACATAGTAAGTTTTTTATTCGCATGACTGGAGATTAATATGCAACTGAGGATTATAATCATTTGCACGCACACATCATGGACCTAGTTTCCTACCAATCAAAAGATAATCTCACCTTTCTGTGAAGAGCTTCCAAGTTCATAATATTTATTGGATGTTCGATTTGCAAGTATCAAATCAGGCACACCACCTATTTTTAGATTTTTGTAAATATGTGGTTGGATTGCTCTATCATTTACTGATTTTGGTTGTGCGGTTACTTCACATAATTCCTTTGTATTCTGTTTACCCGTACTTTCTGCTGCTTTACCCTCTCTCTTCTGAACCTGAGGGTCGACGAAAACATATGGTGCCCCCCTCTCATTCTTCTTGGTGGTAGAACTTTTGACCTGCTTGCTCGTCTGACAACCAGCAACATCAACAGGAAACTAGTTAAGCACATTAATTTGCAAACATAAGAGGCTTAATTATGATGTTTCACTGCTATCAAAAATCATTGTTTATTGTTATGATTATGAACAAATAAGGCATTTTATTTTTTGCCAACTGAAAAACTGATACTAATATGTACCTGAACTTTAGTTCTATTATCGACCTTTATATTGGGATCATTATAGGGATTGTTAGTTATATCCTTAAGAACAGCCCTTCTCTTGGCCTGGGCAATAGGCGCAACACCAGTAGCAGGCTTGTTATCTGATGCTGCCCTTTTGGCTTTTGGTCGAAGGGCCTGCTTGTGATCCTGTTTCAGTGCAGGACGTAGTGGCGGCAAACCCCCTAATGCTCCCAATGCCTTGGTGCGTGCTCTAGTAACTCGTGCAGTGATCCCTTGGATATTAGGAGCAGGAACATTTTCTATATTCATGTCTCTTTGCCTTGAAGGGTGGTGCATGATGTTACACTGAAGTGCTTTTTATGAATTCTGCAGCTAAAACATTCACATTTATGTCAATAACTGTTAATGTCTTATAATGACACATAATTTTGATTCAATTCTTATGCTACGAAAACAGTGAAGTTATACAATCTTAGTTATTGGTTTAGGCACCACAACATCATACTGACATACATTAGTGTCTGTTATAACAGGTCCTCTCACAGATCCTTTGCTAGCTGCATACACCAGCAAGGCCTATTTGACAGATGAATAGGCCTGTAACTGGTATTTAAATGTTCGATTGTAAGTATATCAATTAGGCAAGCAATTACGTCAACTTGTCATTGACTTGAGACAGATAACATTATATTTCTTTGGTTTCAAAAAAATGTACCATGTTTTTGCTACATCCAGTATAGAACATAAATTCACAGTTATGACCAGCCCAGAACAGTGAATCATGTAGCATACTCGGTGAAGTTTTATAACATGGTAGAAGATTAGCAATATGGCTACAGCATAGGTGAAATTATTTCGATTTCTTCTCAATGGCAGATTGAACCTGCAATATTCCTTCATTATTGGGGTTTGCAATCAGATCTCTCCTCTCTTTTTCTTCTGAAACTTAATCTAGTAACAAAGGTGGGCACCTAGGACAGTGTCTTGCATCTCATGGTTCATTGGCCTTATGATGTACAGAAGTCAGAAAAATAGTGACAACAATTTTCATCTTGCCCTAGAAGTATATGGATAGAACTATATGAACTACATAACGTGTCAGATGTTACATAAACTGGTCTTTTGTCCATATTATCCCTAAGTAAGCACACTACATATCAAGCCATTCCCAAGTAATAGCAGAAACATTACTATTGTACAAGTGAAATCAAAATAATCAACTGACATTATATGTAACGACAATCCCTAAACACACATAAAACACAGAGATGCATTAGAAAGATCACTACAGTCTACAGTTTCCCTTTATGAGAAGTATAATGGATCAGCATCACTGATTTTAATGTCCAATTCCTAGATTTTTCTATTAGTTAGCACCAGACTCATGAAAACCAAAACCAACAAGCCCATGATTTACACAAATCAAAAACTTAACTGAACTCTTTAATTTATCATCAAGGACCTTTACATCTGTGCAGAAACATACATTTACTTCAGCCAACAGATATTTATTTTGCTCATCACTAGCAAAATGCAAATCAAATCTAGACAATGAAGCAAATTTGAGATTATATGACTGCACTGATCAAATAAGTTGTGTTGCATCAGACACTTGAGGTCACCAAAACCCTTTCAGGGCCATGTATAAGGTAGACATCAAGATCTCATTAGTGTAACAAGGCTCAAATTTGAAATTATAAATTTCCACAGAAAAATAACCATTTCTCAAGCATATTAAATACATTAAAAAGATAATCTCCCTTCTACTGGTTTATTTGTATAATGGCCGAGATTTTTTATCGATAAACCCACACTACACATTTTATCATAAAACCGCACCTTGTCCTCAACCACTTAGTTGGGGTTTAGGCGAAAGCTTTGAATCATAGTCGGGCATCTTAAAACTAGAATCAGAATAAAACAAAATTTGCAGTGTCAAGGCCCAACAAAATTCTAAATCACTAAACATAAAAATAAAAATAAAAAGTTACTGGTCAAAGAGCTATTAAAAAATTACACCAAGTACAAAACAAAATAGAAGACACCACGGTTGCCAAAAAAACAAGAAAAATTGTCTAAGGATCTGTCAGAACTCTTGCAGACGAATAATACATCACCAGATGCATTACTTGGCCACCTGAGTCTGCCAAAAACAGAGGTTTATGCACAAACAACTTATTTATTCAGCTCTGGAAATCAACTCAACGCTCAGAAACCCCGAAAAAAACTAAGTTCAGTCGGATCTCAATCCAAAAAAGAAGAAGAAACGCCATTGGCATGGCTTAAGGCGAACCGAAACCAATGAAAGTATAGAATCACAGACAATAAATTTCTAAAAGGTGGAAAAACGCATAATAACGTCGAGATCTTTGCAGCTGATTGAATTTAAACCGGAAAACAAAACAAAAACAAATGCAAGTTGTACAACCGGATCAATTCACAGCCATATAATAAACGTTTGAAGCTGAATCTCCAATGTGCGTGAGAGAGAGAAGAGAGATGTATGAGCTTACAGTGCATTTCGAGAGCTTGTTCAGATCCACATCACAATGGAATTTGGAGAGAAGAACATGGCTAGGGCTCCATTGAAATGCTTCATGTAAGAAACATATAGACTGAGAGACAGTGAGGAGTGTGACACAGAGTGATATATACATATAGGGTTAGTGCGTGTGTATATATATATATATATATATATATATATATATATATAGATAGAGACAGAGGGAAATTGTTGGAGCGTGAGAGAGCGGGATAGAGGTACAGTTCAAACTTCCAAAATCTTCTCTTGAATAAAATTTTGCTTGTCACCTTTCCTTTCTTTTCTTTTTTTTTTTTTATTTAAAATCGTAACTTTCTAAAATATTTTGATATGATACATATACTAGGTTATTACTCGTATACTATTAATCAGAATATATATAGAAATATAAAATAGTATAAAATAATTATAAGATATAAATAAATAAATAAAGTAGATACATAGTTTTAAATCATAAACCATAAAATACTTCCTTATAAATAACATTGGTTTTTTATGCTAACTCTACCTTCCTTATCTAAAATAAAAGTTTTAAACCTTCTTTGCTTTTAACTTTAATAATGGCAACAATTTGCATAACATAAACCTTTATTTGAAGGTTTTATTTATAAAACATCTGCTAAATAATTGTATTTATTAATTTAATTCAATTGTTTTTGTTCATTATTAATAGCAAAAAAAAAAAAAAAAAATCATGTACACATGACATGTTATTGTTAAGCCAAGTGGCGTCCTTGTTAAGCGACATGTGGCATCTAGTTATTCATTTAATAGAATAGATAGATTTTTTTTATTACTGACATGACACACGAACTTTATTATTTTTGTCAATATAGCACGACTGGTTATCGGTTATACTAATTAAAATTCATATGTGGCAATTCTTAAATTTTTAATTGTTGAGTTGAAATTGTTTAAAAGTTGAAGGGTCATGCAATGACAACTTATTTTCTTCGTTTTATTATGAAATAATCAACATGACCTAACCCTAAACCCTACTCGGATCGCTGCAACGCTGACCATCGCGGTCGAGCTCGAGTTGCTGAGCTTGACCCTCAACCGCGTGCGATCTCATCGCGCCCCGCGCTCGTGGCATCGCTGCCCAAGCTCATCTCAAGAACATCACAACCCACGATCACGGGATCGCGACTCGCTCACGAACAAACAGTAGCAGTTTTATCTGTCTCAACACAACCAAGGGATTTAATCCCCAACTCACTTTCACCTCGATTTTACCCAAATAATTTGTCCCCAATTTGATCAGTAATATACATAAACTCAATTCCACATTTTTAGCAATTACCATCACGAAATTCACATATTTAAGCTCAACTTACTTGAAAGTTGATAAACACTTGGTGATGATTTTGGATGCTAACTCCTATGATTTCTCGACTCAATCCCAGCTCTTGTTGCTGCTAAAACTCACAAACTCACACTCACGCTCTAGCTCTTTGATTTTGGAAAGGAGGACTGAATCAAGCAAGCGAGAAGCTTAATCAGTTAATCATATGTACGTCTTCGTGGTAAACTCGACTTGGTACCCAATTCCCGATCCCATTATTATAAATACACAAGTTTATATCACCGTGTGAGACCCTCTGATTTCTCAAAGGTCTCAAGTCAAGGCCCAGTAGCAACGCATTATCAATCATGAAACTAAGATAAAATTTACAATTGCGGAAATAAAATTAATTACAAACAGAGACAGAATTTTAAGTAGCAAGGTACAAATATCTAGACTATTACATCAAATCACATAATATAAACTAGACCCGAACCCCAAAGCTCAATCATCAGCTAAGTACCAAGGTGTTGGAACAGGTTCTAATGTACTTCAAGCTCTTTCAAGTCCCGACCTAAGAACTAGGTCCAGCCAATCCTTTGCCTTTACCTGAAAAATAATGCAACAACGGGTAAGCTTATTTGCTTAGTGAGAATGTAGAATTTCACATTTAACATGCAATTATGAACGCGGAAGCACATGCACTGCACTCGGCTCATGCACGGCTCAGCTCTATATGCACTGCACTAGGCTCATGCACAGCTCAATCTCGAAGGGTCATTGGCCAATTAATGCTCTTTTGATGCGCGACTTTGCTCAGCTCCCAGTTATAAAACTGTTGTTGCTCTTGAGACTTTTAGACAAATTCATAAGGAATGCTCGGATGATGATAAATCCATACACACGCATCATTAGTGGGGATCAGCCACGTACTGGGCTAGCTACCAGTAAAAGCTCTATATGGATATCATCGGAATGCTCAGCTCTAGCTACCCTCTGTGCTTTCATCACGTAAATCAGCACATCATAAGCCTAACATTAACCCAACACTGAGCAATAGTGATGGTGTTAAGCTTAACAATCAAGTGACTCGTCAAAGAATCGAATCTAGAAGAAGAAATACTCAGCTCAACAAATCATAGTAAATATACTATGACAATATTTCAATAAGCTCAAGATCAGAATATCAATAAATCAGAATCATGCAACAAAAGTCTCAATTCACATAATATGCAGTTAAAATGAAATCTACAACTCACAGTTACTGGCTATTTGTGCTCTTTTAGTTTCTGGCTCTGGCTCTGTTGCTCACAATCTGTAGTGGATAGAACCACTATCTGATTTATATCAGACTTTCAGATGCTCGACATTTTGCTCGTTGCTCAATCTGTTATTAATATCATTTCTGATATTTATTAGCTCTTATATCATCTGAATAATATATATTCAGTGTTCATCATTTATGCTCAAGATTCATTCGTTGGTCTTTGATATCAAAATCTTATATTTTGATCATATTATCATCAATCTCTTAAATCTTATCAGAATCTTTCTATTCTTTGTCAGTAATAATCTCAAAGTCTTATAAGGTTACATTTCTGAAATCTGATCATTCATATTTATATAAGGAATTCTGTTGTTATATTTTGAATCATAAAAACCACATCCGGATTAGGACCATCCGAATTCGGACCAACCGAGTTCGGATCATCCGGATTCGGTTCCGGATCATCCGAAATGGCATATCCGAAATGGTGTATTTGATCCGAATTAAGCACCATCCGAACTCGGATCATCCGAGTTCGGACCACCTTTCGTCCGAAATGGTACTTCATCCAAAATAGCCAAGAAATCTGAATTTAAGTATTTTGTCCGAAGTACAGATCCGAAATGGGGCTACATCTGAATTCGGTCTCATCCGAATTCGGATCCCGAGTCTTCATAATTTTCCAGAAATTGTTCTTGGTGTTCATCTTTTATATTTACGGATTTTTCATAAAAATTCCCAAAATCCATTTTATCAACATGCAACTTAACATAAAGTTGTATTATCATTATTTGATTGATTTTATACTATTTTCCTTATCGATATCACACTATTATGACCAAGATCATCCAAAATATGATATTTTTGCCAAGAACACATTTTCATCAATAATTCCGATTTCATCACATTTTGGATGATCCAACCCATGATTTTAGTTTCTATCACTTTTATTATCTTAAATTCATTATAAACTAGTAAAATTTTACACATGCAACAACTAAATCTCATATTTTAATTCTTTGGTTTCGGTTTCACACAAAACCGAACCAAAATCTTAAAATCTTGAAATTTAATCAAGAATTACCTCTAAATCTTGTTGCTTGATGGTGATTGTTGCTTCTTGTAACCTTCAATTGTCTTAAATCTTCATTTAATAGCAAAATTATGGAGTTCTTGAAGGAGTTGTGAAGAATCCGTGAGGTAGAGAGAGAGTAGAGAGAGAGAGTTAAAGTCTTAATGATGTGTTAATTGCTATTAATTGGAGATTTTATATATCATTTAATATATTTGTGTATTTAACCCACTAAACTTTTGTATCTTACATCTCTTTTAATTTACTCATCTTTAATAATTAATATCATATATATATAATTTAAGTAAATAATTTCAAACTTAAATAACTTACATCATAAATAATATAATAAAATTACATTATTATCTCAAAATCAGATATAATAAGATTACATTATTGGTTCGATGGTCAGATATTAAGTTGGCTAAAAGTTGAGTTGTTACGGAATGGGCTCCACCACGCACAAACTTCGTCCTCGAAGTTAGATATGTTCGATCAGACTTGGACAGATAGCTTTTATGATATTTCTAATTTCCAAGACTAATACGAACCTTTGTGGTGTTTCCACTGAACGAGCACCATCTGTATTTCATATCTTTTATTTCTTTGAGATTTTCAAGCACAAAACTCAAGTTTCTTTTCAAAATTGTCATTTGATCATTTTAGGGATTCTGATTTATTATTCATATCCTTAATAAATATTAACTTTAAGTCTTAATTATTTCAGATAATAACTCAATACATGAGTTAGCTCATGTATCACTTTCGTTTGATCTTGAGCCAGTTATGGCTTTTTAAATCTCTCATTGTATTATTGCAAAATTTTCAGTTGCTAATTTATGTAATCACATAAGAGATTTTTTACGGCTTCTGATTATCAGTTATATATTCTTTTTGTGGACTTTTGAGATTTAACTTTATATCTCTTTTCAATTTAACTTGCAGCTCAATATATATAACAATTTGCTCATATCTCTTTTCATTTGCTCTTGAAATAGATACAGAGCTTTTCGGAAGTCTGAAATCTGTATTTTTATGTTTCATTTATTGATGATGTTTCAATCATCAATCGCTTAACTGATTTCTGATTATGTTGTCTTGTTATGAAGACTTATAATTTTCTTTGCTTTATCAAACAAATAATATCTATCCTACGGCGCAACAGTCGGAGTCAACTCTTTATGTAGCGACTTCACCTCACCTACCTTAGTCTCAATTTGCGCTGTCATATCCGCCAAATCTTTTATGTATGCAGTCTCTCGAGAAGTAAAATCCTCCAAGAAGATCGAATGTTAGAAGCCAAGAATGAGAGTTTGAGGCAGAATGTTTGAAATGTTGTATTTAGAGCTTGTCGAACAAAACAGAATTTATAATCGATCACATTTTCTTTGCAACAATTTCAACAGTTGATGAATATTTCAAGCAATTCAAAATTTGATCAAGATCTTGAAGTGATCATACACTTTCAAATCTTGCAGTAAATAGGAACATTTAACGACATGGAAAACAAATGCGATACAGAATCGAATTCCAAGGAACAAGTTGATAGAAATCGACAATTTACTTAGGTTTTCTCGATTTGATTCGTGAGACATAACGACAGATTCTTATTATTGAAGTCAGATCTCAAGTTACCAGGGTTCCAAAACCGTTTCCACGACCATTTACATCATCTTCTACTTTATCGTTATCGCCTTCCTCTATTAATTTAATTATACGTAAAGACTTATGTTTGAATTTTCATCGGCGAATTTCTGAATTTAAATTACTTTACTATTTTGGCGGAAGCTTTTATTTTATGTGCAGTTAGATGGAATAGGAATTCCATTTTAGGTATCTCACTAGTCTCACGTCGACATAGTGAGAATCCATTCTTACATTTATTTTGGTATTTGACGGCATTTCATTGGTCATTTATGACCAATCGCTTGATTTCACAAAGATCTCAATCTATTTCTTTATCACTCTCGCTTTGTACCTCTGACTTCTTTGATTCTTACTCAAGTTGTCACTGAGTGCTTAACAATTTGGTTCAAAGATCCTCTTCTCAATAGGTTTTATTATTATTATTTAATTAGCAACTTCTACCTCTGTCTCATTATAAGACATGCTGTAATCTTTTAAATTACAAGGATTTATGAAGTAGCTTGTGTTTTGGTTTATATTTTGATTTCTTAGAGCTTTTGAATCATACACGATTCAAATTACAATACCTATATTGTTTATAGGTATAATTTCTGATTAAGAAAGTATCTGTATCATAACTTCAACTGATACAACCCATATGTCATCCGCATTATACTATCGATGACAGGGTTATACAGTTTACTCAGTATTTACTTTTGGAATTGATTTTCAGCTAGCAACGAAATTAAATCATTTTATCATATAAGAAATTTATTATTATTAGTTACCGTTGTGGTCTTTTGGCGTCTCTGGTGTCTCCTCGGCATCCTCAGCAGTTATATGGAAAGCTCGCGCCTTTGCTGTAGGTATCATTGTAGTACTCTGTTGAATTGCTCTGCCAACGGGTTGTTCCTGATTAGTAAGCACGCGTGCATTTGGGCAATGTTTGGCATAATGTCCACGCTCACCACAGTTGTAGCATACGTCGTTTCTTTCTGGGCACTCATCACTTCCATGTCCAATCCGGTTACAAGTGTAACAGGTCACATCTATAGGGTTGCAGCGTCCGCTATGAAATTTGTTACAGCGTTTACACGGTCGCGCTCCTGACTGTATGGAATAAACTCTAGTCTTCTGAGGTGTAGAAGATGCTTGCGTCTGCTGCTGACTAGACTTGGATGAACCGAAGAATCTACTAGACTTTTGTTTCTTAGGTGGAGATGGACATGTAGGATTTATAGCCATCATAACCGGTTCACAACTCGAATCTGTGAATTCCCGCTCCACCATTCTTGCTGCTTCCACTATACTGAGATACGTCGTGAACTTTATGCTGCTCATTTGTCTTCTATATATTGGATTCAGACCCAGTCTGAATCGGTTTATCTTACGCTCTTCTGTTGCTACTTGATATGACGAGTAGGCGCAAAGTCTCGAGAACTCATGTTCATATTCATCAACGGTCTTAGTTCCTTGTTTCAATTGCATCAACTGCATCTCGAGTTCGTCTTGTTTGTCTGTTGGACAATATTTGGCGTTGAACATCTCCAAGAACTGCTCCCAATCCAATGTCGTAATTGCTTCCTCACCATAGATGCTCCTTTGTGTTTTCCACCAGGCTCTAGCAGCTCCAACGAACAGTGCTGTAGCGAACTTAACTCTATTGCTGTCCAGACATTCTGAGATACTGAAAATCTCTTCAGTATGATTTATCCAATCTAACGCTTGTATTGGATCTACTGTGCCTTCAAACGTCATGGCACCACTCGCTTTGAAGTCTTTAAATCTACAGCCTTTTGGATGCACAGCTCGTTTATTGACATGCTCATTATCGGATTCCGATTCGCTTGACTGTTCAGTTTGCTTCTTTTTATGTTTATTTCTCTTCTCAATTTTCTTTATTGATTCAATTTGCTCTAGCATAAACTTGTTTTGTTGCTCATTATTCTGGATTATTAGTTGTTGCATCATTTCCAGGACTTGCTCTGGGGTCATACCACCTGATGGTCCACCTTCTCCTGACATAGCTCTGAAATTCAAATCACTAGATATTTAGATCATTAGGCTAGCACATTGTACCCTTTCATGCCCCGTCCTACTAGTCTCTGAAACCTATCTTAGTTCAAGCCATCCTGTCATGATTGATACTATAGCATTGCACAAGTTTGAGATCATGTATTACACATAATACAATGATTCACTCAAACTATTGCTCTGATACCATCCTGTGAGACCCTCTGATTTCTCAAAGGTCTCAAGTCAAGGCCCAGTAGCAACGCATTATCAATCATGAAACTAAGATAAAATTTACAATTGCGGAAATAAAATTAATTACAAACAGAGACAGAATTTTAAGTAGCAAGGTACAAATATCTAGACTATTACATCAAATCACATAATATAAACTAGACCCGAACCCCAAAGCTCAATCATCAGCTAAGTACCAAGGTGTTGGAACAGGTTCTAATGTACTTCAAGCTCTTTCAAGTCCCGACCTAAGAACTAGGTCCAGCCAATCCTTTGCCTTTACCTGAAAAATAATGCAACAACGGGTAAGCTTATTTGCTTAGTGAGAATGTAGAATTTCACATTTAACATGCAATTATGAACGCGGAAGCACATGCACTGCACTCGGCTCATGCACGGCTCAGCTCTATATGCACTGCACTAGGCTCATGCACAGCTCAATCTCGAAGGGTCATTGGCCAATTAATGCTCTTTTGATGCGCGACTTTGCTCAGCTCCCAGTTATAAAACTGTTGTTGCTCTTGAGACTTTTAGACAAATTCATAAGGAATGCTCGGATGATGATAAATCCATACACACGCATCATTAGTGGGGATCAGCCACGTACTGGGCTAGCTACCAGTAAAAGCTCTATATGGATATCATCGGAATGCTCAGCTCTAGCTACCCTCTGTGCTTTCATCACGTAAATCAGCACATCATAAGCCTAACATTAACCCAACACTGAGCAATAGTGATGGTGTTAAGCTTAACAATCAAGTGACTCGTCAAAGAATCGAATCTAGAAGAAGAAATACTCAGCTCAACAAATCATAGTAAATATACTATGACAATATTTCAATAAGCTCAAGATCAGAATATCAATAAATCAGAATCATGCAACAAAAGTCTCAATTCACATAATATGCAGTTAAAATGAAATCTACAACTCACAGTTACTGGCTATTTGTGCTCTTTTAGTTTCTGGCTCTGGCTCTGTTGCTCACAATCTGTAGTGGATAGAACCACTATCTGATTTATATCAGACTTTCAGATGCTCGACATTTTGCTCGTTGCTCAATCTGTTATTAATATCATTTCTGATATTTATTAGCTCTTATATCATCTGAATAATATATATTCAGTGTTCATCATTTATGCTCAAGATTCATTCGTTGGTCTTTGATATCAAAATCTTATATTTTGATCATATTATCATCAATCTCTTAAATCTTATCAGAATCTTTCTATTCTTTGTCAGTAATAATCTCAAAGTCTTATAAGGTTACATTTCTGAAATCTGATCATTCATATTTATATAAGGAATTCTGTTGTTATATTTTGAATCATAAAAACCACATCCGGATTAGGACCATCCGAATTCGGACCAACCGACTTCGGATCATCCGGATTCGGTTCCGGATCATCCGAAATGGTGTATTTGATCCGAATTAAGCACCATTCGAACTCGGATCATCCGAGTTCGGACCACCTTTCGTCCGAAATGGTACTTCATCCAAAATAGCCAAGATATCTGAATTTAAGTATTTTGTCCGAAGTACAGATCCGAAATGGGGCTACATCCGAATTCGGTCTCATCCGAATTCGGATCCCGAGTCTTCATAATTTTCCAGAAATTGTTCTTGGTGTTCATCTTTTATATTTACGGATTTTTCATAAAAATTCCCAAAATCCATTTTATCAACATGCAACTTAACATAAAGTTGTATTATCATTATTTGATTGATTTTATACTATTTTCCTTATCGATATCACACTATTATGACCAAGATCATCCAAAATATGATATTTTTGCCAAGAACACATTTTCATCAATAATTCCGATTTCATCACATTTTGGATGATCCAACCCATGATTTTAGTTTCTATCACTTTTATTATCTTAAATTCATTATAAACTAGTAAAATTTTACACATGCAACAACTAAATCTCATATTTTAATTCTTTGGTTTCGGTTACACAGAAAACCGAACCAAAATCTTAAAATCTTGAAATTTAATCAAGAATTACCTCTAAATCTTGTTGCTTGATGGTAATTGTTGCTTCTTGTAACCTTCAATTGTCTTAAATCTTCATTTAATAGCAAAATTATGGAGTTCTTGAAGGAGTTGTGAAGAATCCGTGAGGTAGAGAGAGAGTAGAGAGAGAGAGAGTTAAAATCTTAATGATGTGTTAATTGCTATTAATTGGAGATTTTATATATCATTTAATATATTTGTGTATTTAACCCACTAAACTTTTGTATCTTACATCTCTTTTAATTTACTCATCTTTAATAATTAATATCATATATATATAATTTAAGTAAATAATTTCAAACTTAAATAACTTACATCATAAATAATATAATAAAATTACATTATTATCTCAAAATCAGATATAATAAGATTACATTATTGGTTCGATGGTCAGATATTAAGTTGGCTAAAAGTTGAGTTGTTACACACCGAGCTCCAAATAAGTCAATAATTTACTATAAGTATAATTCATAACCGGGTTAATTCAAAATCTCGTCACGTGACAGTTTCGCGTGTAACTCAATAATTAGTCCAATTTAATATTAATACTTAAATAACCAATTAAATAATTCCACGTATCTAATTTTGGGATGTTACAATTCATTTATATCATTATACTTTTTTTTAATTACATGTATGTTTTTATAAAATTTCTTATTACGTATATATCATTTTAAAATTTCAAAGACTCTCATGTATATACAATTATTTTATTTAAAATTATTAAATTATTTAAAAAATATAACTTGATTTATTTATTTCTAAATTCCTAAATTACCATTTCTCTGTGAGCGTGTTTGGTTTGAAGGATTTGAAACCTCCATTTAGGATTTGGATTTCAAAATCCTTATACATCATGTTTGGTTGAAAAGATATGAGGGAATCTAATTTCATTTAGGGGGCGTTTGGTTTGCGGATTTTCTTGGATTTCCTGGGATTTGCATTTAAAATACTGTGTTTGGTTCGCAGATTTCAGTAAGGATTTAAAATCTCAGGATTTCTTAAATCCCTCATTTCTTTGTTGTTTAAAATCTCAGCCCTCCCCCTAGGATTTTAAATCCCAGTTACCTTGCATTTTTCAGATTAACAAATTTTTTATATAAGATATTACAAATTCTTTTACAAAATCCTGACAAATGCAAATGCTGCATAATACAAATCCTTTGACAAAATGCAAATCCCAGAGAAAAAAATCTGCGAACCAAACGCCCCCTTAGCATTTGGTGTTCTTCAACCTCCTCTTTTCATCATCCTCCCTCTACCCCAATTATTATATAATTCTTTAAACTAAGCTTTTTATAGTCATTTCATTTTTTGGTTTTATCATTTTCAAATCTTATCATGTATCAAAATCCTATCGTGTTTTAATCTTGTCATGTAACATTCTAACGATCCAAATGCTACCTTATATTTTTACAAACATTCTTATTAGACACTACTCATTTCCCATTATTATTACACAAAAAGACTGCACTAAATATGCACAAAAACTAAATAAAAACCATGTACTACATCTATTAAAAAAACTACATAAATTTATTCAAACTATATACAAAAAACTGTACTAGATATGCAATACATAAAATTGTTCATAGAGTTATGCAATATTTCGTTTGGACTCGAAGAAACTATATCGAATTCGAATTAAAATCAAATCAGATTAAAAAATGATTTTTTGTTTGTTTTGGTCTCAAAACAGAATTATGGAATTTGATTTTCGGATTGACGATCGTTTTTGAAATTCCCAACCCAAACCAGACTAGATCGAAAACCGAATTACATTTTTTTTACTTTTATAAAAATAGAAATAATCAATATATATTAACTTCATGTATCAGTGTCGCTTCTCACAAATTAACCCCGATCAAATTGTCTATCTACTCTCTTGTCTTGGCCCTTCCTCTGGCGAACAAAACGAACCATGACGACGAGCTGATGACCTCACTATGAGAGCAAATGGTATACCGCCCTTTCCCAATACCACATTTCTATACACCTCAGCGCCACATCCGTTTTTCTCTCTCCACCTTTCCCTACCTTTCTAACTTGAAAATACACACCTTTCTAAACCTTTCCATCTTTCTTAAATTTTTTAAAATAAATTCATTTTAAGATAAAATACTTAATTTTATAAATATTTAAAACTATTACAAAACTAAAATTAAAAACTACGCAATTAAAAATACGAAACAAAAATACAATACTGAAAATACAAAACTGAACTTATGAACGTAAAATACGAAACTAAAATATTAATAAAACAATTAAAACTAAAATATTTAAAATACGAAACTGAAATTACAAATGAAACACAATTGCGAACATAAAATACGAAACTGTACGAACGAAACAACAATTACGAAACTAAAAATAAAAAAATACAAACATTTACGAAACTATAATAAGAAACAACAATAAAAATAAAACAAATTATATAACTAAATATATATATATATATATATATATATATATATATATATATATATATATATATATATATATATATATATATATATATATATATATATAGGATTGGGTTCTTTTAAGAACTTTAAATAATGTGGGAACATAAGAACCAATTTCAACCCTTGGATTAATGGGATCAATGGTGGATAATCAATGGCATTGTTGTAAATATTTTCAAGTATGGTTGGGTCCACTAAGGGCAAATCAGTCTTTTTTCCTCCTTCATTTAATGCAACTTTTCAGAAAAGTTTCCAACAACCTGTCCTTTAATTAAACTATACAATCATCAATGAGTTTGTCATTAATTTTTTCTTTTTCTTCCATTTTTTCCGGCAAGAAGAAGCTCAGTTCCGTCGCCGGAATTCCATTCCGTTTTTTTTATTTCACCTGAATCCATGGAGTCGACCGACACATTTCAACAGACACCGTATAATATTTTTCCAAATGGTTTTGCAGCCGATGAGGAGGTCGACGATTGTTTTTCTCTAATCCAGGTAATGTTTATATTTTATTCGAGTATTCGTTGCTTTATTTAACGTTTCTTCTACGTAGAATATGTTGCATTCTACGTAGAATATGTTGCATTCTACGTAGAATATCTTGCATTCTATGTTGTCTGTAAATCTATATATATTTTTGTATTCTATGTTGTCTGAATAGAACTTCTATAAACATTTATAGATTTTGAATTTTTTAATCTGTATTCTACTCATATTTTATGTTATATTATGATGTTCATATTTTCTAGTCTATTTTATATTTTAAAATCGCAGAATCGGGTAAATATGAAACCCTCAAGACCTTGCTAAACGACGATGGCTCTGAGCAAGACAATAGGAAAGGCACGACAAAAAAGATATATTGTTCGTAGATTATTTTGTATTCTTCGTAGTTTTTTATAGATTGTCTGTAAATCTATATGGAGTTTTGTATTCTATGTTGTTTGAATAGATCTTCAATAAACATTTATAGATTTTGGATTCTTTAATTTGTATTCTTCTCAGATTTTATGTTATCTTATGATGTTCATATTTTCTATGTCAGTGTAAATCTATATAGATCTTCTCACATTTATAGTTTTTTACAGATTGTTTGCAAATTTATTTAACGTTTCTTCTACGTAGAATATGTTGCATTCTACGTAGAATATGTTGCATTCTACGTAGAATATGTTGCATTCTACGTAGAATATGTTGCATTCTACGTAGAATATCTTGCATTCTATGTAGAATTGTTTGCAAATTTATATAGATTTTAGGTAAGTGTCATATATTCTATATAGAATACCACAATTCTACGCAGAATGTTCACATATTTTTCATAGAATACCACTAATCTACGTAGATTGTTCACATATTCTACGTAGATAGTTCACATATTCTACATAGAATATTGCTATTCTATGTTACTAGAAAGTTATACATTTTTTTTGCATCATAGTTTTGAATCCATTGTTTTAATGCAGGTTGTAAAAGATTCTACCATGGACACCATTGATTGTGATTGTCGAATGTTCGATCGGATTGTGTTGCTTTGTATCTCCGTCATAGAATGTTGTATATTCACCATAGAATATTATGTTGACTCCATAGAATATATCTTAATCTACATATAAAGTTGTATATTATTCATAGAAAAAAAAAAGATGAAGAGAAAAACTCTGGTGGTTTTTTTTTTGGGAGAAAAAAAAAGGATGAAGAGAAAAAAGAGGAGGGAATTAATTGTGTGTGAAAAAACGTGCAGTTCCTTTTTCAATGTTATCCCCAATATACCCCTTACCCACCCATTTTTCCAACAAAAAAACCCCTAAAGCCTTCTTAATTTCAAAAATGCCATCTTACATCTAAGCCATTGATTTCATGAAATCAATGGATGAGATTAGTTCTTAGGTTCCCACATTATTTAAGGTTCTTAGAAGAACCCTCCCCTATATATATATATATATATATATATATATATATATATATATATATATATATATATATATATAATGGAAAACCACCATGCACCTGAAAACTTGTGAAAACCGCACTACACCACCACAAATGCATCAAATTCTCCGCGCGATGCTTCAAAATCCCGCGCGATGCATCAAATATTCCGCGTGATGCATCAAAATTCCGTGTGATGCATCACCTTATTTACGATCATGTCACCGCGTTTTTCATGAAATGCACCAAATCGGACGGTTTGCATAGGTTTCCATAGTTTTCAAGTGCATAGTGGTTTTCCATTGAACCCACCCCTATATATATATATATATATGTGTGTGTGTGTGTGTGTGGCGGGTTTGAAAGCAAAGGGTGAAACTGAGCGGTGCCGCGCGGGGAGCAGAAGCCGAGCGGCGTGGAATTCTTGTGGGGCCGATTTGCCGGGGCGGTGTGGCCGGCGGCTTCGAGGTGAGGTGGCAAGGCCGAAGCCCTTGCGGCTTCTGTATACCGTTTGCCCTAACAGCTTTGATCTCTCCTCTCTTCTCCTGATTTGGTACGACTTTGGTCTATTCTATCCTCTCCTGATTTGGTACGCCTCTCTCAGTCTCCTCTCATCTCTATGAATCTATCTATAATTTTATGCTTTAACACTTCAAATCTTCAATACTCTCTTAGTTTCTCTACTATAAATTAGATTTCTCTTTAGTTGAGTATTTGATTTGGTCTCTCACTCTCTCCTATGACCTATAAATCTGATTTGGTATTTTGGTTTTCTATGTGAACTGTGAAGCAAAACAACATGTCAAGAACACCTCAACCCAAGCTGTATATTTTTAATTTTCTAGGTAGAACAATTTGATACTCAAAGTGGGTTAAATGCCTAAATTTGGAATTTGGTTTTTACGGTAGTTTGAATAATTTTAGGTAGTTTTTTTAATTTTCTCAGAAAACCGAATAACCCGAAAACCAAACTGATGAATAACCCTAGTTTGAATTATTTTAGGCAGCTTTTTTATACATTTAGTGCATGAATTTTTTTTATTTATAGTTTTAATGCATATTTATTGAAGTATTTTTGTGTATTAATGACGGAAAAGAAGTAGTGCATAATATGAAAGTTTGTAAAAATATAAGAAAGTTTTAAAAGATTATATATATGAAATTCTTGTTTTGTAGGCAAAACTAGTTTATAACCCACGTATATATTTTGAAAATGATAAAATATAAAAATGGAATATCTGAAAATCAACAATTAAAATTTATCATATTCACAATTGAAGTTTTATCAATTAAATTTTAAATGTTGTTAGCAAAATAATTAACAAAAAGTTTTAACTTTATTTACTACACTTCTACATTTAAATCCAAATTTTTACATTTGAATTTAAGTATGATCATTAAGGATAATAATGACACATATTTATAATAGGTAAATATTAATTTGATATCAATTCATTAATGAATAAATTAAAATCAAACTTTAATGTAATTAAGTTAATGTAGTAAATTTGGAAAATGAATTAAAAAATGACATAAATATAATTATTGATTTTAATTAAGGGTATAAGAGACATTAATAAATAATTATGAGTTGTCATTAATTGGACCATTGATTTCTTTTCATCCAATGGTCCAGAAACTCCAAGTGATTTTTTTATTTTATACGGGATAGATAGATAGATAGTAATTTAGGAATTCACAAATAAAAAAAATAAAAAATGATGTTTTATCTTTTTTAAAATATACACGAAAGTTTTTAATAATTAAAAAGATACACACACAAGTAATAAGGAAATTTGCAAGCTTAACAAGAATATGATCTTTCAAAAATAAATAATCTAAGGGTAAATTACAAATTTCGTCCCTATGGTTTATTAGAACTTATGGATTGGGTCCTTATACTTTAAAAATTACATTGACAGTCATTGTGGTTGATGTTTTGTTACGAATATGGTCTTTTGGCCATTTAAAATGACCATTTTACCCTTACTATTATTATAATTATTATTATTGTTGTTTTTATTATTATTTCTATTAGTATAAAATAATAAAATAATTCAAAATAATTTTAAAAAACATTAAAATTAATTTAGTGTAGAACACATGAAAATAAATAATAAAATATTTTTAAAGACATACGGATAATTATTATTATCATTTAAAAACTAAAAAATAACGTTTTGAGTATAGATTTTTAAAATAAAATGTAAACTTTTTGTAAAAATCATAAAATAAATTATTGTTATCAAGTATTCATTTTTATCCATATTACATTAAATGATTTTTAATAAAGATTAAAACATCTATGAAAACATATAATTTTGTTATTTCATCATTTTGATAATTAAAATCTTAAAAAAAACAGTATTTTAACTTTAGGTTTCCTTTTTGATTTTTTTTGTTGAAAAAAATAAACGTTTTCATAAACAATAAAACAAAAAATAAATAAACATTTTGATGAAAAATAAATAATTTAAAGTTTTGGATAGTTTTGTATAACTTTTCTAAAAACCTTCAAAAAAATAACATTTTAAAAAAATGTTTAAAAATTTTAAACTTTTCAAAACGATTTAAGTTTTCCAAAATATTTTAAGTTTTTGAACATTTTTTTTTTCAAAATGTTTAAACCTTAAAAATGTTTTTAAGCGTTTATTGAAAGTGTTAAAAAGTTCTTTATGTAAAAATTTTAAAAACATCAAAAAAGTTTTTAATACTTTTTGACAATGTATACATTTATTTTTTTTGATTTATAAAAGGTTTACTTTTCTTTAAAGTAAAAATATAAACTCAAAATGTTATTTTTTATTTTTAATTAATAATTATTATTATGCGTTTGTCTTTGTTAATACTTTATTATTCAAATTTATGTCTTTTATATTTTATATTAATTTTGCTGGTATTTTAAATTTTTCTGATTATTTTATTATTTAATAATAATAGAAATATCAATAAAAACAACATTAATGATAATTATTAAACAAGTAAGGGTAAAATGGTCATTTTAAATGGCCAAAAGACCATATCCTTAACAAAACTTCAACCACAAGGACTGTCAGTGTAATTTTTAAAGTCAAAGGATCCGATCCATAATTTCTAATAAACCACAGGGACGAAATTTGTAATTTACCCGTAATCTAATGATATCAAAAGTATCGGTAACTTGCTTTGCCTAAACCCTTGTTTTCCAGGGAAAAAACAGGTTTCCGTGTTCGTTACCGCCGACATCGAAAATTAGTCTCTGTTCCAGGCTCACCATCACTCTCAACAAATCCTTGCTGCTTCTTCGATCTCCAAATCTGAAGAGAAAAGTGTGAGAGAAACAATGCTAGGAATAAATCTGTTCAAGAGTAATCCAAATATCATACGCGAATCTCAGCGCCGTCGATTTGCTAATGTAGAACTCGTTGATAAAATCATTCAACTCTACGAAGAATGGAAAAGTCGACAATTCGAACTCGAACAGTTCCGAAAAGATTTCAACAAGATCAATAAAGAAGTCGCGAAACTCAGAATTGCAGGAGGAGATGCAAGTTCATTGATCAAAGATACGGAGGAAAACAAAATATTGACTGTTAAGAAAGAAGCACAAGTTCAAGAGGCCCAAAGAGCATTGCATTTAAATCTGGATTTGGTTGGAAATATTGTTCATGATTCGGTTCCGGTTAGCAACGATGAGGTGCGTAATCTTTACCATTTACATCAAGGCAGCTTTGATCTGATAGTGCTAGAATTCAACACTAGATTTCTTACATGGTCATGTTATGATTTGCTAGTTTAAATGTGTTTCTTGTAAATTTTCGGTATAACTATAGTTAATTTTTGACCTAATATGATACATGACATTTAAATCAGGTTCATGAATAAAAAAGACACATGTAAAAGTATGTTGCTAATGCAATCAATCTGTGTATGAAATACAACTAGGTTTAATGGTTGAATTACTCTTTGCTTAACCAAGGAATTAATCTAGGCAGACAATGAGATAGTTCGGAGTTGGGGGGACAAGAGGGAAGAGGCTAAACTGAGAAATCATGTGGAGCTTGTTGATCTTCTTGGCTTTGCAGAGTTGAAAAGAGGTGCTAATGTTGCTGGTGGTAGAGGGTATTATTTGAAAGGAGATGGGGTACGTCTCAATCAAGCTCTTGTGAATTTCGGTCTTGATTTTTTGGAGAGAAAGGGTTACACGCTGTTGCAGACTCCGTTCTTCATGAGGAAAGATATCATGGCTAAGTGTGCTCAGTTAGCTCAATTTGATGAAGAACTTTACAAAGTAACTGGTGAGGGAGATGATAAGTATTTGATTGCTACTGCCGAACAACCACTTTGTGCTTATCACATGGATGATTGGATCCATCCGACACAACTACCAATAAGATATGCGGCATATTCTTCTTGTTTTCGTAAAGAAGCCGGTTCACATGGTCGTGACACTCTTGGGATTTTTCGTGTTCATCAGTTTGAAAAATTGGAACAGTTTTGCGTAACCAGCCCTAATGGCAATGATTCGTGGGACATGCATGAGGAAATGATTAAGAACTCAGAGGAGTTCTACCAGATGTTGAGACTTCCCTATCAAGTGGTGAATGTAGTCTCTGGTGCATTGAATGATGCTGCAGCGAAAAAGTATGATCTAGAAGCATGGTTTCCTGCATCCAGCACCTACAGAGAGCTTGTGTCATGCTCAAACTGCACCGATTACCAGTCAAGAAAATTGGAGATCAGATATGGTCAAAAGAAGGTTGATTCTGCAACTTTCGTTGGATTCCTATATTTGTATTCTTGTCTTTCATGTTGTTTTATTATAGTTACAATGTTGCATTGCTTAACACCTTTTTGTATTTGAAATCTATATGAACTAAAATCCAAATTTCTTTCATCGCCCAAGGAGAAAATTTAGTTTTTCTTTTTGATTTTATTTAGTGGAATGTTGACTTTTAAGGTCTCAACTTTTGCAGAGTAATGAGCAGACGAAGCAATATTGCCATCTATTAAATTCTACCCTTACAGCAACCGAGAGGACTATGTGCTGCATCCTTGAGAACTACCAGAAGGAAGATGGTGTTGAAGTACCAACAGTGTTACAGAGATTTATGGGTGGCAAGACTTTCTTGCCTTTCCAATACTCTCTTACCAAAGAAATAAAAGGGAAGAAATCCAAGTGTTAGTTTGATACTTATTTCGTTGCTTACTTCAGACAATTTGCAGGTAACGGCTAATGCTCTTTCTTCATGAGATTGATATTGAATAGGTTTCTTCGTAGTTTTTCATATTCATGTGGTTAAGGTCTAATGAAAGGTGTTAGGAAGACGATCTTACAAGCTAACAATATTAGTACATTTGTGTGATCATTTGAAATTGAATCTCCTGTCATTCTTATTAGTGTATCCTTATTTGAACGTCTGAAGACTTGGTGTATGTTTTTTCCTATAAGCACTCATCTACTCATTATTGAAGAATAATGAAAAATAATAAAAGCTTATTTTGATCTTACAATTTTATTGATTAACCTGGTTCTTGTTTTCGGTCCATCTTTCGTCTCATGTAATTTACCCTCGCTTGATAGATTTAGGGCTCGTTTTTTTTCTTAAAGTGATTAGACGTCTAATGTCTTATTACATCTGTTTAATAAAGAGATGATGTTAAATTTCTATTGACTAAATTAGATATTAGAGACAATTAAGATATTAGACATTAAATCAAACAATGCCTTAATTTGTAAGTAAGAGCTACATGTATCATAGTACAACAGAAGGCATGCATTGGCGGCAGCTATAACTTGAATTGCTTTCATGCTTTGCAGAGCAATTCTGCTGATGTTAAACTTAAAGAACTTCTAGAGTTTATACAATGGAAGGGACCAAGGGTCCTGATATCATCCTGGTTATCCTCGTTTGCTTGGTGAAATTCAAGTGAAGAGTGAAGACATTTGTTTGGGTTTCTCGGAGGTGCAAAAACTTTGACTTTTGTGTTAGTCTTGACATGATAACCCATCGGGTACTGGTCGAGTCTGGTTAGTGTTGACTGATGTTTACTAGATTCAGAAGTTCAGATTGTCAATCTGTACACAGGTTTTGGAAAATGTTTTTTGAGCTATTATATGTCTATGAACGGAAATAAATTCTACAAAAAAGACTTTCTGCCTTTGCACAACTCGTTTCCTAAGAATGACTCGAAAGTCAAATCTGTTACACTGCAATATGTATGGCTTCGTCCTGTTCGTCGCTACAAAAACAATATAACTCGTGTATCAAGTTTTTATCATATTGCAATATATGATGATATACCAGTGAACACGATTGTTTTACAAGTTCCCGTTTGATGGTGCTCACAGAAGAAATACAGAATTAAAAACGATAGAACCTCATCCAAAAAGTGATCTTCCTGGTTCTTCCTGGTGAGCATAACCTTGATTCAATGGAACTTATTTTGCATATATTTTTAAAAGGTTTTTGTTCATATTTACTTCCTTGTAGATATGTGGTTGCAACTTAAGTGCATTGTAAGAAAAAGTAGTGAATAAAATACGATGATGATTAGAGATCTTGGTTTCGATCTTTAATAATTAATATATTAAAGAGTTTGTTTGTTAAATTTAATAACAAAGTGACATGTAACTCAATGGTTAAAGCGATGCTATATGGAATTAGAGGTTCTCAACTAAGTAATTGAGTATTTGTTTTTATGGAGAAATATAAAAACGATGGATCGACTTCCACAGAACAGATAGTTCAAAATCCAGATCGTCGGACCGACCCGACTCGGGCCAGTCATGTAATGCTTCAAATGATCGTGATGCACAATTCCTGCATGATGCACTATGTGATGCATCAAATGATCGTGATTTACCAACCTTCTTGCATGATGCACAAATGGTTTTCTTTGTGCATTGTGGTTTGACTTGTACTGACCCTATTATAATTAGTAAATCGGGTCTTTAAGAACTAAAAATCCGGGTTCTAATGTCCAAATTTTACAAAACAAAAAAGAAAAAATTAAATTGAGAATTTTTATAAAAAAAAAATAACATGTAGGGACGAAAACGTAAAAAACGTGAAAACAGCCGTGCATGTTTTAACAGGTTTAACATGAAAAAAAAGCCAACAATTCCGCTCGAAACGTCGTCCCTCTACACTTGATGATAATTTTTCGATTTGTGAAAATCGGGGAACGTTTTCTTTTGCTGCCTTCCAAATATCTTTTCTGGGGTAAGATTTTTGTGTTCTGAATTGAAAGTCGAAGAGACGAATTAAGCGGAATATGTCGATGAGTTCACAGGTAGTACTCTCTACGAAAACGCAATCTTCCGTATCATCATCATCATCATCCTCTTCTTCTCGCATCCAACACACACTGTCTCAAAGAACCCACATTCCCGCTCATGTTTACAAGCACCCAGCAGCAATTCTCCTGGAACTTTGCACTTCCATCGAAGAACTTCACCAAATTATCCCTCTCATTATCAAAGACGGTCTCTATGAAGAACATCTCTTCCAAACGAAACTTGTGAGCTTGTTCTGTAGATACGGCAGCTTAACTGAAGCCACTCGCGTGTTCGAACCAATTGAAGATAAAAATGATGCTCTTTATCACACAATGCTTAAAGGGTATGCTCAGAATTCTTCAATTTTTGATGGGTTTTCGTTCTTTTGTCGTATGATGGAAGATGGAGTGCAACCTGTGGTGTATAATTTTACGTATTTATTGAAGGGTTGTGGTGAGAGCTGTCTTGTTAGGAAGGGGAAAGAGGTTCATGCACAGTTGATTCTGAATGGACATGAGGGAGATGTATATGCCATGACTTGTCTTGTTAATATGTATGCTAAATGTAGGTTGATTGATGATGCTTACAAGGTGTTTGTTAGATTGCCGGAGAGGGATTTGGTTTCTTGGAATACAATTATTGCGGCTTATGCTCAAAATGGTTTTGCAGGGAGAGCCATAGAATCACTGACACAGATGCAAGAGGAAGGACTGAGGCCAGATCCCATCACTATTATTTCGGTTGTGCCTGCTGCTGGTGATGTTGGTTATTTGACGGTGGGAAAAGCGATTCATGGCTATGTGTTTAGGTCAGGATTTGAACGCCATGGGAATGTTTCGACAGCGTTAGTTGATATGTACATAAAATGTGGGTCTACCAGCACTGGACATGTTATATTCGACAAGATGCTTGTTAGAAATGTGGTCTCGTGGAATATAATGATTGATGGGTATGTGCAAGGTGGTAATCCTGCAGAAGCACTGATGCTTTTCAAGAAGATGTTGGATGACGGATTTAAACCAACCGGTGTGACTATTATGGCAGCTCTCCATGCTTGTGCTGATTTGGGTGATCTTGTAAATGGCCAATTCATTCATGGTTTAGTCAATGAACTAGGACTACACATTGATGTTTCGGTTATGAACTCTTTGATCTCCATGTATTGCAAGTGTAAACGAGTTGACATTGCTGCTGAAATATTCAAAAACTTGAAAGGAAGAACCCTTGTATCATGGAACACCATGATACTTGGATATGCACAAAACGGTCGTGTAATTGATGCTTTGGATCATTTTCGTTGCATGAAAATGCAAAACATCGAACCTGATTCATTCACCATGGTGAGCATCATTGCTGCTATTTCCGAGTTATCTATCTTACGTCAAGCAAAGTGGATCCATGGAGTTGTCACTAGAACTTGTTTGGATAGAAATGTCTTTGTTAAGACAGCTCTTGTGGACATGTATGCCAAGTGTGGAGCCATTAGTTCAGCTCGAAAGCTATTTGACCTGATGGATGATAGACATGTAACTACGTGGAATGCTATGATAGACGGGTACGGAACACATGGATGCGGAAGGGAAGCTATAGAATTGTTCACTGAAATGGAAAGCGAAGACGTAAAACCAAACAATATAACATTTCTGTGTATTATCTCAGCATGCAGCCATTCAGGCTTTGTTGAAGAGGGGCGTCGGTATTTTTTCACCATGAAGGAAGAATATAACATCAACCCTACAATGGATCACTATGGAGCCATGGTGGACTTGCTTGGCAGATCAGGCAGGCTTAAAGAGGCATGGGATTTCATTCTAAACATGCCTGTGGAGCCACAGATGAATGTTTTTGGTGCAATGTTGGGTGCTTGCAAGATTCATAAAAACGTTGAGTTGGCGGAAATGGCAGCAGATAGATTGTTTGAGTTAAACCCTGATGATGGGGGGTATTATGTACTTCTTGCAAATATATACGCCACAGCCTCGATGTGGGACAAAGTGACGGAAATCAGGACAAAAATGGAAAGACGAGGGATATGTAAAACCCCAGGATATAGTTCTGTTGATTTGGAAAATGAAGTTCATACATTCTATTCTGGGAGCTCATGGCATTCTAGTTCTAAAAAGATCTACGCTTTCCTTGAAACACTGATCGATAGGATTAAGGCTGCTGGTTATGTACCTGATTCGGATTCGATACATGATGCAGAAGACGATCTGCAAGAACAAATGGTGAGTACGCATAGCGAGAAGCTTGCTATTGCTTTTGGACTTTTGAATACCTGGCCAGGTACACCTATTCACATCAGAAAAAACCTTCGTGTATGTGGTGATTGTCATAATGCTACAAAATTCATATCACTCGTGGAGCAGAGAGAAATCATAGTGCGTGACTTGCATCGGTTCCACCATTTCAAGAATGGGATCTGTTCTTGTGGAGATTATTGGTGATCGACTTGTGTTTTTGCGTCAACAGACAAATTAGATTTCCTGTAAAAGATATACACTTGTATTATACACACACACTCGCGCGCGGAGTTAAGTTACCAATATATATTAACTAACGACAGTTACTCGATATTTATAATTCTTGAAATAACAACTCATTCTCCAGAGCATTTCACTTTCATAATTCCGGTATGGTTTGAACTTTTTTGTAACAAGTGTTCACAAACATTTGTAGAATGGAATTTGTTCTTGTGGAGACTGTTGGTTACTTGGTTTTTTACATTTCGAGCCAGAAAATGTTTTCCTTTGAAGTTCAGATCTATAATAAATTAAGATTGTTTGTTTGAATTCAGACTTAAGAGGTTGAAACCTTTGAATTTTAAGAGGATGAGAGTTGTCTGAATTAAAATTAGGAGTCTCTTTATTTCAGATCTTAAGGCATCCTCTTAATTTCAGACGTGGTTTTAAGACTTCAGACATTTAACCTTTTAAAAAACAAATACCACCTAACTTGGTGCACTGATTGCCTTGGTATGAAAGGATGCACAATGTTCCAAATGTTGTAGCAGGATCAAGTGGCATAGGTGATGGTCATTATATTGCAAATATGGTGGTACTTCTTTTGCTTATACGTACACAAGAATAATTATAGTATCGTTTCACAAGCGTCACATTCAACTACCGTTGAGTCGTGTCGTGGCCCATTCAGTAGCAAACAAAACATGACCTTAATTTTTTAAGAATCTTGTTAAGTTTCTTTAGTTAACGGATGTCATTAAAGGGAAAAATACATTTAAAAAATCTGAACAACAATCGTAAAGGCTAGGGTTCCACAAAGTGGCGATCGGTAGAGAGGAAGGTTACGCTTTTCTTTTTTTGAAGACAATGTTTACATCTGCAAAATAGAAGCAATCAAGCAATTAAAAGATCTTAAATGTCTTGTATCTTTGTGGAAACATACGGGGTCAATACTTTTTGCTTTCCGATTGCAGATGTTAAAGCCCAAAAAGATCTTCAGCTTAAAAACAAACAAACCTAGCTAACCGCACAATGTACAATTATGCATAACTTTAGGCGGTTTAAATAGATTTGGTACAATTTATATTTAAAAGATAAAATATTCCAAAATAAGTCAAATTACCTATAAATTAAATACAACAATCTTTACGACGTTCAGATTCTTTTTTCTTTAGTTGAAATGACAAAGTTCTTACTAAATTTCATATACTTTTTTCCTTTCGGTTCTAATGTGGTATTATTTTTACATGTATTCTTAATAATCAAAATTTTGAACATTTTAAGTTTAACCTATTCTTTTATTAAACTGTTTTGACTTCGTTAATAGTCCATTTAAACACCAAATAAACAACAAGGATTTAGAGTGTAAAAGCAACAAAGCTCAGGGTTTCAATTGTACAAATCCCCAAACCTTGGTCCATACACATTACACCAGCGGCAGTAACCCCCTTTCATCATATCTAAAAGAACCCGACTCTTTTTGGCACAGACAGAGTCTGGAGCGAAAATCAATGGGCCGCTCCCTCCTTTCTCAGTTCCTCAATCTCTCCAGTACTTGTCCACGCTTCACGTATGTTACTCTTTCTTCATCTTTTTTTTTTGGGTACTTATGCATGAAACGGACTACATTTACATTCCAAGCCGCAATATAGATGTCGGTTTTGTTACAATTATGTATCTTTTTTGTGGAAAATTTAAAATGCAAGCTAAAGTTGAATTAGGAAACGTAAATTATAATTGGGTATATGGTTATGTTCCTGATTTTGGTGGAATATTTGTTTGTTCAATTAATTTCAAGCAAATTGGGGGCAGTGAGAGTGCATTTCTGTTTTCTCGGTCTATGGGTAGTGAATCTTTGTTTTTTTTCTTCCAATTATAGAAAGTATAATTTGAGTATGACAATGGTCATTACATATTGAACTTCAATGACGTCAGTACTAAGGTGAAAACTGTGAAGCTAAAAAGTCTTTTTTTCATACAAATCAACCATCTTTCTATGATACTGCGACCCTCAGAGTCTTAGAAGGTTTATTCTTAGCATTAATAACAATGATCAGAGTGCTGGATTATGAGCTGACTTGGGTGTTTAGAGTCAGTTGATTCTCATATTTAGTATTATGCCTGCTTGATGTTTGATGTATTGTCTCACAGAGAAGAAGGTGTTTGTAAAAAGTCTATAAGTGGTTGGTTCTAAGCTATTGCTACTCAATACCATTGTTTACTATAACAAGTGTAAAAAAGATTAATTTGACTAGGTGGGTGCTTGATTTAAAGTTTTTATCTAGAGTTGTATTGCTAATGAGTCATATGGCTACATGACTACCTTTTTGAATTTCTTTACTGTTTCCTAGTAGTTAGTAAATCAAATGATGTTTAGGCCACCCTGACTTAGCTTTAATAAAACTTATATAAAACTGAATATGGTGGCCTTAGTACTGGAGTACTGTTATTGATATGGTCCATTGTAGCTACAGTTCTTAATGCCAGTGATTTTGAAATAGGTCATGCTGCACTTCAAGTAAATTACAAAGAAAAATGCGGATGATTCATCAGAATCACCTTCCAGTTGGAGGTTTTAGCAGTCAAAGATGCTATTGCAGTATTGCGGCCACTGAACCTACCGTTTTGGAGAGTTCCTCCAGCTCCATAAAGTAACTATTAATCTTATTAAGTTGGTGTTTTATATATTTTCAGGCGTTCTTAATTAAATCTGCGGGCATTTAACTGCTGGCCATTTATCTGTTAACCAAAATGTGTTTTACAGGAAGAGAATTGTGTCTGGAGTCCAGCCAACAGGATCTATACACCTCGGGAATTACCTAGGCGCTATAAAAAATTGGGTATCACTGCAGGTACAATCTTCATTTTTTATATTTTTATTTGGTTTAACTGATCTTTTTTGGAGTTAATCTCTGGAAATATTCTTTTATTATGATAAACTTCATCAATGATGATATGAGATCATGCAAAGGATAAGATACAAGATGCCATCCTCATTGTACCACGATATTGATTCATCACCTCTTTTGTTGTTCCATGCCAATTTCCCATAATGAAAAGCTTTGCATGGTTTGAGTGTATATGTTGGTCAACTTGGACCATGTGGACTTAGTCGGTAGTACTATAGTCTCCCCTATTGCCTTAAAGAAAGGGACAATAGAATTATAGAATTCATAATTATAGCTTCCGAAATTGGATAATTTGGTCGGTGATTTTTGTTGCCTTCCACAATCCATACTTTCTCTCACATTTGAAACTTATGTTAGGAATTTTTTCTGTGTATTTGTGTGCGCATCTTGGAATGTTAACATGGCAACATTAACCAAACCATCCATAGCATGATACTACAATATCTAAAAAATGTATTGGTCACTTACCTTGGTTGGTACTTGGGCATAGTGTTTAACGAATAATCTCTAAGCATCAATGCAAGTATGCATATAGGAACATGTGTGGAGTAAGAAGCTTACTTCAATTACATCTGATCTGATGTTTCCTCTGTTTTTTTTTCTCTTTCAGGATAAGTATGAGACATTATTCTTTATCGTGGATCTTCATGCGGTATGTGCACTACAATACGGTTATGTGGATTATCATGTCACACACACACACACACACACACTACTATGGCTTACATTGTCCTCTAATAGTGTCCTACTTGCCAAATTGGATGTTCACAAATAAGTGTCCTAGTTTAAACATGGCCAACAACTAGCAATCCTGACAAGTTTTTCTCTCCATCCTATTCAAATGAACCTTAAAGCTTTTTAGTCTGTAGTGATGATCAAGTGGTTTTTTTTTAAATAATTGTATACCTGGAGAATAATCTTTTTATCGTTTTAATTTTATTTACTAAATATTTTCCTAGTCTAAAGGGACATTTATAACGAGGGTGCCGTTTGGATTGCATGAATTTAAAATGATGGATTCTAAAATGATAGGATTTTAAGCTGTTTAGAGGGATGGGTAGATTATGAAAAGTGAAGAAGTGGGGAATATGAAATGCTAAATGAAGCTAAATCCCTTCTTTTTATTTTTTTTTATCCAAACATGACATGAAAGGATTTCTAAATCCAAATCCTAAATGAGTTGTTTAAATCCACCAAACCAAACGACACCAGGGGTGTTTTGTTATCCTTATTTTGATTTCTTTGTGTATTTATCCTCATATGGCTAAATTATCTATTGTTCTTTGTGGTAGTGAGTGTAGTGTATTAGAAGCTTTGCATTCTCTATGAGATTCTTTTGAGATGGTTGCAATTACTTGAGATATTGTTGTTCATGTCTATATGGTCTTCTCCTTCTTATTTAGAGTCATCAGTTTTTTGAAGTTTGCTGCCAACTATCATTGGAACCCATGCATTACCATTAAGTGCTAACACACATGTTCAATAAGACTTCTCAACTCTCAAATCAACCCTCAACCTCTATCACACAAATGCGTCATTCAAAGACAATATTAACACTGATGCTTAATTTCAGTTCCACACACTAGAAATTTGGCCATGAACTCGAATGTCTATTTGAAGTGCCTTCCTAACATTACACGTTAACTGTACAAATTATTTCTCTCTTTTTTTTTAAATATGAAATGTCTAGGTCTTCTAGTTTATGGAGATCAGAATCCTATAATTTTGACGTTTGATTTTTAGTTTTCATTTGTTACATTTACATCCAAATTTCTGTCAATATCACAGATAACTCTACCCTATGATGTCCAACAATTGTCTAAAGCAACTAAAGATACTGCAGCACTTTATTTGGCATGTGGTGTGGACACCACAAAGGTTGTTTGCTGTTTCCTTCATTATCATAGTTTCCTGTTGAATTCTTATTTTTGGTTTTCTCTCCTACATTTATATGTAAACTGAATTCCCATTCGTCAGACAGGCTTCTGTATTTGTGCAATCTCATGTTCGTGCTCATGTAGAATTGATGTGGCTGCTGAGTGCTGCTACACCAATTGGTTGGCTGAACAGAATGATTCAGTTCAAAGAGAAATCACGAAAGGCGGTGCGTCTTTATTGTATGCTGCTCAACCTCTAAAATTCATCATTTGGTCAATTCCCATGTAAACTCGCATAATTTTTTAAGTTTTACTCCATTTTGCTTTTGCTTATAGCCAACTCCCTCATTTTACTATTTCAACTTATTACTTATCTTTCAAACTTTGGAATTAATCATGTTTATTTTGTTTTGTTCAAAGGGTGATGAAAATGTTGGGGTTGCACTTTTGACCTATCCAGTGTTGATGGCTTCTGATATTCTTTTGTACCAGGTATGATTTTGATCTCCATTAGTTTATAATGCCCCATGTGATAACCATTCTTCATTACTCCACCTTCTCCACTACATGCTCATCAATAAAAATGTACCTTTAGAATCCCATACACAATGCAGCATCATAAGTTTGAGAAGTTCTTTCTAGAGAAGACTATTCTACCCTCATTATAGTTCTTATTATTACATATTTAGTGAAGTTTCGTTTTCATAGTATGTTCTTTATTCAATTGCAAATTTCAAATATATATCAAAGGTTAGACCTCTCTTACCTTCTCATTTAGATGTCCCAGATGTTCATTAGTAGAACCCATGTTCTTTCTTTTGCAGTCTGATTTAGTCCCGGTTGGTGAGGATCAGAAGCAGCATTTAGAATTGACGCGAGAGTTGGCTGAGCGTATCAACCATTTATATGGTGGTAGGAAATGGAAGAAGTTAGGAGGGTAAGGAACACATCATAATAGATTTAGGTAGTCACTGTTCATTATTAAAATGGCTCGTTAATTATTTTTTTATTCTGTTTGCAGGCGCGGTGGTTCAATCTTTAAGGTGAACCCTATATTGATCTTACTATCTGTTGACCTCTTCCATAACTCGTTAGAACCACTTCAACCTTGGCCAGTTTTATTTAGGTTCCTGAGCCATTAATTCCTCCTGCTGGAGCACGCGTTATGTCCCTTACTGATGGTCTTTCTAAGGTATTTCATTTGAGCTAGACATATACAACTTGCACCGAGTCAAGCATATAATTAACTTGTGAGTTAGGTGCAGTTCTCCTATTTATGAATCAACTGAATTTGGCTGAAATTAATCCCATTTTCTCTGCTCCTGAAGGTTTATATGTGTGGGTGTCTGCTAAATGTATACATAAACTTAACAGGAAAAGCGATAAAGTTTATAATATATCTAATACGAAATGTTTGCTATTTTAAACTATTACATTGTCAAGAGCAGATTGTGGAAGAAAATTTTCTTACCAAGTTGAAGGTTAGGGTGTAGTGTCAACTGACAATTAAAAAGAGCATATACAAACATCTTATCAGAGTGTGTAGACTAGTGCCTTATTCTTGATGGAAGTGAAATGCTTCTTTTGTGGGTTAGCACTTGTCCAGTAACCACTAAGGCACTAATCAGTATGTGCTGCTTTGATGCATTTATTTCTTGGAGTCCATGTCAGCATGTCAAGATTATGCATTCGATAACTTATATTCTCCTCTCTTTTTTTTTGTAGATGTCCAAGTCTGCTCCATCTGATCAGTCTCGAATTAATTTGCTCGACTCAAAAGATGTGAGTGGTCAAACTCAATTGCTACAGTTTTCTCATCTTTGAAATTTCAATGTCGGAATTCTCAAGTGAACAAATGAATTTGATCAATTAAGTAATTGGTTGATATCAAAATGCTGCAAGTAACGTGTGGTTGCATCTCTAATATCTAACTTTCTTTCTAACCAAACTATTGTGGTTGTATGTTTGATTTGATGGTTAATCTTTTAAACGGGAATACGATAATAGTTCAAAATGGGCCAATGGTTGCGCATGTTGGGTCAGGTTGGGTCGGCATGTGTTGGGGAAACAGGGCCTTCTACTGTATGAATCAAGCCTAAATATAATCTCGTATCACGTCTAAATTTGCTTTCTGTGATAAGTATTTCGACCCCTATAAACTGCGTAGGGCTACATGATATCCTACCCTAAATAATATGAGATCAAAACAATTATGAATTAGGCAAACTTCAAAATTAACACTTTGAGAATTGATATATGTTCTGTGTCTCAAAATGAAACCAATAATATGTTTTTGTAACAGATTTTCAACGTTAACTATCGTGGTTTATTGGTCCTTTAAAACAACAATTAAGGGGTCATAAACATTGCTAAAAACGGTTTTAGCAGTAACCGTTCATAACGGCATCATTAAAAAAGGCAGTTACAAACAACAGCCTCTAGAGTATCGAACTTCAGTACAGAAGCTTCAGTAAAGTACACGTTGGGCATCAACTTCAGTATATATTGAAGTTTAGAACTTGCTTCAGTACAAGCTAAACATCAGCACTCACTGACCTTAGTCAGCACCTGCTGATAACAGTTATCACCTGATAAATTCGCAAGGGATGGCTCCACCTTGACCCCCGTCCACTGACTTGTTAGCAAAACCGCTAGGTGCCAGGGGCACTGACCCTAGGACCCGAGAGGGACGCATCCCCTCAACCCCACACTATGTTGGGCCTGGAATCAGTTCAGCTTTCACAAGTGTGCATTCCACATCTCCCATCTTCATGACTCGCAGAACATAAAGTCACATTCTAGATAAATCCAGTGACACTAAAATACATAGTGATACGAAATCGCCAAAAGCCTGTTGGGTGCTAGATGAGAGCATGAGACTGATCAGTTTCATTTTTTATATAGTGATTCGATGTAATATAATGTTTCTACCTTTACACGGTACCATCAGTGAATCCTTGTTTGAAGTTGACAGCTTGTTTAAGCTATGCCTCCATATGGATTCTATCTTTCAGAATTTTCTCATATTAATAGATAGTTGCTTTGTTCAGGAGTGAATTGCCCAAGTATCATAGTTCAAGATGCTAATTGCTTGAACATCTATCAGTGTTTTCCACTTGGATAGTGATTCTACATATATCGATTGTGTTGTGTCCATGTAATTTCTTCAAAGAAGTTCAAAGTATTTGTTTATGGTCTCGCTAGTTCTATTATCTCTTATTAACCAGTATCAGTGGTATTATAGACAATTGGTGGCTCATATTCCCATTTAACTATAAAAGTTCCTATGACCTGAACCATGCCTGTAATAATTAGGTTGTTCAATCACAACCTATTTTTTGAACCCATTGCAATTTCACTGATGTATTACTATATGTTATTGCTTTTGTTGGTCATAACCAGCTCCAGAAAAAAAACATTACAAGTGACACTGAGGATGTGCAGTTTCAAATTTCGACTCTGCTATTATATTTTTTGTTTCTGATCTGAGTTTGCCTCCTCTTTATAGGCAATTTCAAACAAAATTAAGCGTTGCAAGACAGATTCTTTTCCTGGGTAAAGATCTCTTTTCTATCAGACAATTTTTTTTTTTTGCTTTTGCTGTTGCCTTTTCTTTTGTGTTCTTGTCTCCTTTTTGTATTTATTTGCTGGGGCACCAAGATTCATTTTGTTGGGTTTGATAAGATCTTCTTCCATGGTAAGCTAGCTTGGAGTTCGACAATGCTGATAGGCCTGAATGCAATAATCTTCTTTCTATATATCAAATCATTACAAACAGAACAAAGGAGGTAACTACTTCAACTTTCATATACTTCCATCAGTGTTATGCTTCTGACAATTTCTCATGAAAAATTGAAAATACAATAGTATCAACTTTTCGATTCGATTCACTCAAAAAATAAACTTTTTGATTCTCGTATGTTTCCATAATCTAAAAGTAATTAATGTATCTTATCTATTTATATAACTGCTTGTACTTCGGTTTAAGCACCTAGTGGGGCAATATTTGCCTTCATAAATAAAATGAGGTTGATATATTTGAAATAGCTAATGTGGGGCAATAAATTTGAATTATACGGCCTTTTAGGCGGTTCAAATATGTTCTTTTAACATTTATCTATTGCAGGAAGTTGCACAGGAGTGCCAGGATATGAACTGGGGGACTTTTAAGATCGTTCTTACTGATGCTTTAATTGATCATCTCCATCCAATCCAGGTTCCTACTTATTATTAGATTTTCAAAAATTAATCCTTATACTACATAAGCTATCATCACAAATAAATTTTTAAAAAAACAATAATTGAAATTTGAGCATAGTGCTCATGTAGATCAATTTGATATCTTTCCGGGTGAATCGCTAAACAATTATACCTCCAAAGGCATGTACTTTTTTATGATTAAATAAGTCTGTTTGAAGCCATGAATATGATTGACATCCTATCTTTTTATGTACTCCATGGGTGACCTAAGCACCAGACTTCTCTGCTTACATCGGTGGGGAAGGAAGTCTTTGTATGTAGTATTTTTAATCGAAAAACTAGTGTATTAGGTGTTGTTTTATTGTATACATCATAAATAAATGAGTTAGTTACATAGATGGTCCTTTAACTAACCACAAATTGCAAGTTTTGTCCTTTTTTCAAAAAAGTTTTATTGACAGTACTTTATCTACCAAAATGCTGCAAACTAATGTTTTCCATTAAAGTTGTCGTTAAGTTTGAATGAAAAGACCTTTTTTGCAATTATGGTTAAAGAACCTTTTTTGCAACTCTTATTATTATTAGTATTAATATAATAATAACAACAACAACAACAACAACAACAACAACAACAACAACAACAATAATAATAAGAGTTTGCAGACAAGGTCCTTTAACCATAATTGCAATAAGGGTCATTTCATTATGACACATTTAACGGAAAACGTTAGAAATGACATTTTTGCAACATTTTGGTAGATAAAGTACTGTCAATGCAACTTTTTTTTTTGAAAAAAAGACGAAACTTGCAATTGGTGGTTAGTTAAATGACCATCTAGGCATCTATACAATTAACTCTAAATAAATATGTATACTCCATCCATCCTAGGAAATTGCATCACTATTTGTTATAGGATGTCCTAAAAGTAATCACAATGTCTCATATTTTGATAAGTTTATAAACTATTACTATATATCCATTGTCATCACTATAAAATGATGGTAGTCAACAAGATTCCCACCATAATATCATGAGAAATGTTTGATATGCCTAATTGAATCCGATAGGCAACTTTAGTTTGGTATTTGGTCATTAAGGTTCGGTTTAAGATTGCAAAATTTTGAAACTTTTCATTTCAGTTTGGTTCAATATTCTCAGGTCAGGTCCGAAATGTTTGGTTGGTATATGGTGTGATTGGGTTGCGGATCAAATTTAACCATTTTGCACCACATATTGCAACCTTTAATATTTGTTGAATTCATTAACCTTTGATAATTTTTTTTCTTTTGCAGACTCGTTATGAGGAAATCATGTCTGATACAGGTTATTTGGATGAAGTATTAGCAGAGGGTGCGAAAAAGGCTGCAGATATAGCAGATGCTACTCTCAGTAATGTGTATCAAGCAATGGGATTCTTGAGGAGATGAGACTTGAGAGCCAGTACCGCAATGAACAAACTACAACAATGAGATCAGAGAAAGCTATCTTACTGTTCATCATTTTTACGTTTCTACCCCAAGCAAATTCCTGATGGTTGAAAACGCAAATTAAGATACAGGTTTTTACATGATAGGTGGTCGACTTCCATCAAAGCCGAAATGGACTTGTAGTCTAGAGATCCATGTTTCTGCACAAGGTTCTTGGTGTACTTGTGACGTATAACAACTTTCTTTGGAAGGATCCGAGGAAATATGCCCTTGATTCTTTATAATTATTTCGTCCATAAATGCATGGAAAGATCTGTTTCGACATGTCTCTACGTTATCTTTTTTTTTTTTTTTTTTCCTTTGAAGTCTTCTTTAATCAGTATAGGAAAAAAAAAACAACAAAAATAGGTATGAATTTGATTTTAAAAACTTCTAAAAATATGTGTTTTGTAGAAGGCATACTTAATTTAGTGTTTTGAGCCTCTCAAAATGCAAACAAAACACTTCTATCTCATTTACATTTGCCAAACAGTATTCTTGATAAATTTATGTTTAACAAATGCAATGATTAACATATTATTGATTTAAGTTGATAGTGATGATGGCAATTCAAGAGAGAAAATGGAAGAAACAGAAGTATCATGGCAATATTTCTTAATTATTTATCATGATTATTAACAAAATCATTTCAAACAAACTTCAAAATTGTAAATAAAATATTTGTTTTGACCATTTGTTAATTGTTCATTATAGCCTACATATTCCTAGTTCTGGCCCCAATTATTAATTTTTCATGTCCTTTTATTTACATCTCTCCCTCTCTATAACCCCTACACACTTCTCTTCCTAATAAAATGATTCATTTAAAGACATTTAACAAGTTAAACCATTAGCACATCATAGAATATGATATTACATCATCATCAATCAAAGTATATTATTTCAGTGGGTCCATTAATGATTTTTTTTAAATATTTTTATAATGGTGTAATAGAGTTTACAATCACCACCAAACAAGGATGAAACTCTATCATAATACTATGTCTTCCGATCAGTGAAAAAACAGAGCTAAAGAGAGAGAAAACGACGGATGACAAGAGGAAGAAGACAAGGGATAGTGTTCATGCCTGACTCAAGGTGTGAAGTAAGAATTGGTAACAGCGTCTGCTGCAAAACCAGGAAAAACTAAGTGAGGTCGAAGCAGGGGTGCCCTACGACGACACTTCGATGCTTAAGTCAGTGATCGATAATGAAGAATAAAGTGAAATCGGCTATATGAGAGTATGATAGGGTTTATAGTGTGCGTACCTTTTGAAGGGAAGAGAATGTCCTATTTATACCTTCTGTTTTGTCTCTAATAATATCTTCAAATTAGGAGACGACACTTGGCAATCCTTTTAACAGAATTGCTCTCACACTTACTTGTACGTACCCCAAGCGGGTATTTTAGTTTGACTCAGATGACCCACGTGAAAGCAACATAAATATCTTAAATGCATTGGTTCACCTCAGCTTATCAATCCAACATCACCATTTGGTCGATATTCTTTATACTTATCTCATCAGATAGAGAAAGAGAGTTTGAAGAACATGATTCTGTTTTATCTTTCGCTTGTCTTGTTTTCTTTTTTATTAATGAACATCTATTCGTTTTCATCTTTCCTAAAAAAATTGTTGAAACCTTTCTTTTCTTTTTTTTTTTTTTTAATTGCATTCGAAAACACACCATAATAATTTCAATGCATTAATCAATCATAAGTAGGAATTAAAAAAAATTGGGTTGTCAGTTTATCCAAATATTTTATATATATATACTTTTATGTTTCACAAGAATAAATAAAGACTTGTAAATTTATTTCTCTGTTAGATTTGGATATTGGACAATCAATCAAATGTCCATAATACGAACACAATGATTTACACGGAATGCATATTGAGTTTGGTTGCTAATCAAATGGTTTGACTTTCAAACCCCGGAGACTACTGATGATGGTCGGAAACTGGTTGCTGCCGGCGCAAACCACAACTAGCGGTCGCCCGGTTCTTCTCCCCGGTGAGGTCGAATCCTCTCTACAATCCTCCGTCGACCTAGTCAATGAAGAAAACCCTAATTTGCCCAGTTTCAAGTCCGGTCTTCTCATTTTGACCACCTACCGTCTCCTCTGGCTCCCTAACCCTGACTCAACTACATCCCCGTCGACATCTTCAGCAGTGGCGGTTCCTCTCGCTGCCGTCACTCACATATTTCAGTCCAAGAAGTCTATCAAGGGGATGTTTGCCAGTCCTAGGGTTAGGTTCCAGGTGACAGTTACGTCTGAGGGAAAAGTGCAGGAGAGGGGTTCCAAGTCCACGGTGATTACATTAATTCTGCGAGGTAAATCGGATCCGGATTCGTTTGTTGGGAAGTTCTGGGAGGCCTGGAGAGGAAGAGCATGGGAAGGTTCAATTTCAACAAGGGAAGGTGAGTCTAGTTCGGCTGTGTTGGGTGATGGTGGTGGATCAAATAGTAGTGATACAGGATTGGCGTTGAAAATGCCGGTGGTTGGGGTTTCGGGAATACTCAGAAAGGAACAAGAAATGTGGGAGAGTACCGATAAGAGCTTGCAGGATGCATTTCAGGACCTGAATGCTCTGATGGTATGTAATGACATCTTACTGTTTCGCACATATAACTAACTGTGATAATTAACGCAAAAGTGACGTTGGGTGAGTCATGCCATTGCTGCTGCTTCATGATAAATGCTTAGAAGCCAGAAAGTAGGGTGCTTCTTGCTGAATTCTAGTATGTAGTAAACTGGGAATCCCATGTGGCGTTTGTCTTATTTTTGGATTATTTGACCATGAATTCACAGGGATAAAGGAATCGGATCAGGAAATTATAGTTTTTCTTCTATTAAAAAAAGAACTAGTACAATCTACGGAATTAGAAACATGTGTAAAATTAGATACACAAGAGAAAACATGATATATATATATGTATATATATATATATATATATATATACATATATATATATGTATATATGTATATATATATATACATATATATATATATATATATATATATATATATATATATATATATATATATATAGATTGAGGTTCTATGGGGCACCATATGCATCGGGAACCAAATGGGAACCAAAAATGCATTGCTTGTTTACAAAGGGTGCATTAAGGGCATCTTGGGAATGTTTAATAATATATTGTTAAATTATTAGATTTAATTTAATATTTATCATTTATTTAGGAAACTAAATAAAATATTGGTTGTTTCAAACATGATGCACAACAGCAATGCATCACGACAATGATGAACACATTGAAGACGTTGATGAACACGTTTAAATTTCAGAGATGCATCACGAAATTAACACGTTTAAATGTCGAAATGCATCACGATTTTGGTGATGCATAATGATGGAACAAAGACGAGGATGAATATGGCCGAAATGCATCACGATTTTGGTGATGCATAATGATGGAACAAAGACGAGGATGAATATGGTCGAAATGCATCATGTTTGAAATGAATTGGATGAAGATGCATCGTGTTTGAAGACGAATCCAATAAATTGGATGAAGATGCATCATGTTTGTTTAGATTCGGATAGAATATTTTCTGAATTCAAGCATCTTCCGATTTTGCCCTTCCGCGCGCGAGAAGTTATGCACCCGTGCACCCATTTTCAAGTTAATTACCCTTTTGCCACTGCAATCTGAACCATTAAAATTCAAGATCTAACGGTGCATACAGGTTCCCAAAGTACACAATGCATACAGGTGCCCCATAGAACCTGACCCTATATATATATATATATATATATATATATATATATATATATATATATATATATCTGTGTGTGTGGGGGGGAGGATTTGCTGGAGGACTGCAATGCATTGGAGAACCACAATGCATCGTAAAAGAAATACATAGTGCATCGCACGAGAGATTATGCATCACATGAGGGGATTGTGTATCGCATGTGGGAATTATGCATCACAAGAGGGGATATTGTGCACAACGATCCCCTCATGTGATGCATAGTCCCCCGTGTGATTATATGGGTCCAATAAAGTCACACAGGAGATTGTGCATTACATGCATTTTGCTTCCCCAAGATTCTTCCCCAAGATAAACACTTGTTTTTTTCTATATATATATAGGGGGTTCAATGGAGAACCTCCGTGTATCGAAGAACCTCCATCCACCACTACAAATGCATCACAATTTCCGCGTGATGCATCATTATTTCCACGTGATGCATCAAATTTCCGCGTGATGCATCGACTTCCTGCGTGATGCATTACGATTTTCTAGCGATGCATTGTGATTCTCCAAGCTTCTTCGTTGCATACAGGTTCTCCATTGAACTCACCCCTACACACACACAGATATATATATATATATATATATATATATATATATATATATATATATATATATATATATATATATATATATATATATATGTATATGATAGTTTGGACTAATATAGACACATCAAATAAAAGCAAAATATAATACTTCTATTATAGTATTAATTATCTTACTATTTTGTGTATGAATCATGTAACTTCTTTCTTTAATTATTTTGGATTGTGATTTGTATACAGTATACGCACATGCAGATATAAATATGTACCACTATATCCTCAACTTTTGAAATCTTTTGTAGTATCCATGCATCATGTACCCATATACATGGACTCATATCCTTGCATTGCAAGTTAGAAGCAATGTGCTTATTGATAGTTCTCTAATAGTGGTGGCCAATACTGCTACTTTTTCTTATGGATGGATATTAAATTTGCTCTGTGCACTCAGGAACATTTTTTATGATTAGTAATTCTTTAAAATTTTACTATAAACCTTGAATTCAAGAAATTTGGCCTCCCCCATTTACACCAAATAAAAGTTATAATCAACTTGTAAATTTCTACCACCATAGCCGCTTCTAATTGTGGGTGCATATATAAAAGTTGAGTTAAAATTCTTTGTTCTTCAGAGTAAAGCTAAAGAAATGGTGATGCTAGCTGAAAAAATGAGGCAAAAACTTCTTTCTGGTTCAAATTCTCAAGTCAGTGCGACAAATGACGAGGAGATGGGTTCTAAAGAAGAGATGCAAGACTGGTTGTTGAGTGTTGGTATTGTCTCCCCTGTCACGAAAGAGTCAGCCGGGGCCTTGTACCACCAACAGTTGTCTCGTCAGGTTTTACACACTTCTTTGGGTTATTTCAAAAGTTATTTTGTTGTCAAGTACTGTATTTAATGATTTGTGCATGTTATGTGTGAGGAGCAGTTGACACTTACATTATAAACCAAATTGTTTACTTTAAAGTGTGGTACTTTCAGTGTCAGATCTTAGTAAGGTGTGGACCTTATTTGAAATATGCTTTGATGGAGTTGGCGTCGTGCATAAAAAAATCACTTCTGAAATTTGACCATGATTTATCTTCTCCATTATAAACATAGTTGGCTGATTTCGTGAAAATTCCATTAGAGAGAGCTGGGGGAATAATGAATCTTATAGATGTCTACTGTCTATTTAATCGTGCCCGTGGAACAGGTTCTCTACTGTATGGTTCTCCATCTTGTATTTCAATATCTTTTCATTATAGTAGGCAATTCTGATTCATTTTCTTTTACCACAGAATTGATTTCTCCTGATGATTTGCTGCGTGCATGTTCACTATGGGAGAAGTTTAATGTGTATGTATAGTTTCCTCCTGCATTTGATTATGTTTTGTCTTTCTAGTAAAAGGCAGGATTATACTGCAGAACTGGTAGATAATTTGTGCTAAAGTTGCGAAAATCATTAATATTTATCATGCTTTATTTCATTACTCGATTATTGTATCTGTTTTTTTAATCGAATTTCCATTCATTTATCTATTTTTATCACAGTCCAGTAATGCTTAAGAAGTTTGAAAGTGGGGTCATGGTCATCCAGAACAAGTCTCACAGTGATGAGGAGGTAACTCTTTTACATGTGATATCGGTGAATTTTTTTTAATAGTATTACTCGTTTGGATTCATCCATTGGTCTGGTATCAGTAAACAAAGAACTATATAGTCCAGATCAATCAGACATCTTATGAATTTCAGATGTTCAAATGCAAGTTCTATAGCTTCTACATTTTATTTATTAAATCTTTAAATATTAAATAATATTCAAGTTCATACTATCCATGTGCAACTCTGGTATCTTCTCGCTATGCTTCACTGGTCTTAGTACATATGGAACTCGGTTGGCGGCACATAACTTGCATACTAAGTAATTGAGCCGGCAAATTTCTAGAACTAGGAGTCTTATGAATGTACACAAGGTCGTTTGATGATACCAGGTGGTGCCATGTTAAGTGATGAAATGACACATGCTTCTATGCTTGTATATGTGTGTTTGTATGTTGTGGTAGAACATTAGACTTAACATGGGTCTCTTGTCATGACAAACTATTTGGACTGGTTCTTCATTCTTTTATCCTTCCGTTCCTCTTTGGATGTTAAAAGTTGTTAAACTATGACCATGCACTTTTCACCCGTAAATAACAAAGAAAGCTACTTTGTCATGATACACCACAAATGTCATGACAAGTTATTTGGACTGGTTCCTCATTCTTTTATCCTTCCGTTCCTCTTTAGATGTTAAAAGTTGTTAAACTATGACCATGCACTTTTAACCTGTAAATCTTCACTTTGACTATTAATATCTTTCCGTATAGACTTGTTTGATTGTGAAGGACATGTAAGACATTTCATCTTTGGTCTTTTCATTTCTCACAATATGCCTGGACTTCTATTTTAATTTCCAGTTCATGCTTGAACTCTAATTGTACTGCAAATGTAGGTATTTTCTAGGATCAGATCCCTAATACAAAAGCCTGATGCCCTGCAAAATGGGGTCAGCGCCACTGATGCTGCAAGGACGCTTGGAATTGCTCCAGCTATGGCCAAAGAGCATCTGCTTGCTGCCGAGAGCAAAGGTACTGGTTCTGGGAACCGTTTCAGTTCATCAGAAGTTAGTGACATGTGAGTTATTACATACAGCCATACAGGATTAACAAGTACTCTTTTCAGGTTTTCTATGCAGAGATGTGAGCCCTGATGGTTTTCGTTTCTATATCAACATATTTCAAGACATTGATCCGCATGATGCATACTTGTAAGTTATGCATCACATATTTGTTCATGTATTCAGATTTGACCTATCTTTGTTTCTCGAGCGATATTCCCTGAACCTTTGCTATTGAAAAGAGTGGACTTTTTTTATATCACATTCATTTAGCAGAATTAGGTTCTTTAATGGTCAGTCACAAAAAAAGTTAAACAGAAGGGAGTTTTTGCTGACCGAGAGTCGAGTTTTGGTGTTTCATACTAAATTTGTTCGAGGGACCTTTAGAAAACATCTTAAGGAGTCGAACGATGACATACAACTATTGCGAGGGATGATCTTTGGGCTTATTGGTGGGTGGATTTCCTCATGTCAGTGTCAAGTGCATGCATCGTGACAACTGCACCAACTCCATAATGTGGGTCTCTTTTAAACTGACAGGAATTGCATCGTGACAACTGCACCAACTCCATAATGTGGGTCTCCTTACAGGAATTGCACTTTAAACTGCCATAGTATTCAATTCATTTTACCATGTAATTTCTCTGGTACATGGGGAATTCTTTCATTCAATTATCTAACTGATCTTGTGTATCTATGTCATTCAAATCATCATATCCTTTGAATTATGTATCTTGTTGCATAGCTGATCACAATTTTAAGTGCGTCTAAATTTTAATTAAAATGCCTCTACCTGATTTTTATCTATCTGTTGTAAATCCTAGAAGAACATGAAGATTAGAAAATTAAAGGCGTTTCTTAGCTAAGGAATTTACTTGCCAGTTAAAATTAGTTCACATCATGCCCCCTCCAACACCCGCATGACGAAAAGAAATTTTGTTGCTTGTGTAGAGTGAAGGAGTATGGCATTTATGATGCATGGATCCGTGCTGCAATTGGTTCCAGGTACCAATTGGTTTTCACTTGATAATCTAGTGAAATTTAGCTTAACTAGATATTCCAGTTTTTGTGAACTATTGTAGTTTTTTTTTTGCCCAATCATTTTCTTGTATATGCAGGTAAAGAAGGAACGATGGGAAAATGTATCCAACGACAGCTATAAGAGTTGACAGCTCACCTCATTTTGTGCACTAAATTCAAAGAAAGTGGAATGAGACTGGGAAGAACACATGTCAGATGGTCTTGAAGATAGGGAACAACATAATAAGTTGGTGAAAATGGTGGATGTGTTTATTTTGATTTAACCAAACAGAGTTATGAGAAGGAAGATGGAATATTTAACCAGTTGAGTGAGTACATAACTTGAGTCTTTTGAGTTACAAGAATGGTTGTATTTTTTGGATGAAAAGAAACGATTACTTCCCGTCCCTTTAAGCCAACTAGGGATGTCACAGTTAAAGTTACCAATATAATGGATACTGTCAGCTTTTCTGTAAGGATTTAATTTGTTCTCCTTCCTCCCTTTGGTGGAGACAATCTAATCTCCATGTTTTGATTCTTGATTCTTTTAGGTGGCGTTTGATTCGTGGAATAGAATTCAATGGAATTAGAATTTAAAAATTTAGGTTAGTTAGAATTTTTGATGACTAAGACAAATGTTATATTTTATGTATTTTGCATCAAATTTCATTATTTAAAGGAATTTGACATTCCTCTCAACTCATACATGAATTAAATTCCAACCCACATGAATAAGATTCCAACCTACATCCCTAACTAACACTAAAAACTATCTTCTACCATCATCATTAACCATATTAATAACTAAAATTCTAATTCTAATTCCTTCGAATTAGATTCCGTGAACCAAACACCGTCTTAAAGAAATTTTGGCCACGAGTGTCAGAGGCCAGTTTAGAAAGTTTAAGAAGGAAGCTTGCAACTTGATCATTGCAGCAACACTTTTTTTAATGACATGGTGGTTTACAACTGTTGAGACGGTCATCAATATTCATATTAACAAAAAAACTGTACATATACATATTTACAATACCCAAATGAAGCACATATACACACCACAATCACCTTGTTAGAATGCAAGGCGTCCCGAAATCAAGATCATTGGTCGTTCATTTCTGGTTTTGTTTTCATTTTCAAGATAAACTTGGAAGGAACTCTCGACAAGGCAAAATTCCCATTGTCGTCTACTTTGCCATACGAAGAAAGGCTAGGGGCCATCACGATCCTGCATTTGCTTGATGTATCACACCCCATTTCAACACCAAAGTAAGACATATGGTCTGATACGCTGTTTCCAGAGACTGATCTGAAAATATTATGCAAGGAGTTGAATGTAAGTTTCTTCATCATAAACATCTCCTGGGAAAAGGAACAACCAGGGGTAGTGCAGTTTATATACATAGGGACCTAACGGTCAAAGAGGAAGCATTAATGAATAATGAGACAAGAAACTTACCTGCTACAATTAGGATCTTCACCAGAACCGTCACAGACCTTCTCCACTTCATAAATAAGAAATCCAAATCCTATGTTATAGAGCCACACCTGCAAATTGGAAGGCAATAATGTTTGCATCATAAAGTTGATGCTCTTCTTTTTAAAACACACACACACACACACACACACACACACACACACACACACACACACATATATATATATATATATATATATATATATATATATATATATATGTGTGTGTGTGTGTGTGTGTGTGTGTGTGTGTGTGTTTTTTTTTTCTTGGGGGTGGAAAATACAGTTTTAACACTAATTCAGCCAATAGCTGCAAACTCACAATACACAATTCAAAGACCTTTACCTAACCCAATCTCTTGGAAAGCAAAGAGGACATGTTTGAAGGTCATTCTATTTTGTATGTACCATCATAAACTGAAATTATATTAAACTTCTAAATTCTAATGAGGTCTGTGATCATGCCTTACAAGTTTCAAAATTTCACAGATCATTGGCTCAAAATGAATGTCTGTATTATAAAGCATATAACATTATGTATCTTATAACTGAGGTATCAAACTGCTTCAAATTAGTTTGAAATCAACTCAAACAACATTACCTCTCTTGGGAAGTGATGATATGTCTTTTGTGGGAAGTACTGATAATAAGGAGGCAGATGCGGTACCAGATCGTGTTCATGTGTCACTCTAAAAGTATTCGGTACAACTGCACTATAAAACGATGCAAAAGCAGCATTGCCAATTCGAGGCTGACCAAATGTCATAACCTGAACGTTCTTGGATCCATAAATGAGCTGTAGAACAATAAACAATCATTTAATTTAGCTTCAAATTATAAAGTAGTTGTAAATACTACATAATGGCTGTCATACTATAAACAGTAACTACATATCAGCAAAAGCAAGTATTTGATGAAGATATGCTCAATTATTGGTTACCGCAAGATCCAGTCCACAAAAAGCAGCCATAGCCCCTCCCATAGAGTGCCCTGTCACCATAATCTTGAGATCTCCGTATGCTTCTTTTGCTCTTTTAACACCATCCAGAATTCCCGACCGCACAATTGTATTATTGTAAGCATCAAAAAATCCATGATGCACCTGAAAAATGGAGGTAAGATGAAGCAATGATCACATAAGCATCCAAAAAAGGCACAATTACTGCAATATGCACCTTGGCATCTGTGCACCCGGGATAATCAAAGTCAAGCTGCTTCCAGAATAGGTCCTCAATCCAATTCTGTATACTGTGGCCATCCAGATCTCAGTGAGAAATGATAAACAAAAAAATATATAACTGGGAGTGGGGAACAACCGGGCGAACACAAGAATTATTCTTCAATAATCATTAATATATGTTCTCCAAATTAACTATTTTTGGGTTTGATTGACTAACGAGATTCTAAACTCAAGTTAGAAGAAATGTCAAATACATGAGGAGCAAGTAGCCCGGATAATTTCAAACCCAAATTAATGGCATTTTCAGCTACAAGTGATATGTTGGGGATATTGGAGATGACAAGAGTATAAAATGTTTATTCTAATAACAGAAATGAAAACATTAAACTCAAAACCCTCTAGAGAGACTTGCCTCAAAACGTTTTGTGGATTTAACAAAGGATTATTTGGGAAGTAACATAAAATTTGAACATATACCTTCTTTTTTTACCAAGAGTATACCAAATTATTAGCAATCTCCTTTCACTTATTTTAAAATGAAGTACATACTGTATGAATAAAGATATAAAGCAGTAACAGTTACAAATGGCGTGCAACAACAATTGATACCTAGTTTCTTGAGTGCCTCTGAATGCAATAACAATAGCATCAAGATCATCTGCAACCCCAACAAAGGCCTGCAATCAGTAATCAGTCAGTACATATGATTGAGGGAAAAAGCGACTGAGTATGACATTAACAAAAATAACATCGACGGAAAAAATATTTTCAAGTCAGTGCCCCTAAAACATTACAAAACATATGCACCTGCAAGCAGTTCTGAACATCAACAACGAGCTCTATAACTTCAAAACCCTGCCTCAAGATAACACCAAACATGAGCTTCGATATAAACAATATATTTTAGTTTAACAAAAAGGTAGGATGAGAGGAAAGATAAAACGTAGTATTCCATTGCAAGCTTTTCAGCAAAAAACAGAGAGGAGTCTGTACAAAAACATTACCTACATACTCTTAACACAATCTCGTTCAAACTTGCAAAGAATAAAAATGTGAACTTGACTTTTTTCTACTTAAGTCGCAAACAAGGAACATAAGAGTTTGAAAAGCTTTTAGTACATAAATTTAATTATATTTTCCTTTTAGTTTCTTTGAAAACCCAAAACAAAGAGAATAAGCATTGAACAATGAAAACCGACACTCCTAAACGATAAGTTACAACACCAACAATTACCATGGTCAGGTCATTACATCTTGAACAACTCCATGTAAAAAGTTCTGTTAAATCTGAAATGTAAACCTGCACAAATAAAGGCAGCTTTTAGTTTTCAAAAATTACCGAATTTAACTTAAATTGTCCGCAATGCCTTGCAGCAATATACTGTTCATTTATTTTGTGTCCCCACATGTACTTCTATAGTCCAAAAGTAATCAGACTGAGCTTACAGCAGAAGCATATTCCACCAGAATTGTGGCGAGCGTGTGATTGTAAAGTGGTGAGTGAACCTTATGCTTGATTTCAAGTCCTGTGTCCGCCAAAAGTTTAATGATTAAGTAAATTCTTAGTATTTACTCCAACACAGAGATATAGGCATATAGCCATTTATAAAGGATAATTTGCAAGCAGTCACTTCTATAGAAAAGAAAATGAAAAATGTAAGTTTTTTTTAGTAGACGTATATTGAACTTGAGGCCTTGAAACGGACTTCAGACTTCGGATTATATGGCCAATAAACTATTTCGCTTGTCATCAAGCATAGTCTTTAAGACCTAAGATATGAAGTCTACTTTTTGGATGTAATCTAATGACCAATGGAATGGAGTGTACAGTCAAAATGTGTATACGGCCATCACTCTGCTTTTATATGGTTGAAATGTTTTTTTTCCTTGCTATCCATTTTCATAATGATATTTACAACCTACCACAGGTTCCCATGATGTTTGGGGGATGGTCAATGTGAGACAAGTGACCTTGAGGTGGATGATAGAAAATGAGTTGGCTGGTGTCATTTGTTGGCAAATGGGCTAAGCCTGACTGTATTCTGTAATCCTAACGAAATTAACTAGTATGTGGTAAATTTGCTACATAGCACTATATTCGCAAAAGACATTTTCCCCAGCACTATATTTGTAAAAGGCTTTTTCCAATGCTAATGTCTAAATCTAACATAATGTGGTTTGCATGGCTAAACAATGCTGAAGCTTAAATTGTGCATCGTGCGCAGGGAAATTATATTACCTTGGCATACGTAACTTCCTTTCCATCTAATGTGATTGGGTAAATATTAGGAGATAATCTATAATCTTTTCTCCATAGTATCCAGAATAGCATTCTGGTGGTATAGTAGAATATCAACTACCGTCAGATCTCCAGTCATTAAATATCCAATTTGGATGAAGTTCTGAACCTAGCATACTCCCAAAAGGGTGTGACATGGAACAAACAAAAAGAGGTCACAGAAAATCAGCGGTCTATTAACTACATAACTTCTTTGCAAAATGCAAAGTAAAGTTTTGTGTACAAAGACTCGTAATCCTACAGTCCTACTCCATCCCTGAGGAAGCAATGAACGTCGGTGCAGCAGATTGCCTTTTTGTGCAATTCAAATGACCAAAACAAGCCAGAAACACAAACATTTGTGCATCAAGAAATCAGAACATAAATTCCATGGATTATTAATTACCTCTGCCAGTTGAACCAACAAATAAACAACACATCATAATCAGAAACGATATCCGCCGTTTTCGCTCCATATAAACTGTAAACACATTCCACAACCGCCAAACAACACTATTAAATTGACTTCAAATCCAAAACCATAATCGAAGACGGAAAAAAACGAACATAACAAAACAACAATAGAACCTGAAGGATTACAAAATATAACCAGATAATAAAATAACGCCCTGATTTAGGTAGAAACAGACCTATAAAACCTAATTCCCGATCGTGGAAGCAAACGTCAAGAGATGAGGATGAACTAGGATGACAAATAGGCCTCCGATTATTACTAGAATTCTCTCAATTGTTACCGTAGAAGAATGTTGGAGGTTTTGGAGTGATAAAGATGGGAATCAATGGCGTGTGCCTGTTGTTCATCTACGAGATGACTTATGAAATCTAGAAGGGCCGTTTTGAACTGTGAGTTGTAATTGTGTTTGTATACGTTTTTGGTGTTTGATTTATATTTTGGAAAATCACACCAAATAGTCATCTACAAATGAGTTTATATACATTTATTTATGTAGTGTATTTTTTGTGCATATTCAGGTAATGTACTTTTAAAATTGTTTCAGTTAGGAAATTGGGTGACCTGATGATCGGTAATATCAGGTCACCCAATTACCTAACTGAAACAATTTAAAAAGTACATTGCCTGAATGTGCACAAAAATATATCAGATCACTTACCTACCTAACTGGAACATTTTTAAAAGCCTGATTACCAAATATGCACAAAAAAAATACTCTACGTAAATGTGCACAAAAAGAAAGTTTGACTAAGCATGGTAACCTATTGTACGGTTGTACCGGTCATCAAGTCATTCAACTACTTAACTGAAACACTTTTAAAAGTTTGACTACCAAATGTGCAAAATAAAAATACAAGTACACAAATTTAAAAGTATATAGCTATTTGGTGTCATTATCCCTATATATTTTTTAACAGGCTTCTAATCCATCAACGTTAAACGGGCCGGTTTGGTTTGGCTTTAATCAATTTTGTAATTGTTAGCTTGAGCGGACAATTGCTAAATCAATTAAAATTGGATTGACCCGTTCATTTTAATTGGTTTTGTAATTTGCTCCTAGTAAGATCATTGAAGTCGGCCACAACAAATAACCAGTATCAAGCGTAAGATCTAACTTCTATACAATCAAAAATCAATCATCATTATTATTCTAGGACTGGACTACAATAAGATCACAAATCCTCCAAATAAATGAATTTTGACAACTAATATCCTAATGCTTAGTTGCTCACTCCCAATTTACACACAAACATGTAATGGACCGACACGGTTTTAATCAGTATTATCTCTTATGTAGTTGGTAATCTCTTTTTGTTCAAGTTTTATAATATCACTCATCACTCACTTAATCTTGATGCCCAGACCAAGTGAAAACAACAGTTGGTAATTACTTAATTTGAAGTCACATGACAACAATTTACTAGTTTTAACAAAAGTTATGACATAAAATATAACACTTAATGAAAACACAAGCAAACTTATTGTAAAAACTTATGATTATGATTCTATCCTATGATATCGATTTTACAAAATGTAAACGATTTTAGTTATGATCTCATACGTACATACATATGTATGTATGTATGTATGTATGTATAACACTCCGATACGATGGGTACATTTTAGCTATGTACCCAGATTTAGGTGTAAAACACTCCAATACGATGTGGTTCTGTTCAAAAAACACAGACCATGTTTTGAATGTGCTCTCCTTGATCAAACTATGTTTCTTCTCCAATGCTTTAATTCGCTGCTACATCTTTCAAAAGAATCAATCTACCGTGTTAAAAACTAGAACCTAATTCTTCGTTGCTTCCAGCCTTTCACTTTGATAGCTATTCTTCACGGCTACTAGTATTAGCTACTTTGGTGCTACGTCTTTCAGGAGAATGGTGTCCCATCTGAGATTCCATATGCAATCATGCATGTAATTAAAATGCTATTCTTTGTTGCTGCCTTACTCCAAAACTTTGTCAATCGAGATCGGATCCTTTCTATATGATAGTGTTTTAGGAAATACAATTTCAAATTTTCAATTTAGAAAGAAGATGTTATTGAAATCACATCCTTTCTTCACGATACTCCAGAGTCATGAGATTATTACACTTAGAGATTTGATAAATTTGATTTCTATTTGAAAAAATCAAATCATATTGCTTAGATCGATTTTAATTTAGTAACATTTCCAGTTTTTTCTTTTCTTGATTTAGTGGCATGGTAAACACACCAGTTTTGTTTGCATTTCATCGTGCACACCATGTGCTCGACAAAATGCTATAATGAAATACTTTTCCTGAAGACATTGTGTTTATGGATACTTGTAGCCAACCCCATGATAAATGTATCCACAAGAGTACAATATTTGGTCAATATAACTCTGTCTTTAAGATCATATCAAATATAGCTCCCTTACTACTTGCCCAAGTGTCAACCTACTCGGAGAATTGTAATGTGAATAAACAACTAAACAAGAACTACATTCTTTTGAATATGTTGTGATAGATCCATAAGTAAGTGGTCAGATGACCAATATACTTATAGTCTTATAGAAGGATAGTGATTTGATTTCACTAGATTTTTTTTTTTTTTTTTTTTTTTTTTTTTTTTTTTTTTTTTTTTTTTTTTTGTAGCATGTATGAAATAATTGTTGCTAAACTAGAAATGAAAGACATCCATCCAACCAAAAACATTTATTTGAACTTCTCATAGAATTATAAATCCTATTTCCTTGGAAGCTTGTAATTATAATTTGTTTGAAGTCAAAACAACCCCCTGTAAGTTCAACAACACTTTTTGGTCTAGAATGTTACTATTATATTAGTATAGATAATATTTCTTCAAGGATTATTTTGATTTTTGGAAGGCACTTTAACAAATTGAACATGTCTATTTGCTTTTAAGTAAATTATATTTATGCATACATATGTCAGTTTAATTTAACATGTCTGGGTGCTTTTAAGTAAATTACACTTATAAAGTGAAAACCATTACAAATGTGCACACATTATATGATACTTTAAAGGCTCCCCTATTTAATTTCTCTTTAAGTTTTATTTTCAATACACACGAACTATTTTGGGATTCGATGTTTGCTTATGTATTATGTAACATTGGTAAACAATTGTGTATTGTTAAAGTCGATAATATTTCCCTTTTAGTTACCATCTGTCATAATTTCTTCAGATTCTTGTAGATCTTGATAGCAATTGTAACTCTTATAAATGACTTTTACCGGTGAAAATGTGACTACTTTTACAATTCAATGTAAGTTCTACACTTTAGATTCCTCTACGCAATCTCATATGCATACTCTTGTTCATAACACTGGGATAAATAAACTCAATTTGAAAAGGAAGGGTCTGTTGGACCATATCTATATATCTATATATATTAATAAAAGAAAACAAATCGGGACATATGTCGCTTCCTAATTGTATTAAACTTTCATTTTCCCGCCTTTTTCCATAATTAAATATTTCATTTACTAATTTATCTATTATTAATAAAATAAAAATCTATTTGGAATACTTTCCTATTTAATTCATGAATTGCAATAAAGGAAACACATTAAACTTTTAAATAATTCAATATTAATTTTAAAATCATTTTTAGTAGAAAAATTTATTTATAAGTAAATTTGTATTTAATTCTATGGTTTATTACGAAAAAAATCAACAAGTTTTCACGGTTTTTGTGTTTTAGTCTCCTCATTTTTTTTAAAAAAAATCTTCAAGTTAATTTTTTTCCTTGATTTTGTGAAATTTGTCTATTAGAGTCAGATTATAATTGGTAGACTGAGTTTTTAATGACTAAAAAATCGGGTTATTAGAGTCAAATTTCACTAACAAAAAATTAACTTGAGGATTTTTCTGAGAAAAATAATATGGAGCGACGAAAGCACAAAACAAAAACACATTGGTTTTTCCATAATAAATCCTTAAATTTATAATAAACTTTTTAAAAACATAAATAATTATTAAAAATACCCATGTTTACATGGGTAAATAAGCTAGTTCAAATACTAATGTATATTTGTAAAAATAGGCAATAGTAGACAAACTAGGCAAACATATAAAGAAATTAATAGATAATAATAAGTTTGGAGCATATTCAAATCGATAGGAAATAAAGGAGAACAGAAAAAAAGGAAGTAGCAAACACTATATCAATATACATGAATTAACTATTTTTGATTTGGTTTTATAACAAAACATTATATCGATTAAGATACAAAGAAACGAAAATCAATCATACAATATGAAACTAATAGAGAAATCGTTCATACGTGATTCATTGTCTACTTTAGAGAAATCAAGATTTGAAACAATAAGGAATGTAAATAAATCATTGGTGATCTGTTGTCTATTTTAGAGAAATCAAGATAGAGATTGAGATAATAGATGAAGAAATGATGTCCTATGTTAATTGTTTTTGAAATTAAGAAGAATGTGCCCAAGTGAGAACGACTAGTCAGACAAAAAGCTACTGAGCTGTATATTTTAGCCTAACGACGACGGTTTAGACTAGTTCTACACCCAATCTTGCATACTATACAACTACTAGGGATGTTCATAAAAATCCGAATCCAAGCATCCGAAATAAAAATCCAAAAATCAAATCTGAAACTATCAGAAATTTTGGATTTTGGGTATCTTAAATTTCGGATTCTGATAGTAAAATTCCAAGTATTTTGATATCTGAAGATCCAAATTTTTTATTAAAATTTTATATATCTTTAGTATTGATTATTTACATAATATTGAGTGTTTATTATTATTCTAATGTATATTTTTTAGTTTTATCTTAATATTATAGATTTATTAACTAATATTTTATATATTTTAATTGTTTAATTTTTCTAGTCGTTTTGAATAAAATAATTCCGGATGCATTTAGTTTGCGATATATTTATCTTTAATATGTATTTGGATTATTGAATTTGTACTTTAGATACTTATATATTTGATTCAATTTTTAAAATTATAAAAAAAAAATATGAATTTTCGGATATTCGAATAATCTGATATCCGAAATATAAGATATTCGGATAATCCGATATCCGAAAAATCAGATATCTAAAATTTTGGATTCGTATCCGGATGGAAAATCACTTTCTGAAATTTCGGATGTCCGGTTTTGAACGCCCCTAACAGCCACATATTCCCTTTTCCCATTCCCTCCCACCCTCCGCGCACGCGCGCGCACACACACATATATAACTAAATTGGTTAAGAGATGTCACTTGATAATCGATTATTACATTTAGATTTGTCGATTATTACATTTAGATTTGATCCGACCACACTTTTTATATAGCTATTATTTGATTGGTAGTTTTCAAAACTATACAATGCTTTTTCAAACGTAAATCCAAACACCCCATTTAACATTCTTCAAATATGAACTTTTTAAAATTCAAATTCAAGATCAAATCTATTAAATTAAAATGATTGAAAAATATATAATTTAAACTTAAATTTATATATGCTTTTATCATCATCATCATCTATTATTATTATTATTATAGGTTTAATACTTCAAACTAAAATAATATGTATTATTATTTAAAAAAATTAATCTAACCATGTCAAGCATGTGTATTAAACTAGTTGTGTTTTATAATTTAATAAACCTATATCATTTTGTTTACCTAGTATTTTCAATGATAATTTTTCAAGGAAGCATGTTCCCAGTTGCTTATAATTTTTAGATGACAACATTTCACTATATTCTTCAAAGTTCAAACAATTAACACTTTACTATTAAGTTTTTTGCTTTAATGATCTTATAATCATTTATATGTTTGAAAAGTCCTTCAACTTTAAAAAAACACACAAAATCAATATTTCTTTTACTTGATTTCAAGTATAATTTTTCTCTAATTTCGTTTGAAGCAAGTAAATAGTTCAATTTATTCAATCTATTCGTGAATCTGAAAGCATGTTGAATTTGTGATAACAACACACATGAGAATTTGATGTTATTTTTTGGTAGGTTTCATTTGTTTTCAATTTCGATTTTGTTTAATTTTTTCTTTGATTTTATGAAGAAACATGTATTTCAATATGTGTTTGTGATTTCTCATTTGTATGTGCATTTTGAATTGTTGCAGAACACGATCAACCTTGTGTTTGTATTTGTAATTATTGTTCTTAAATCTAGATTGAGTCAGATGCTTTTATAATAATAGTAACTGAAAAATTAAATAACACATTTTATGAATTTTATATGATTTTTCAAGTTGAATGACTTTTGAGAAAATATTTTTTGATGAAAAGACTTAATCAAAATATACTCTAAGTACTTTTGATCCACGATATCAGTTTTAACAGGTTCATCAGGTTATCGATTAAAAAAACAAATTTCGCGAGATTTTTCATGCTTTGAGACTTTTGAGACAACGTATTTGATGGAAGGACTTGATCATAATATACTAAAAGTATATTGGTTTTTTTTATATGTTTATCCTTTTTTTATTATATAGGATTATCATTTTACACAATTTTCATTTTTGAGTATAAAGTAATCATAATTTTATTATTATTGTTGTTGTATTGAAACACAATTACTCTCTTCTTCTTTTTTTCATCTTCCCGACTACAAAAAGATGTCATGTTTATCAATAGAAAAACCCACAATTTACTTTTTTAGGGATTTTTATTTTTTTAGATGGTAACTTTTAAGTGGTAATGGTAAACGGTTAATGACAAGTTTATAAAAAAATGATTGGTTTTATTGAGCTCAAATTGATTCAAATTACTTTTTTATTTGTTCCATTTCCAATACGAGGTCTTATAGGGGTGTAGATAGTTTATAATAAAGAATACATTGTATATTAACTTAAATAACATAAAAAAAAACTCTTGATAAATCAAGTTTTTGAATAGTAATAGCCATGGATCAATATTCATTTTTTATGCATATTTTAACATAAATAATATTTAGATGATAAAAACTTATTAAGTCATAAATAAAAATTAACATTAATACAAGAATTCAGTAGTTCTCATTTGTATTGTCAAAGTGGTAATACAATGATATATAGGTAGCGTTTGTTATGCTGTAATGAGAGATGGAATGAAATGAATCATTATGATAGAATGAAAAAAAGTTGTTTGTTTATTCCATGGTAATGGAATGAATCATTTTCATTTCTTGAGGGTGGGGTGTTTTTTTTCATCCACTCAAGGAATGAAATGGAATTTTAAAGCGTTTATTCAGTTTCATTTCATTGCTTGAAATATTCATATCTACCAAACAACGTATGGTAGTAACTTATATCATTCTAATGATATAAACAAACACGACAATGATTCGTACATTCAATTAGATTGTTCATTCCATTACCTTGTCCATTTCATTTCTTTATCAGTCCATTACATCCAACCAAACGGACTCATATTGTTTCAACTAGCTTAAATTTGTTTAAAACTAATGATTAAGGAATCATGTAAACCATGTAATAAGTTAAAAGTTAAATATCTTTCTAAGTGGGAGACCTATCACAAATATAAAGTCTTATCATCTAGTAACATGGTTAATTATAGTGGACAAGTTTTCCCGTGGGTGTGGTCCAACAAATTAGTTGTGCTACACTACACCGAATTGTGTAAAAAAGCTATTAAAAGTTTTTATCAATTCACATAACGTAGTTTTTTTTACCATCTAACATACCATAAGTATCAGTTTCCTACTTGTGAAAAACCATTAAGCGATAAACAAAGTATATGATACTTACCATAAAGTATGATATATATAAATGGTTTGTAACAAACAAACTATTGAGATTTGATAATACGTAAACCCATTTTGTCTTTTAAATGAATGTTTCACCGTTTACTTAGATCTTTCTCAAACAAACATAGTATAATGTAGTGAACAGACTATTTAAAAACAACACAGGACATGAATCCGAAAAATGTATTCTGACAATCAAGTTAGATCATGTGTACGAAGAAAGAAACAGAAGAGATTGTAGAATTCTTATGCGTACAAAGGATGTGTGTGTTGTTGGGACGATCTAGAGTATATGGCATAATGATGACAATACCTATATGAAGGAAGGGTTTGATACATGGCATTCCTTCAAGGTATCCCCCCATCTCCAATCAAGATGGTGAAGTATGCATGTCATATAACTATATAAGTGCTTTGGTGTTATTTAGAGGGGTTGGAAGTAAAGTCCATTTGAGAGATTGATAAGTCTTTTGTTTTCTTTGTGTGTTACATCCTCAAAACCATCTAACTTTTAAGGTTTAGTATTCTGGAATATGTATAATAAATCATCATGCATGATTAATAGTCATGCCTGAATATTATAAATTTAAAATAAATTTTCAGCACATTCAAACAAATGAGTCGAATTGATTGACGACCAAAAGACAAATTTAACATAAATTAAATTTTTTTTTCAAAATAGAATTTGTTTAATATATCAATTTCTAGAATTTCAGTTTATAAAAAAAAATTATGTATAAGCTTAATTTTTTACTAAGGGTCAATTTGATCATCCCACCCATTGGATTGAAATGGTCAACTCTATAAATAGAGTTAGCTAGACCAAATTGATAAAACGATAAAAACATGATAACTTTTTCAATATTAATGTAAACTAAAGAGAACGTTTTTTAACTTGTAAATCAGTTTATATATAATATTTTTCACGATTTGAATAAAACAAACATAACATAATATAAAAACTATAATAAAAAAACAAAAAAAAACATAATAACTTTTTAAATATGACAAATTATCAAAAAATGTAACATACAATACAAATTATGACAATAAAGGTATCGTAAATTTTTTAGGTGAAAAAATATAATGTAAAATTATATTTTTGTCAAGAAAGAATATGAAATTCATTTTTTTGGCAAAAAAATAATGAAATGTTATTTTTCTTATCGAAAAAAGTAGTAGATTAACAAAATTATACAGTTTTAATTGGAATCGATACTTTTCTTTATCAAAATTTAATTTTATGTCATCTTTTATTGTTTTATAATTTTCACATTATATTTATCGTCCGTATTTTATACTAGTTTATTACCCGCGTATTACGCAGATCTTTTTAATATATATAAAATATAATAAACTAAAAGGTAAAGATATAAATAATTTTTTTAAACAAAAATATATAATAATAATATAATTATTTATTATGACCTATTAATTTTGTATAATTCTACACACACATGAATAGTAATTATTTTTTAAATATTTTAAACTTTTATTATATTATATTATAATTAATAAGTTATTAGAGTATTAGATTTTGTTGGATTTGATTTGATTTGAATTTAAAAATGGATTATATTAGATATAGATAGATATAGTTTAAATTTATTTATTATTTTTTAAAACTATAAATACGTGGCTTCATGAGAGTCGAATATATTTACTATCTTATTAGTATAGATATATTATATTTGTTAACAATTTTGTCCTTTAAATATATATTTTTTTTAAAATGGAAAAGAGCTAATAATCAAACTCGGTTTAGATTTGGAATCTATGTTACCATGATAGATAAGGTTTGACTCATGGTTAAGTGTGAAAGCACATACGGAGCGGGACCCACCACCCAAACACAAAAACCACCGGAGCCGTTAATGATGGTCCGAACCCGTAAATTGCTCGTATTCCCAGGGACAAAAAGGGCTGCCCAAAAGCAAACACTGTTCATCTCCGTAGATTTCGAGAAGATTACATCGCAGTTACACCAAAATCTACTTCACCTAATTTCTCGATTAACCGCATCCCCATTACTAAAAATCCAATCTTTTTCACTACACCCATGGGGATAGTGAAGATATTCTTATTATATTTCTTTAATTTAATTTAATTTATTTCCCCTAGCCTTCTTTTTCCTCTTCGACCATCAGTTTCTTCAATTCGTTGATCTGCTTTCCTTTTTTTTTTTTTCAATTTTTATTTATTTTGGTGAGAAACAAGTTACTGTTGATCGGCTAGTTCATGGCCTCCAGTTTTTCATTCACAATCGTCAAGGTTTTTTTTTGGATTTTGGTCCCTCCTCTAGGCTACGATAGATAAATTTCTTCTGTATGTATAGAATAGAATATTCTAGGGGGCATCAGATATAATTTGTGGGTGGGTTTGTTTGTTTTTGGCATGGGTGGGTGTTTTCCATGCTTTGGTTCATCAAACAAAGAAGGGAATGGTGTAAAAGAAGTGTCCAAGAAAGATATTGGGAAAGAGGGTTCAGCTGCCCATCAATCTCATCATGTCAGTAGGGTTGGTTCAGGTAATTTCACTTTACCCTCATCAATTTATATCTTTCTTTATGTATTTGGTTTTCGTAGTGTGTTTTTAAGCATCTTCAACATCTAGTCTGATCTGTTGAGTTGATTAGTTTCTTGATTTGATGAACTGGGGTCTTTTCAAGATTTTGAATTGGTTTCAAGTAATGTGGTGGTTCAGGAATGTATCTTGAAGATCTGATATAATATCTGGGAGATGGGAATTCTGCAAGAAAATCGGCTGTATTCATATGTTTAGGTTTTTTACGTGTCTTAATAATCTTGCCTTGCTATGTGTGTCTGATTCCATAATTCTAATAGGAAAATCGAAATCTCGTGTTAATTTGGATCCGAAGAAGGACCAGATGGTTACAAAAGATGGACAAACAGCAAACATTGCTGCACAGACGTTTACTTTTCGCGAGCTTGCTGCAGCAACAAAGAATTTTCGCCCCGAGTGTTTGCTAGGAGAAGGGGGTTTTGGGCGTGTTTACAAAGGTCGTTTGGAAAGCACAGGACAGGTGATCACCTTCTGAAATGCATCATTACGAGTCTAAGTGCTGCCATCATTGTTTTCTAGGTCTCTCATCATGAATGGTTTTATTTTAGAAATTCTGAAACAAAGTTGTTTGCAGGTAGTTGCCGTGAAGCAGCTTGATCGAAATGGCCTTCAAGGGAATAGAGAGTTTTTGGTGGAGGTTCTAATGCTTAGCCTCTTGCATCACCCGAATCTCGTCAACTTGATCGGCTATTGTGCAGATGGAGACCAACGCCTCCTTGTTTATGAGTTTATGCCTTTGGGATCGCTCGAGGATCATTTACACGGTCAGATTTCTCTCCCCATGTATTTAACTTATAAGCATCATTATTTTGTTAGAACAATTTTTAACAGTTTCAAGGTTATTAAGGATTTACCACATGATAGCAGGCTTGATTAAGATATGCGAGTTAAAGAATTCATAACAGTGTGTAGGATTGAAGTAAACTTGATGTCTAATGAATTCTGTTAGCATCTGTAGAGATTGGATTAGCATTTTAAATCATTTTGCTTGACAACCTTCTTTTAAATGAGTAATGAGACAAACATACATATGAAAAGACAAAAAGAAAACACATTCATTGGCAAAGGAAACTGAAAATGGACGGATCATGGATCTTTAATGTTGTTAAATTAATAAACATGTTTGAACGCATGCCATCCAAAATGGATGAAATGACTGGATTATCCAACTTTGACATTGTAAAATTAAGAATGCCCTTGTCACATTGCTATCAAAAACTGGATGGGAAATGACTGGAATATCCAACTTTGACATTGTAAAATACAAGAATGCCCTAACTTTGTGTTTTTTCTTCGGATCAATCTTGGTGAGTTCCAAAACATCCCAAATGTATCATGATGTATTAGGCCTCATTCATGTATGTTGATTGAAGAACTCATTTTATGTACGATTGAAGCAAAGTTGGTATTAAATAGCTAGACCCAAACATTGTGTTAAGTTGTGGAAACTGATTTTGGCTGGAGAAACTATTTGCCATTAGGAAATCTAAGAATGAGGGAGGCACCCCAAAACAAAAAGAAATCAGGCCAATACCATTAGGGTTTTCTAGTTAGTTCTCAAATTTTATTAACCCTAATCGGAAATAAAGTGACTCGCTAGGGCGGTGGACATAGGCCCTTTTTTGGACCCAACCATGTAAAAATCGTGTTCTCTTTTTTGCATGTTTGTGTGTTTTTATATTCGATGTTCTGTTTCTCAACACACCAAACGATGTATACTCACCAAAGGTTGTTCATTAATTGGTCAAATTATAAAAGACGTTATTCAAAAATCTCTCTTAGAGTTGTGGCTTCCTCAAATAGTGGCATATGAGCTTATCTTTTTTTTTTTTTTTAAATACAACCATTGGTTAATTTAACACAATCAGAAATCCATTCGTTTTAACTATCTTGTTACCAACAGTTTTTATGTTGATAATTCAAAAGGAAGTGTTAACTACAAGGTTTTTAGAAATTTTTTTCACTTAGTGTACTAAGTGTAGTTATGTTCGATGGTATCTGTTGTGGTTTTATGCTTTGGACCCCTTAGGCAATTAGTACTCCATTTTTTCACTTTGATGTATGCTGTGCTCAACCTTCAATTGCACCATAGTCTGACTGACTGACCCTGTTTAGCTTGCATTAGGCTACCTCATTGCTAAGTAGTAAGTAAGTACATGACGGCTCAACCTTCAATTGCACCATAGTCTGACCCTGTTTAGCTTGCATTAGGCTACCTCATTGGTAAGTAGTAAGTACATGGATTATCTTGTATGCAAATGCTCAATATTTAGTTTAATGGAGGTTGATGATTTTGTAATTCCTTCATCTTAACTGTATGTGAGAATCCGATTTTTATTGGTTGTCTATAAGTCGGCGGTGATTTTGGTTATTTTCTTAGAGTTGTTTGTTTTGTTTAGTCTGATGATAAACCTAGAGAAAAAAGTAAAAAACTAGGTTTTGGAAGATTTTCACTCTGATCTGGTTGGGTTGAAATGTACCTTTATAGATACATTAAGGGAGCATTTGGTACGATGGTTACAGAGAGAATGGAATTGAGGAATGATTAAAACACTTGTTATTATCTATTTATTAAATTGATTCTCATGGTCGATTCCACAGAGTAATTAATAACACTAAACATATATTTCCTTCGTTTCTCTGTCAAATGGTGGAGAAATGAGAAAATCCTAAAAAGTGGTTAAGAATATTAAACCATTTGTGTGTTGTAATTTCATATCTAATGGTAAGGAAAACCATTCATTTTGCATCACTTCCATTCTTCTCGATTCCTCCATGCCAAACGCTTCCTAATGTTATTGGCCCCGAGGTTTATTATATATTACTTTGACTCTTTTCCTTTCGTTTATAGTCGATTTGTCTTTGTGTCAAGATTATGCTAGAAAATGATGTGATTCCAGTGTATTTGCAAGTCATGTGAAATGACACAAATCATCCTTCATAAAAATGTAGGTGGGGAGTCTAGTACGAGGGGTATTTTCCTATTTTATGATTATCTACTAAACGACTTGCAGTTATATGTTAGAATTCCATTGAAAGTCTTACCTTTAGTGATACACGAATTTGGTACCTTTGTCATAACTCTTTGACTACAACAAGGGTATTTGTTAAAAATATTTGTGAAACACCATTTTGTTGGTTGTTAAACTACATTCTAGTGATCTAGTCTACACAACATTCAGTACCCTGACTTAAGGTTTGCAGCTTCTCTTCATATCAATCATAAAAGTTTTGGTTGTATTTGTTATGTAGAAGGTTTTAATTTTACCTTAACCAAACTCGATGCTTAGGGGAAAAAGTTCCATCTTTGTTGGATATCATGTCACAAAAAAGATCAGTGTTATGGTCAATCTTAGGATTTTGGAATGTGGTTATGATATTTGTGTACAGTGCCTCGCCTCAAATTATTTGGTATAGCTGGATGATCAAACATGTATTTGTTGTTGAGGAATGGCGCATGAAAAAGTAAACACAAACAAAACGTAGAAAATAGGAACACAGGTTTATGTGGTTCGGTCCAAGAATGACTTGTGTCCACTTCCGCATTAACGAGGTAATGAGTTAATTGTATTACTTTTGGATTATGGTTTACAATAACGTAGGGATGCATAGATACATGAAAATTATAAACCAAGAAACCCAATGGACTTGGGATCCTAGGTCAGTTAGTTCCTCTGGCAACCATCATTCTACACAGCTTAACATTTGTCTCTGCCAGTGTTACTTACCTAAAATATAGTATTCATGTGTCTCCTAGTGTTTCATGAGATTGCAAGTAATTGTAGAATGTTATGCGCAGTTAAGACTTGGAATAATGTTGACCTTCCTTCTCGAAAGGATTATAATGGGTGTAACTGTAAATGGACTTGTATCAAGAAGACAAACCCTTTCTCAGCTGCCATAAGTAAACTCGTTCACCAGATTACGATGATAAATAGGTGACAGTAAGCCATGTGGCTACTTTGATGTTGGTTCTGGCTGTGGTTGCTTCGCCCGTTATTTGATTGATTTGATATCAAGAACGTATTATTTACGTAGCAAGTTTCTAGGGTTTATTGGTATCGAGGAGGATATATGTGTATGATATCAAGAACGTATCATTTGTTATCGAGGAGGATATATGTGTATGATATCAAGAACGTATCATTTGTTATCGAGGAGGATATATGTGTATCATCCTTTGTTTTCCTTATTAAGGAGCAAGTTTCTAGGGTTTATTGGTTAAGGTCTTTGACCATCTCTATGGCCTCAAGTAGGTTCGTTATAGGGGTCTTATCATCCTTTGTTTTCCTTATTAAGGAGCAAGTTTCTAGGGTTTATTGGTTAAGGTCTTTGACCATCTCTATGGCCTCAAGTAGGTTCGTTATAGGGGTCTTTTCAAATTTTCTGTTCCTGTGAGAAAGTTGGAATAGGAAACGCATACCGACAATCATGCCAAACACTGCAAAATGTGTTGTCATGATAATCATATATGTATCATATACACTTAACAGTGTTTTTATTCTCAGATCTTCCGCCAGATAAAGAACCTTTGGACTGGAACACAAGAATGAAGATCGCTGCTGGTGCAGCCAAGGGCTTGGAATATTTGCATGACAAAGCGAACCCTCCAGTTATTTACAGAGATCTAAAATCATCCAACATTCTTCTTGATGAAGGATACCACCCTAAATTGTCGGATTTTGGGCTTGCAAAACTAGGTCCTGTAGGCGATAAAACACATGTCTCCACCAGGGTGATGGGCACATATGGTTACTGCGCTCCTGAGTATGCCATGACAGGTCAACTCACGTTGAAATCTGATGTCTACAGTTTTGGTGTTGTTTTCCTTGAACTTATCACTGGACGAAAGGCCATTGACAATACCCGTGCTCCTGGAGAACATAATCTTGTTGCTTGGGTGAGTGGTAATTCTTTCTTTAATGTTAAGATGCTAATAGTTGAGTACTCGCCCAATCGTTTGAGTTTCTTTAATTTATACTTTCTGTAGTTCACTTTTGTATTTCTGCAATTTGTAGGCACGGCCCCTTTTTAAGGATAGGAGGAAGTTCCCAAAAATGGCTGATCCATTGTTGCAAGGGCGTTATCCTGTGAGAGGACTTTACCAAGCACTTGCTGTTGCAGCAATGTGTTTGCAAGAGCAAGCTGCCACAAGACCTCTCATCGGTGACGTTGTGACTGCTTTAACGTACTTAGCATCTCAAACGTACGACCCTGAAGCAGCCAGAGCAGAGAGAAGTGCCAGAGGCAGCGGCTCAGGTACTCCCAGGAGCAGAACCGATCGAAGGAACCCTAGTGATGCTGGTCTGGATAACCTTGATGACTCCATGCGTGAGCCACGCCCCCACGGATCCCCTTCTACTTACAAGAACTCTCCTGATTACAGGAAGAGAGAATCTTTGACAGAAATAAACACTCGTTCTGATCTAGGAGATGGTGAAAGCAGTAACGGAGGTGGGGGGTCTGGGAGGAAATGGGGTTTGGTGGACGATCCGGATTCACAGAGGAACAGTCCTGCAAATACGAGCAGAGCTAGGGAGACAGGCAGGAATCGAGATCTTGATAGAGAACGGGCAGTGGCAGAGGCTAAAGTTTGGGGAGAGAACTGGAGAGACAGAAAGAGAACCAACACGATGGGAGGCAGTTTCGATGCTACAAACGAGTGACAGAACCGAAGGTTGATGGGTTACATGTGTTTTCTGTTTTTTTCCTGAGCAAATAAGAGTGAGTTCTTATGACCAACTTTAGCTCTACTTGCTGATTGTTCTCGTATGTTGGTTGGTTGGTTGGTTGGTTTAACAAATATTGTGGCAGATAAAAGAGGGGAAGGAAGTGCAGCTGAGAGGGGTGTTGACTTTTGTAAAAAAAGAAAATTTGAGATTTGCTTCAGACTGTTTATGCAAACTTCGTAATTATATCATGGATTTGAGTTAAAAAGGCTTGGAGGGTGTTTACCGTTTCATTTTATTTTAGCATAATCATGGCTTGTGTATTAGATGTGCCAATTCTATTTGAATTGAATTTTGATGTTCCATGTACGACACATGTGTGAATCAAACATTAAGTTTAGTTTGGTTCGTCAAACTGGGCCAATTAGCCAAGGCTGAGGACACCAAGCCACACACCATTTGTCATTTGTCAAACGCATAACCAATTAAACATTACTACAAAATACCGAGAGTTCGCAGCAACTCATTGGCAATAAGCCATAATTATCTTCCCTTGTTGAAAAATTGATATGATTGACTCAAGTTCGTCATCTAACACAAGAACTCTAAGCACTCATATATTACATATCTTCACATGTTTGTATATGATATATATATATCTCTCTATCCAAAAATGCAATCAAAACATGTATTGTATTTCATCCAAAGCCCAAAATACAGCATCCATGCACATGCGGTCTAAACTGGATCCTGCTGCTTTCTCTCACCTTGTATAGACTGAAAAATCCAGGCTACGGACTCTGTAGCTGATTGGGCATTGCGTGGCACAACTCTGATGACACGAGCCTGTTGTGCATCCCCCTCGGCAGGAGGACACGTCGGGAAAAGAGGAAGAGCATCTTGAGCTGGTGTTCTGTTGCTTGGACTGCTTACTGTGCTGACTTGTACCTCACTATTGTTAGATGCATGAAACTTGCTGACGGTCGGAAGGTTAGATGAGCCCTGATACTGCATGTTGAAGGGGTTCATTTCTTCAGTGCTGGAAGTGTTCATTATTGTCATACCATAAGGAGGAAAGTAACCATGGGCAGGCATAGGCATCAGCGGAGGCCACTGGTAATTAGGCTGTGCTGCCGGCAGGGTCCCATCGCTTACAAACTTATTCCCTGTTATCAATAAGTAGGAATATTTACTTGTCTAAAAAACCATTATCAGCACTGCCTAATCAAGGACACTTCAGATGCAAGACCCTAGGAGGCCGTTTGAGCAGCCATGTGAAAGGATTTGTAGAATAATGAAAAGACACAAATCAAATGACACCACAAATTATTCTGAGACAACAGGGTTTTACCAATGATCGATGCTGATCCAGGAGGTCCGGGACCTGGGCTCATGTATCCAGGTCCAGGGTAAGGTTTGTAGACAAGTCCTTCAGAGGGAGACATCACAGGGATTAGCCATTGATGCCCCATCGGATGATTCAAACTCCACGGACCCATTCTTGGGTTAGGTGGTAACGGATACCCTGAAAGTGTGGACCAGCTGCTATTTTGGACTGAAGAGTGAGATCCCTTCTCGACAGCATTCTCTGCTGAGAATTCCCTTGTGGCATCTTTTGATTTCTCATGGTAATCTTTGAGCTTAGGTACATTTGTAGATGATTTCAAAACATGGTCTAAAGGAATCTTCACAGGAGACACTTTTGCTGGTTTTGCTGTAAACACATCGTCGTCAACCACCATAAGGGGCAATCCTGCAATTAATCTCTGAACCTGTTGCATCATACAGTGAGCCAAATGTACATAAAGGACCACTGCATCGTGCATACTCAAACCCATGACTTTTGGGATAAAAAAAGTAGCCTTAATAGTTGGCACACAATACGAGCTTAGTTGGGAGAAATTGGGATGGACATACATTACTAGCAATCTCTAAACCATTGCTGGTTTGGGGGAAAACATAGTTATGCTGCTATTCACTTATTTGGCCATTGCACTTCCAAGCCCTTGGCAAGGGTAAACCAGTCAAGTCACTTCTCTTGATCGAAAGTAGGTGAGATGAGTGAAAGATGGTTGGAATTTGGAATCGTTGTTAATCAACAGCTTCTTTTAGTTTAATGACCAGATCTTATTTTTAAGGGACCAAACAAATATCTTTCAATGGCTAAGGCAACCAAACTAAAACCAATCAGAAACACACATTTGTTCCTAAGATTGCAACAACCTTAAATTAAAATCACAGGTGGAGAAAAAGGCTGCAGTAGTTCAGGTCGTCAGGACCATCAGACAGCGCATATAAGATCGTATGTACAATTTGACAGTGAAATAATTAACTCAACAGGAAGACCAACATACCTTTATCAATCTATGAAGCTCAAACACTTGAACAGCAAATACCCTTTGCTGGCTGCAAAGAACACCGATGCATATTAGAATACCATGCAACAGAGTTTAAATTCAACACATTTCATAGGATTAAACTTTCAAGGAAGAACATGTCGTTAACGAACTAAAGTTGTACTGAATCAACCTTAAACAGTTGAACTTAAAGCTAAAAATTTCCAATTCCCACAAGATCAATGCATGATGAATCCTCGTGGGCTAGGGTATGATGCCTCGTGAAGCATCAGGTCTCATTTTCTATTCCTGCTAGGTCCCAATCATGTGGAAGGAACACTTTGCACAGACATTGTTGACTAGTGCAGCCAAATGACACATGCAACGGTTACCAAAGGAAAATGCATAATGACCTGGTACAAAAGATGGTATTCTTCAACTATGTTGCCTTTAATGCTTAACAAACATCAAGGGAAAGCCCTCAAGTAGAGATAAATCAGTATAATATGCACGGTTTTAGACCAATATTAGAGTTTAAATAATTCTAACCACAGGCATAGATATATGATAATCCATTATGGCTTACACGAACTAGGATGGAACATAAGAGGGACCGGGGGTTCTGGCCCCTCCGAAAGCTTAAAATTTAGTGAGTATGTATAATTGTATGTGAGATGGATTTAAAAACATATATTATAACCTGACCCACTGGACTCTTTGAGTACTTTTGCTTGTTTTATCATTTACATACTTCTTGAATGTACGTTTAATGAAACTTCAATAATGAGAAATGCGCACAACTAAGTAGGAATTGATACTTTATGTATGGATAAAATCACTAGTATGATATAACTATATATAAGGCACATCGTCCAGTTGAGCTATCATTATATTTATCTTCTTATTTATCGTTTATAAATTATTTTATTATTTATTTAATCTTTTCGATGTCTCTTTTATATATATTTTTAGTCTTTGACTTCGGCCCCTCCAACTACGTTGCTCAAGTTTCGTCCCTGTACACGAATATCAATGTGTGTTTTGTTTGAAGAAAATTGAAGACTGCATTGCATTTAGCTTTTGGATTTCAAAATACTTAGATATCATATTTGGTTAAAAAAGAAAGAGGAATCTAATTTCATTTAGCATTTGGTATTCTACCAACCTTCTCTTTTCATCATCCTCCTTTTACCCAAATTATTATATAATGCTTAAAACGAAGCTTTTATATTCCTTTCATTATTAGTCCTAGCATTTTCAAATCCTGTCATATTCTAATATTGTCATATCAAATTCCTAGAATCCAAACGACACCTCAGTATTCTTCAATTATGGGTTTGCAATGATATCATGTTATGATAATCTAGTAATGTGAGGTTTGAGTTGAATGCACCAAGGCTCCGGGAGGTCTTTGTAAGCAACATTATCATTGCGCGCGCACACACACACACATATAGTGAGAGAGAGAGAGAGAGAGAGAGAGGATCATTTGTGAAAACTTTATTCGTTGCAAATGATGGGAACAATAATGCCTCTGGATCCTATGAATCTTGTTGTATATACTATATACCACTACGAACCCTTTGAAATCATGTTAATCTTGTTATGAATCTTGTTGCAGACATTACTATGAACCCTTTGAATCCTATAAATCTTGCTACAGATACTTAGGCCTCGCAAAATGGAGCCAAATGATACAAATTGGGTTGAAATGGGTTGTAACTTAAATTGCATGGGTTACCTAAAAATGTTTCTGCGGGGTGTATTGGGTGGGAAGCAAGATCAACAGCGGATTGAAATGGGCCAAACAATTAAAGGTAAAGGTCATGCGGGTTCATACATGTCTATAAAAAAAATATATGTGAATGATTCATCCACAATAGGTATGCTGGATATTAAGGGGTACGTTGATGAACCCGATTCTATATGTGTGTGTGTGATTTGCATGGTTCGGTTCCGTTGAGCTAGTCGTGGTTTGCTTAACAGTGAACCATCATATATTAAATAATATAAGTTAGAAATATAATTTCTTTAAAGAAAAGTTATACTCATATTATTTTGTAATAAGTCACCAATAATAATTATATTAAAAGATAGTTGTCATGAAAATCAAAATAAATAAATTCATTCGAATATTTAGTATTCAGTATTTTCGAAAAGTTTAAACAGGATTATATATAAAAGTTATTAGCTTATTACACAAACACCCACATCAAATCGGTTTTCTATAAATGAATTCAAAAACTGTCTTGTGATATGTTAGGTTTTTTAATTTCGGATCAAGCCGTTTAGCTTGGTTTTTCCGTTTTAAATGAACATCCATTACACACACACGCATGAGCGCGCGCACACACACACAGACAAGATCATTGCAGAACCTAAATTTGGTGAGAACTGCAGTACCAACTTTAAAATTAAATAACATAAGATTTATTAATTTTTAAAACAAAAAAATTATACCATAAAAACAAGAATTTTATTCTTTTTATAACTTGACTGATGATTTTATATTTTTTCACAATTTTTTGAATATTCAACACTGAATATTTGACATTGAATCGTCTGAAATTTTATATATTCAACATCGAATAAACGTTATAAATTTGAACATTTAACATCGAATATATGGTTCTACAGATCTGCACCAAATTTAGGTACAGCAATGATCCCAACCCGGCACACACACACATATATATGTTTGTGTGTGTACGTATGTTTTAATATGAAGGATACATAATTTGTATTAGTGTTAGTAATAAACCACATTTTGATGATTATTATAGCGACATATAAAGAGTTACGAAATTTTTACAAAAGTAGTGGGTCAACCGACCCGTTTAACCCACACTTGTTTGGATATGAACCCGTTACCCAAACCCGCCCAGGTAATGTTATAAACCTATGAATCATATGAATCTTGTTGGTGACACTTGTTGGTATATATGAATGCGTATGTGTATTCTTTCTTTTGTTCATAACGTTCGCAAATAAAGTGTTGGTATATATGAATGAGTGTGTAGGTACGTATGTATGTATGGATGGAATGATGTACGTTCTTACAGGAAATGCCATCATTGTTTGATACAAAAATATTTATAAAAAAAAACATCTGTAGTATCCAGATTTTATATGTATATATACAATGAGAAGGTAAGTTTTTTTTATGTTCACTTCAATTTAACTGATCTAACTCAGATCATTTATCATAAAAATGAAATTTGGTTACAAAATGGCCAAAAACCAGGAGCAGTTTGAAAAACAAGATTGAATTGTATACAGTTATGAAAACAGGATCTACGGGATCACTTCCACCCTCAAAGGTATTGGTGTGGCTCTTTTGTATATGTAACCTGACGATGTATGTGTGTGCATCTGACAACTAACAGGAACAGGGAAAAAAGAGAAGCACTTACTTGACAATAGCTCTTCTTGCTTTCCAAAAATGCTTTTGACCGATTATTCCCACAACATCATCAGGATAGATATCGGCGCCAGTCATGGAATCAACCATCGATGTCTCAGAGTCAGCATCACAATTAATAGGATCATTAGGACTTCTCAGCACTTCTTGTTCAACCTCCCTTACGGGCAACAAAGAATTTCCATATTCAGCAGTCCCAATAGTCTCATTTGAGACACTGTTACCCCTCACATTCTTGTTTGCTTGGGAGTCAACAATGTGATCCTGTGAATTTCCATTACTTTGTAATCTAATAGAATTATTAGAAGCGCCACTATGACCAAAACTTGCAGAACCATTAGTTTCCTTCAATTGAACTTTATTGCTTTGTCTAAACGATTGCTTTGAGGAAGATTTGACTAGGTCTTGAGGATTATTTCTTTCCCAAGATTTGTGAGCATTAGTTAAATAACCTGAAAAGGCTGAACTAATGGGAGTTTGGGCTTCGTCATCTTTCTTTTGATGATTCCTGCTACGATCGAGATTAACTCCAGATTGTTGAACAAAGATTGGGACCCTAAATTCTTCATCTGCTTGATTATTTTTCTGCTCTTGTTGCACTAGTTGATTGTTTATGTCAGAATATCGATTATTCGCATTATCAGCTGCACGCATTATAGGAGTTTGCTGAAGTGGGAAAAACGAACCCCTTTCGTTCACGCCCCCCTATAATCATACGAGAATCGCAGAACTTATCAGCCATCACCCACAGACCTTAAAGACCATCCCAAGACCAACAACCATGACAAGTCCTCACAGTTCTATGATGTCATTGTTAGTTGATTCTTACTAGAATATTAAAAAAAAATGCAATCCCACTAATAAATTTTAATTTCATATATTTATATAATTGCATACATGCTTCCGAAAAACCTGGTTAAAAAAACTCAAGGTCTAAACTTTAAACTCTGTTAGAATCCATGCCATTATGGCCTCTCAAAAGAAAAACATATAAAAGCAAAGGTTGCTATATTCTTTTCACACCCAAATCATACTTCCTATTGACTTATTAAAAAGGCCCCAATGCATCAAGGTTCCTCAGCTTCAAGCATTCACGATGAATTTGGATGGAAGTCATTCAATTTAGCTTCAACCTTCGTCTCCCAAGATTAGCGATTGCTATAAGGTTCATCCACATAATAAAATGTTGCCTTAAAAGTTTTAAAAAGATTTATGATAAGAACCGATATAAATAACTTAGATTAGACAATTCAACAACAAATAAGCTACGGAGTTAATTTTCACTCACTTGGGATGAAGGTGATAGTGGGGGCGTATAATTGGCATTTGAATTACGATTAGAAGGCCATATCCCACCACTTAGCCTCTGTGAAGGTATACTAAGCTGCTCATATAGAGCCATCTTGTTCCTCGGAGGTGCTCGTGGTCCTCCTTTTCCGGTATCGTTTACATGAAGTCTTGGAAACATAGGCTCCATATCTTTCTCGTCTATCCCTCTCTTCATCTTCCTCTGCACCCTTCAAAATTTCAACAACATACAATCAGTGCTATGAGTCATTTTAGAGTATATTTTCTTATTTTCATTTTGTTCAGATAAATGTCAGATGGCAAGTTTCTGTTAGCTCATATCCAATTCTGTTAGGTGTGGATAGGTTGTCAGCTTGTATTTATATGCAGCTGACCAGCTGTGTAGATGGAAACCTCATGATTTGGGTACTGATCTCTATTGAAGTGAGATTCAAGCTCTATCAATCAGAAATGAGAAACCCCATGAAACCGACATTTGATTAGCATCATCTGCTCTTATCTACTCTTACTTTGAATCAAATTGACAAACAGTGGCGTCAAACTTCAATGTTGATGTGAAGTTTGAAGTTCTTCAATAAATTATGCTAACTGGATCGATCTTTATGATAATTAAAAAAAATTCACATCGATTTTGAATTTTATAGGTACAAAATTGTATATGATGATACCTAATCTTATTGCACGTTTAAAAGAATAGTTACCTTAATTCTCAGAACCCTTAAAAGATATGTTGGATATTTTCTCCCCAAATGGAATATTAAATTTCCAAAATTTCTTCAAAATTCGTAGCAAAACCCAGTTACGGGAAGCAGAATCTTAAAATCCCCAAAAGGCGAAATCAGGTTTTTTTTTCCTACCAAATCAGGAAATTCGAATCATACCCATTAAAGGAAGTAATGATAGGGCAACAAAAACAGGGAAGATAAATTGAAATTGAAAAGGATAAAAAAAGAAAGATTCGAGGGAGAAAAGGTGGAGCAGGGTATGGGTATCATATATAATTTTCTCTTTCAGACAGAAATCGGGTATCACGGAAATGGGTGGGGAAAGCAGACCCAGATTTCTCTGGATATTACCAAACCTAAAACCTTCGGAAGCACGTGTCGTACACACTCTCTCTACAATTGTGCGTCTCTTTTCAGTATCTCTATTTATATAACGCTTTTTTAAAGGATTTTTATAAAAAAAACCTTAAAATCAAATGTTTTGTTTTTTAAAACTCTAACCATTTTTGTTAACACAAAAATCATTTAACTGACTAAAACTTATTAAAGTAATGATTTTTTCAAAAAGATGACATACAACCGGTTTAACACGTATTTTGCCTAGCCACCACCTTCCGATAACCCTTCAAGAAACTAACAATTTTGGATGAAAAATAAAAAACAAATCAATATTCAATGCCTAACGGATTCGATCCAAAGCTTAAATCAATAATCCGAAATTGAACAAATTGATACTTCAAGTGCTTCAAGAGTCTACGAAGACTTCATTGGAGGTGGAGGTTTTTCATCGTCGAGGTTTGAAGTGCACCCAACCCTAAACAAGAAACTTAAATTGGTTACTAGAGGACTTGTCGAATGCTTCAACGGTCTCCCGATGACTATTTGGAGATAAAGGTAACTGATTGCCATACTCTTCTCGTGAGATTTTAGTCGGTAGAGATTTTTTATGATAACAAAAATGGAAGGAGGTTTAAATCATAATAATGGTCTAGCATAAAAGGTCTCTTGCTTGAGAATCCTTTTTATATAACTATTATTATTATATATTATTTTTATTAATTGTACACTTATAAAATTTAAATTTATATAAAATATCTATCTAGTCTAGTTTAATAAAAATATAAGATCCTGATAAAAACAATTTTCTTTTGATAAGAGGAGAGGAAATTTTGTTTTAAAGAAAAAAATAAGTGTTAAAAAATATTTAAACTACTTAAACGACTTTTATTAAAAGAGGTTAAGCTTTTAATATAAGAAAATTACGTTTTTGTCATTTAAATACTTACAAACTAAAATTTATAATTAATATGTTTGTCTTTTTATGTCATTTAATTAATAGTTTTAAGATATAAATAAATTCATTTTTATCAAAACTTTTATAAAACTAAAAGTTATAGTTAATAAAATTATAACTGGTTTTACCAAACAATCATTTATTGAATAATGATTGCTTTAAAATATTACCACTTACCAGCTTAAAAATGCTATTGAATAATGATGTCGATATCTTTAAAATAAATTGTTTATGGAATCCAACAAATTTTCTCATTTATTTTGATCCAACACCATGTTTACACTATGGAATATTGTAATGGGCCTCCTCAACTCCAATATGTTGGGCCCCAAATTGATTTGATAGTAACTTAGGCCCATGATTTATAGATTTTTTGTTCCGTGAATAAAATTGTTTGCATATTACTTTGGAAAAATAAATTGTCTCATAAAAATATAGCAATAATCACTTGTGTTTGTTTCTAAAGAGCTAATTACTAAAAATAACATGTTTTTAACTTTTGGTATCCATAAAAACTATTTATTGTATTATGAGATCAGTGGCAATGATATATAGTTATTTTATTATCAATTGTAGTAAATTGTTACAAGTTTTGATACAAGTCAAAGTAGGTTGCAATTACTAACAATATAATAGTGCATTAGATTTAGGGTTAATATTAAAAAAAAATCCTATCAATTATTCTCGTCAATTTTTTTTGATTGTTTAAGTTGCTAAACTATATTTGTCTTACTCAAAAAGATATAACTTTAACCGGCTACCGTTTATCTTGTAAAACACATCTGGTAAATTGAGGATTTTAGGGACCTAATCACTAAAATAGAAAAAGATAGTGAGTTTATTACAATATTAATTGGGTGAAAAAAACACGATTTAATTATTTGGTAACCAGTCAAACAAATCAAATATATACGTTTCAATAAAACTAAAATAATTTTGAGACTTAGAGGGTGTTTGATTTTGCGTTATAAACGATATTATTAGCTTATTACGTTACAGTAACACAAATAATTGGTTTAAAGAGTTTGGATTGCATACGTTAATAAGTGATTATTGCGTTTGAAGTTAATCCTACCATACTTTTTTATAAGTTAAAAATGTAGCTTATTTGTTTGATAAGTGATTATTTGGTCATTTTACAAGTTAAAACGCAAATCCAAACACTTTAAAAACTGATTATTTCATAATTATGATAACAAACAGCATAAGCTAAACCAAACACTAAATTCTGACAATATTTTTTGTTGCAACTATTATCTGATTATTAGTTTTCAAAACGCTATAACACTTTTTCAAACGCAAATCCAAACATTCTCTTAGACAATTAGAAAATAAGTTTAACACTTAATTGCAAAAATAGAAAAAAAAAAGTTGATGAAGTCTATTCAATATTAAATCTTAGATTTATGAGATATGATAAAAAAAAATGGTTAATATCGAAAAAACTTTATTAGCTTTTCTTGATTTATCTATCAAATTCCTAAACTATTTTTCCGATTGTTTAAATCCCTAAACTATTTTTGTTTTATTCAAAAGAATATATTTTTGACCGGCTACCGGATTATCTGGTAAAAAACAACTGTTAAACTAAAAATTTTTAGGACTTAGGGGGTGTTTGGTTTTGCGTTATAAACGAGATTATTAGCTTCTTACGTTACAATAACAGAAATGATTGGTTTAAACTGTTTGGATTGCGTACGTTAATAAGTGATTATTTGCCTTTAGAGTTAATCCTATCATGTTTTTTCATAAGTTAAAAAAATGTAGCTTATTTGTTTAGTAAGTGATTATTTAGTCATTCCATGCATATATAGCTAAATTAAAGCATTATCTATCCTAAAGTCCAACACGCCACCAACCATTGTCTCCCATTATTGAAATGTATTTTGCTTGATGGATCAAATCAATGATCATATTCTTCATTCCTACGAGACAAGAACTTGCTAAAATCTTTCGACGATCAAGTTATATATCCTTTTCAAAGAGAATATAACATCAATAAAGCATTCTTCCTAACTCGCTCCTCTTTATAAACAGTACTAGATTCCCAATATACTCGATGAGTGATCTTATTATTATTATTAGTTAATTATTCGATCTGACTTAATTTAGTAGTTTCCTAGTATAAACCAACCACACTTTTCAATTAGGTTACACATAACCATCTCCAACCATTAGTTGAAGATACGTTTTGTTGATGCAAATGACATGACATTTATCGGTTGTTGGGCATCCATGCTCTGAACCGTGATAGATAGTCATTGATTCAGAACATGAACATGGTTTAGCAAGACATGTCATTGATTTTAAGTAATAACATATGCCTAGCTTATTTGCTAATCCCACCTTGCAACACCCTAATTCTATAGTAGTAAATTAGTCCAATAAGCAAATGATGTATAATCATAAAAAAAATTATTGATGGTAGGTGATATATGCGTCCCAAAACAATGTTCATCTTTTCTATTCAATTTATCTCGAATAAAATGTCTACCCTGATAAATAGTTAATTATAAATTATATGATTTCAATTATACAATGAATTGTAGGATTTACAAATATTAGTTTTTATAAAAGTAATTAATAACGGAAAGTTAAGCAAAAAAAAAACCTAAAAGTATATAATTTTTTTTTTGATTATGTCTCATTTCATTTTTTTATGATAAGTCTCTAAATCAATTAAAACTTATAGATACAGTGTAAAGGTAACTTGCAACCTGTTAATCAGGTTACCGTGTTTAACTTATTTTGCGAAACAACCATCAAAGTATAAAACTGTTTCGATTAAGTCCCCCATTCATTTTGTAATTATCGTTATTATTATTATTGAAAAAAATTAACTACATTAAAATTATTTATTTACTTAAATTTTTCTTAAGATATAAATTATTTTTATATTTACTTTAGATTATTTATTTATTTTTATATTACAATTATTTATATTATAGTTAAGATTAGCAATAATAATAATAATAATAACAAAACTAATGGGGGATTTAATTGAAAAAAAATGTATACTTTAATATTTTCGCAAAATAGGTTTAAACACGTTAACCTACTATAATAAATTGACGAGTGAATCTAAAAGGTTTAAACAATTTCAGAACTTATCAGGAAAAAAATGAAAGAAGGACTTAATAAAAATTTTGCATAATTTTTACAATTTATAGTTAAGGGTAACCTGTTGTTGACATCATTATAAATTTCTACAACTATATGTTATGTTCTATTGTTCTGTGGTATTTATTTTGGGACGGAAAGAATATTATGTACGGATTAACAAGATATTTTTCGAAAACACCAAAATAGAAAGACCATATCGATATTTACCTCTCGTTTTTTAAAATTGGGAGAATTTCATATATGTCCCTCTAAAACTGCATAATATCATATATACCCAAGCCAAAAAAAGAATTTCATATATATCCTCCTAAAACTTCGTAATATCATATTTACCCAATTTAAAACTTTAATATCATATATACCCTTTATAATTTTTAAATATATCAAATATATCCAAATTATTTATTTATTCTTTTTTAATACTTTAAAACTCATATTAAATATTCATTAATAAAGAAATGACCAATCTACCCTTTTTATTTCTAAAACTTCATAATATCGTATTTACCCAATGGAAAACTTTAATATCATATATACCCTATTAAACTTTTGAATATATCAAATATATCAAATATATCCAAATTATTTATTTATGATGTTTTATTACTTTAAAACTCATAATAAACATTCTTTTATATTTTTCCTATATACTAATCTTTATAATATCATATTTAGCCATATACAAATATCAAAATTCTTAAATATATCCCAATAATTCTAAACTGAAAATATATTTATAAAAGATTAGATTACATCATATCATTTTCCATGACCATGTTCATGGCAACAATATTACCAAAAAGCCAATTATATGTCTATCATTTCGAAAGAAGTTGACAATTTGCATGACAACAAAACTATTACCAAAACACCAACTCAATAACATGTCCAAGATCCATGAACGATTGCATCACAACAAAAAAATATCATATTATGAAGTTTTAGAAATAAAAAGGGTAGATTGGTCATTTCTTTATTAATGAATATTTAATATGAGTTTTAAAGTATTAAAAAAGAATAAATAAATAATTTGGATATATTTGATATATTTAAAAGTTTAAAAGGGTATATATGATATTAACGTTTTAAATTGGGTAAATATGATATTATGAAATTTTAGGAGGATATATATGAAATTCCTTTTTTGACTTGGGTATATATGATATTATGCAGTTTTAGAGGGACATATATGAAAATCTCCCTTAAAAATTCGACAAGACCAAAAGTTGACGGATATACGAAAACTTTATTTCCTTTACAATTGGCATTATTGATTTATTTCCCCTCTTCCTTCTCGATCCAAAATGTTAATTCGATGCATGAAAACGTCGTCGTCGTATATACATATGGATACATTATGATTATCGATTTTGAACAATGGTAAGAAGCTTTCCGACAAGCGAGATTCCCGAAAGCAATCTGTTGGTACCCTTCACGTTCCTTTTCGCTTTTATCGCAGCAACAATCGCAATCGTTTCACCCGTTTGTGGACTACTTAAACGAAAATCAAGAAAAGAGGAACCGAAGGAAACCGATCAAACAAAGGAAGACAAAGCAGACGACGTCAAGAACAATAACAACAACAAGTCTTCATCGTCGTCGGAATCATCATCGACGTCAGAAAACGACGAAGAACATCCGCGGATGATGAGGGCGGCTTCTTATCAGGTGCGATCGATCACAAATGATCCTCGACGAGTGAAATTAGGTAAGATTTTGAGCATGAAGGAGGGGAGTAGGCACAAAAAACACAAGAAACCCTTCAGAAAGCGATTAAAGCATGAGGATTCAGTTTTGCAAAAGCCTATAATTTTAGGGGAGAAATGTAAAGTCCGTCGTGACGAACACGACGCCGATGAACCAACTGTCGTATCCATACCTCGACAACATTCTTTTTGAGCAAATATGAAGAAGATTAGTGATTGATTACCCATGTACATACCCTAAATTATTTGAAATCAAAAACAAATTAAGAAAGAAAAAGAATTATAACTATTTACAGCGGTAAATTTGTGATCGTTTAAATTGTGTTATTGAAACAATTTAACAGGAGGAAAGAAAGAGAAATGGTGAGAAAGTAGCTTAAAAACTTTCTCTCCAAAATTGGAAAGAAAAAGAAAGAAACAAAGGATGAAAGTTTTTGTGTTCTTCAATCTATGATGAATTGAGGATTATTTCTGCTTCTTTCCCCTTCACTCCATTCACTTTGAGTCTTTCTTCTTTCTTCTTCTTTCCATTAATACTACAAGAACGGAGTGTTAATTATGCTGATGAAATCAAATGTAAAGAACTTTTGGAAAATTTTAAAATAGGTAATATTTGACCAATTTTAAGTAACATTTTTCAATAAATTATGACAAAAAATATGTTTTTTTTTTTTTAAATTTTCTTCTGTATATTTTATAAGTAGACAATATTTTATAAGTAGACAACATTTTGGATAACATGTTATCCAAAAACTTTGGTTAAAATTCTATTCATTGTGGAAAAAATGAACAGAAATTTTATATTTCAGAATCAAATTATGTATAATCTTGATAAAAAGTAAAGGACTTCTATTTTTTTTTTTACCGATAATATTTGATTTGATAATAATATATTATCGTTTTACTGAAATCTTTTTAGTAACATTAAATTACAATCAAATACGGCAAGAAAAAAAATAGTTTTTTTTTGAAAATATCAAAGTACATGGACTATACTAATTATTATGACCAAAACATAGTCTATTGTCCAAAATATGGTTGTTAATTTTATTTATGGCTTAGGATTATTTATCAAAATCATGTTCTTAATTTAACGTTTGTTTTGGTTTTCTAACCCCCACTTTTATGGCCAGGTTGTTAAAGAATATTGTCTAGAAGTGAAAATGTTATTGAAAAAGTTCTGTTGAATGTGAAAATGTTAGTAAAAAAATAGTTTGTGCCAATTAATCATGTGCTTGCTTTGTGTGTTGTTGCTTTATTATTATTATTATTATTTCTATATCTGTCTAATTTTAACCTCATCTGCTTGCAAACTCTCATACTATTTTCTATATTTAATATTGAGTTTAATTACATGTATTTTGTTTGTATATCCAATATTGATTTACATAAGTACAATACAAAAATATTAATGATATATGAATAAAACAGTTGATTATAAATTTGAGAGTTTGATGTATAGGTTTTAAGAAAAAGATTAAGGGAGTGTTTAGATTGTTTAAAACAGTATTGCATCGTCTTGAAAACTAATATTCAGGTAATAATTGTAACAAAAAGTGCTGCAAGATGTTTAGTGTTAGCTTAATTTAGCTTCTGTTGTTTGTTATTATAATTATCAAATAATTAGTTTTTAAAGTGTTTGGATTTGTGTTTTAACTTGTGAAATGACAAAATAATCACTTATATTAAGTAAATAAACTATATTTTTTAACTTATGAAAAAATGTTAGGTAAAATTAATTGTAAACGCAAATAATCAGTAATTAATAAATGCAATCCAAACACTCTAAACTTACTATCTACATTAGTGTAACGTAATAATATAATAATCTTCGTGCAAAACTAAACACCCTATAAGCTATGCTAAAAAACATCTTTTTAATAATGTATCATTATTTCATATGATCCGCTCTCTATTAGGGGTGTTCAAAAATATCCGAATCCGAGAGTTCGGTTTTAAAACATGATCCAGAATTATTCAAAAATTCGAATTATCCGAATTTCAAATAATCCAAAATTTTGGGTTCGGATACGAATTTTGCTTAATTTATGATTATCCGAAAACCTGAAATCCATTTTTTTTTAATTTTTTTTATTTTCCTAAACTTTTTTGTCAAACATTATTTGACTGACAATAGTTATATTATTTACTTTTAAGTATATAATGTAGTTTTAACATATTTATAACTCGTTTAATTGCATTTTAATCTCTTTTGACTTGTTTTTTTTGATGTTTTATGTTTAAAAAGTAATATATATTTTCGTTTTTGACACAATTATTTTTTATATGTTAATTGGTATATAGATCTGTATTTTATATATTATAATTCAGTTTATAATAAAAAGTTTAATTAAAAAAGTTGAATTTTCCAATATTCGATTTTCGAATAATCCGAAATTCGAATAGTAAAATTCATGTATCTGATTTCCATATTATCCAAATTTCGGATATACGAAAATCAAATAATCTGGAAATGAACACCTTACTCTCTATATGTATATGTGTGTGTGTCTATATATGATCAATACTTAACCTTAATTTGGTGTAGAACTATAAAACCAAAATATAGATATTAAGATTATAATATAACACTAAGGAAAAAATGGTAAATATGCAATTAACATTAAATTAATTTTAGTTTCTAGCCCACCAAGTTTGACCGATAATTTTGACTTTAATTTGGTCTCTTTTTGAAATTTAAATATATATGCAGTGATGAATATCTGATTTAAAGTGTTCGTTGGACCATCAATATTTTTCTATCACATATTGAATTACATCTTAATAACTTTTTTTTGAAAAAAAAATATGGCACGTAGTTTTTTTCCGAAAAAGATACACCATGACCGGTCCGATCTCTCCTACTCTCTCTCTCTCTCTCTCTCTCTCTCTCTCTCTCTCTCTACACACACACATATATGTGTGTGTGGTTGAATATCTGATATATATGAAGTACATAATCACCACTACAAGAAAAGTGTCATTTAGTGACACAAAAAAATGTCATTATATCTTACTTTTAGTGACACATATGAAAAAGAGTATGTATAAAGCAATCTTTTAAAGATATGAATATATTTGATCCACTAAAATCTCAACAAACAGTAATAATCATAATAAATTTAAAAGTTATTAATGAAAATATTATTTCTTTTAATTTATGTCTATATAGTTTTAAGAAAAAGATATTTATTAAAATTTTCGTGTAATACACGGGTGAATAAACTAGTAATAAAATAATAAATATGTTGAAATATCACGTGGATCTCTCCTATTAAAATGGGTAATTAAAATCCTTAAACATGTGAACAATTAATCCAAAAGAACTAAAACATGTGAAAAATCTTCCCCAAAGAACCTAAACATGTGAATCTCTAACCCTTTGCCAGAACAAAGTTTCCTAACACATTATCTAACTCATATGTTAGCATAGTTTTTTAAAGAAATCAGTAAGATAAATTTAAGATGAGATAAATACTACAATAAAAGTTATGAGGTAAAACAAGTATTATATTTGGTTTGTAATTTTAATGTCTAGGTTTAGCAAAGATTGTATGTTTAATGGATTAACAACTAAATATACAACCGTCAATAAACAATAATGTATATACTTGGAAAAAAGTTTTTGTGGCGTTTGGTTCACGGAATGAAATTTGAATAAATTGAAATTTAAATTCAAGTTATTTATTTAATATGGTTGATAGTGAATGTAGAAGATAATTTTTAGTATTGGTTAGAGATGTAAATTGAAATTTAATTCATGTGTATGTTGGAATTTAATTCATCTACAAATTGAAAGGATTGTCAAATTCTTATAAAAAATAAATTTTGATGAAAAATACATAAAATTAATCTTTTACATTGGTTATTAAAAATTCTAAAAATGCTAAATTTAAATTCTAATTCAATCGAATTCCATTATACGAATCAAATGCCACCAAATAGGTATCCTTTTAGAAAAACCTTTTGGCAAACACAAACCAAATTTGGTAAAATATTTAGAAGGCTTTTTTAGAAGGACATGTGATACATACACACGTATAATTAATTCGTATGTTTAAGAATACTTGTGTCTAATCTCTTTTTTGTGATTTATAGTTTTATACGTAGATTTTTTTTTCTTCTCTCATCATCAGTAATGATATTCCAATTTAAATTTATCATGTATTATTATCAAATTATTTAAATGTGTATTAAATACGTTAATCATTTATCATACGACACGTGTTTTATGGAAATAAACTTTTCAATTGTTTGGATTTGATTTTTATTCTCCTCTATGAAATTTATTACTATTCCGGTATTCATTTGATCAATTCAATATATCTCCAAAGAAACACTAAGGGCGTGTTTGGTTCACAGATTCCTGAAGGAATCCTGTGGAATTAGAATGAACATTTCATTCCGTGGTCTGTTTGGTGGGTTTAAGCTTGGGAAAGAGAATTCCCTCAAAAAATAAATTTTTCTTTGTTCACCTGAATCTATTTTCCAAGGGGGAACCCAAGGAATTCACATTCCATTCCAATAATCCACCCACTTCAATTTCTCTACAATTTCCACCCATCATTCAACTTCTTTCCTTTTTCTAATTATATTTTCATTGGTATTTTAATTCTTATTTTTAGTCTCTGGTGGTAGTTTATAATTTTGTTTTATATAATTGTCTTATTCATATATAAATAACAATTTATCCACATTACTTATATATACATATGTTTAATCTGATTTAGAAAATCTAAATCTTTATCAGTACTTTTTATTAATATATATTCTTCATCAATCGATATCGACCGATATTCAAATTGATTTTTCTCATTCTTTGTGTTACGGTTCTAAATCTTTTATAAATGACGTCTAGTAAATATGAAGAAATAAAAAAATACAAAAATTTTAAGCGGTAAAATTGTGAAAAAAGAAAAGATTATCTTGTAAATGGGTTTTATAAATAAATGACATCAGAATTATCTTGTAATATTTTTATAATCTTAAAAAAATAATAATAATGGTAATTTGGTCAATTATCAAAATTAATTTTCAATTCCATTGACAGATATACAAACCAAACAGAAAACAGCAAGGAATGGAATTTGAAATTCATTCCTTCCAGAATTCCATTCCTTTGACAGATTCTATTCCTTCAGAAAATTTTTCGTGAACCAAACGGCGCCTAATACAAGATTAGGAGGAAAAAGAAAATAGCCCAGCACAAATATTTAAAAACATTATAAAATTAATGGAGAATTTCATATATGTCCCTCTAAAACTGCATAATATCATATATACCCAAGTCAAAAAAAGAATTTCATATATATCCTCCTAAAATTGCATAATATCATATTTACCCAATTTAAAACTTTAATATCATATATACCCTTTTAAACTTTTAAATATATCAAATATATCCAAATTATTTATTTATTCTTTTTTAATACTTTAAAACTCATATTAAATATTCATTAATAAAGAAATGACCAATCTACCCTTTTTATTTTTAAAACTTCATAATATGATATTTTTTTGTTGTGATGCAATCGTTCATGGATTTTGGACATGTTATTGAGTTGGTGTTTTGGTAATAGTTTTGCTGTCATGCAACTCGTTCATGGATATTGGATTGTCAACTTCTTTCGAAATGATAGACATATAATTGGCTTTTTGGTAATATTGTTGTCATGAACATAGTCATGGAAAATGATATGATGTAATCTAATCTTTTATAAATACATTTTCAGTTTAGAATTATTGGGATATATTTAAGAATTTTGATATTTGTATATGGCTAAATATGATATTATAAAGATTAGTATATAGGAAAAATATAAAAGAATGTTTATTATGAGTTTTAAAGTAATAAAACATCATAAATAAATAATTTGGATATATTTGATATATTTGATATATTCAAAAGTTTAATAGGTATATATGATATTAAAGTTTTCCATTGGGTAAATACGATATTATGAAGTTTTAGAAATAAAAAGGGTAGATTGATCATTTCTTTATTAATGAATATTTAATATGAGTTTTAAAGTATTAAAAAAGAATAAATAAATAATTTGGATATATTTGATATATTTAAAAATTATAAAGGGTATATATGATATTAAAGTTTTAAATTGGGTAAATATGATATTACGAAGTTTTAGGAGGATATATATGAAATTCTTTTTTTGCCTTGGGTATATATGATATTATGCAGTTTTAGAGGGACATATATGAAATTCTCCCCAAAATTAATCATAGTATCCAAATTAAATAAAATACGACGATAACTAAATTACCAAATTAAATAGAGCAAAAAAAGAAGTAATCATAGTATCCATCGTGAACATCATTTGCAAAGCTCAACGTATAATTCGAAATATTCTATACAAATTCAAACTGAATGATGAAACGTTTAATTTCAGCTTGTTAAATATTTTCAACTCATTTTGTGGTGTATGGTCTTATTAGGGAGCGTTTGGTTCGTAAATTTTTTTCTCTGGAATTTGCATTCTGTCAAAGGATTTGTATTATGCAGCATTTTCATTTATCATTATTTTGTCAAAGAATTTACGTAATCTATTAGAAAAAATTTGTTAATCTGAAGAATACAATGCAACTGAGATTTAAAACCCTAGAGAGATACTGAGATTTTAAATAATAAAAAATTGGTGAGATTTATGAAATCCTGAAATTTTAAATTTTTAATAAAATATGTGAACAAAATCCAGGATTCAAATGTAACACCCCTCCCGATCCCGAAAATGCCACGTCAATACAATATCATAGGTGGCAATAACGCAACGGATCCATAACGCACGTGTCATAGGATAATGCAGATTACGGTTAATTAAAACTTTAAACTTCATACATAATAACCCATGATTACATTTCATAATCCCATATAACAAAACACATAGTCCCGATCACTAATTACATTGTTTTATACAGACACAAAACCATCACAGATCTTCAATCTATCTCGGATCTACCTCGGCTGTGGCTGCGGTCCTTTCTGATTCCCTGAACATGTTAGACTCGATAACGTGAGCTATAAAGCCCGTGAGCACGCGAGGGTTGACACTGCACAGAACACATAGCACATAGCACGCAAACCCTGTCCCTGCCCCTGTCCCGATTGCCCGACACACATCTTAGGTATAAAGCACAAGTATGAGATCGGAGTATACATAGCCCTGCGGGGACCCCTCCCCGGTGGACACATTGCACACAGCAATGGTCGGTAATACCCTGTAGCACGGAAGCTACCCGGCTACAGGCCCTGCCGTATATATACGCCCCAAGGACTGTAAGGGACAGTCAACCCGCGCGATTCCCCTTCGCGACTTATCGTCCGTATGGAACTCATCACGGACCCCTGAACCGATCTCGCATCTCATACATAACACGTATAAGGAATAGAGCATACCTGAGGTTCACGTCCCTGTCTCACATAGATATAACACGCACAATATAGCTATTCAACTATAACGTAAAGGATGGCGCGCGTTTTAGAAAACGTCTCGAGTACTCACCTGATTGGTTCCCCGAAGTTTGGCCTCCCTGTTCGAACCCTGCTCGAGATCCACTAGTCCCTGTAATCACACGGATAGCCCAACAATCAATCGCAATTCCCAATTAACACATATCATATGATTACAACAATTCGGACTCAATTCAAACCCGATAGTCCCACGAAACTGAAACCCGACCAATACCCGAACTCAACCCAAACTTGACTCAAAGCAATCCCAAACAAGACCCTGACCCAAACAGAACACAGCCCAAGCGATCCCGAAGGAAACCCGACACAATTCGACCCAAACTCAATTTACAAGGTTAAACTCGGATTTTCCCAGCAGGCCTTTGGTCGCGCCGCGGGGACTCTGGTGGTCGCGCCGCGACCCCGCGAAAACTCCATAGATGCCCTGTGATTTTCAGCTCTGCCCAGGAGTATACCACTCCTCACATACACGAATTCAACAACATACATACACATAATTACACCACACAAGAACCTCTACAGATTTGGGACTCATTTTGCATCATCTCATAACACATATCACAAATTTTGGAGACTCAAATCAAAACTCTTACCTTGTTGAGCTCCAAACACAAGGATGAAGAGGATGGAGGAGTTAAAACTCAATTCACACAACCAATTCTAGAGCTGAATTTGGATTCTCTGCTGGAACTCTCTACACAAACACACACTTTCACCTTTAGGGTTATCTCACAAATGGATAAGGGAGAAAGGAAGGCACACACATATATACGTCTTTATCCCGATCGGTCCCGAACCCAATAACCCGAACCCGATATCACATTTTCAATATTTATGCCCATTTAACCCATTTAATCCCACGATCCCAACAATATAATCCGTTCATTAAATTTATAACCCGATGACACGCAAGCCCAATCCCGACACGTATTAATCCACGAAACGGGATATAATCGGACCAACCCAATATTAATAAATTATTTATCCACTAAAATAATTCCACATACCAGGTCAAATTAACGGATGTTACACAAATGCAAATCTCAGTAACTTCACAAACCAAACGCCTTAAAAAACCCCATATAAAATTACAAAGAATTAATTAATGATGATTAGCTTGTTAAAATTAATTATAGTGTTAACACGAGAATCAAGATTCCGCATGGACGACAAGCTTTTCCCTCCTTCCAACCGTTAAAGGGGTTAGACATTGTAAAATGACCGTATTATCCATAGCTGATAATATTATAGAGATTCTTAATTTAAAAACTTTCACTTCATGTTTAAATGTTATTAAATGGTATGAACATTTAGGAAAGAAATATGCTAAATTTATTGATGTGTGATTTGTTTATCTAATAACCATCTTTGATTTGTATATGTATAAAAACATTAAGTAAATATTTAAATTTTAAATCTATATATTTAATATCCAATTAATAATAATAAAGTTAATTGCTTAAAATAGAAACAACTTTATGTGTTTTTAGCATTTATAAAAATATTATTTATTTTTTATCATTTATAGCAAAAGTTAATAAAGTCTTTGTGATAAATGATTAAAAAAATACAAAAGTTAATGCTATTGAAAATATAAAATACAAAAGTTGACCTTGTTAATTATAAAAAATATAGAAGTTGATATTATTAATAATAAAAAATAAATAATTTTATTATAAACAATAAAAAATAAAAAGTAGTAATATATTTAGCAATTGACCCTAACAATAACAACATAATTTTATATGTTTATTAATAACAGTAAGATATGATAAAAGTTAGTAGTAATAATAAAATGTTCAAAATTTTATTTATCAATGTTAGTAGTTTTTTTATTTTAAAATTTTCATTTCATGTTTAAATGTTGTTAAATGATATGAACATTTAATGAAGAAATTAAACACATGTGTATACTTATCAATGTGCTAAAATTTATTGATGTATGATTTGTTTATCTAATAATCATCTTTGATTTGTATATGTATAGAAACATTAAGTTAATATTTAAATCTATATTCAATATCCAATTAATAATAATAACATAATTTAATATGTTTATTAATAAATAGTAAGATATGATGTAAGCTATTAATAATAACAAAATTTTTAAATTTTTTATCAATGTTAGTAGTGTTTTTTAGTTTTTATTATTTTAATAGTGATAGTAATGCCGTTTAAGTTAATTTTTATCAATAATAAAGTATATTTAAAATTCACAAGCTCTTAACTTTTAAACATTTTCTTAATATTTTTTTTTAAAAATAAAGTAATTAATAGATGAATATATCAAAATCATAGTTGTTTTTCTTCAAACAATAAATACTAATAAATAAATAATTATTAAAGGTAAAATATTTTATTTATTTAAATGACAACATATAATAACAAAACAGAATAAATACATACAAAAAGATTTGTAAGTTGAAAAGAAATATAAAATTATTTAACTTTTATAGTTTTAAACTTTAAATATATAATATAAACAAGAAAATTCAACTTAATGAGAAAAAAGCAAAACTAAAAATACAACCAAAATATACTATTTCATTTATTTTGCACTTTTGTTATTAAAACAAGGATTTATTATGAAAAAAAACCAATATGTTTTCATGTTTTTTACGATTTCGTCCCTCCATGTTATTTTTTTTCCATAAAAAACATCATGTTATTCTTTTCTTATTGGTTTAGTGAAATTTTGGACATTAGACCCCGGTTATAATTTGTGAACCGGGTTTTAAAAACTTGAAAAACCGGGTTCTAATGTCCAAATTTCACTAAACCAATAAGAATAGAATAACTTGAGGTTTTTTATGGGAAAAAATAACATGGAGGGACGAAAACGCAAAAAACCTGAAAACATGTTGGTTTTTTTCATAATAAACCCTTAAAACAATAGTTTACTATGAAAAAACCAACATATTTTTATATTTTTTACGTTTTCGTTCATTCATGTTATTTATTCTTAGAATATTCTTCAAGTTAATTTTTTTCTAGTTTAGTGAAATTTAGTTATTAAAACCTGATTTTTCAGTTTTTAAAAACTCGATTACTAGTTATAACCGGACTGTAATAGTCAAATTTCATAAAACAAGAAAAAAAAAATAACTTGTGAACCTTTTCTAAAAATACAGCAATGAATGAAAAAACCATAAAAAAACATGTTAGTTTTTTTTAATAATAAAATTTTTACAAAAATATTAGTGATGGAGGGTATTATTGACATATTGAGAAGAGTTGGTGTGGAATTAGTAAAAGAGGTGTGGGGAAGGGCAAAAATGGTGCCTAAATGAAAGCCCAAAAAGCGAGGGAGTGAGAGCGAAAGTATGAGAGCAATGAGTGGTCGGCATGGAAGGACACAAAAAAGGAAATGAGTGCGTGTAACCTGGTTATATCAACATTATTATTTCCATGTGGGTCCTCCAACTTCCATTTTGTTCTTTTCCAGTCCCTTTACTTTTTCATCACTTACATTGTATGTCGTACACATCTGCCCAATTATGAATTATCACCTTTCCAACCGAAACATTCAAATGTTTTACTTTATGTCCTTTTACAAAAGATTTCCAACAGTCACCTTTTTCTTTCTTAAATGTTTTTTTGATTTTTAAATTTCCTACTTGGTCACTCTCATCATTACAAATCAATTTTTATTCATAAAATACTTTTGATTTTATTCTTTATAAAGCATATATTATCATAATTGAAAAAAAAAGACTCTTTTTAAATCTAATAGATCCTTTAGTTAAAATGAAATAATCTTTAATCTTTTGTCGTTATAAGATCTTATATTTAAATATAAAATTAATGCATTGGATTTAAGTCATTGATAATTAATATTTACATTTCTTTTGTTTATATTGATTGTAAACTGTAATATAATAAATAGTTGACATAAGAATTCGTAAAAAAAATTCACTACGCAAATAGTAATTTAATGATTTACGAATGTGTTGAACTTCGAGTAACCTTAGTTATTATGAATTGGACATTCAAGTTGTGAAGAAATGCAAACAATTGTATATCTACGTGTTTTTATTAAGTATGAATTTAAATATTAAAAAAAGACAGATGTTACTACTTACTTGATCATGTGGTTTTTATTTTATAATACTTTATATATTTAACAGACTTGCACACTGTTAGTAAAATTAGAAAAAAAATTTAGTGCTTGTAAAAGTGTAATTCTTCTTATCATTTGAATCGTAGCAATTATAGTGTTTTGGTTACAGTAAAATTTTTACCATTGAAAGTTTAATTTCTTTATAGATTAACCATATGTGTACAAATAATCGTAATTTTTACACAATAACTAATGCTCATTTTAAAAAAACTAATCGTAATCTAAAATGTATTAAAATAACAGTGTTTTCTTCCATCTTCCACGTAACATGATGCATGTATACACCCTCCTAATTAATGTAAGAGAAAGATTAATTCAGTTTAGCATTTACGTCAAAACCCAGTTCTAATTACTCTTATTGTTTTGAGGTTAAGGTTGATTTTCTTGTTCTCTTATGTAGCTCAAAGGATGGTATATGTTTCTTGTGTCATTTTATCTGCTCTTTCTAAATTAGTTCTTGTATGAATTCAATGTGTAGCTATGACTTTAGTGATATAGTTGATAATATTTAAAACATAAGGACCAAAATTGATAAAATTTGGATAGTTTAGGGTCCTGAAATTCTTGAGCAATATTTAAACTTACCCCCTCCATTTCGTCTCTCCCTCCATATAAATATGAATGCATCCACTCCGGTTCATGGCCTTAACACCATTCACGTTTCTTGTGCAGTCTCTCTGGGACTGAAAACCTAATCTTGTGGATAATCCTTCAATATTTATATTCAATCTTCAAGGTTTGAGATAAACTCTGAATCATCTCGCTGTTCCGTCGCTTGAATCCATCGATTTATGCCCTTCCTTTGGTAATTTCAATTCTGTGTATGTACGTGCATTTGTATGCATTTATTTTTTCTTTTTGTTGTTGTGAAGCATCCAACATGATTGATGTCTCATGACGCTGATAAATTGTACGGTGTTTATGTAATATGGAGATGGATTGGATTTACGCTGGATGTTGTGATCTACATTGAGGTTTTGTTTATTTATTGATGTGAGATTGTGGTGGTTGAATTTACTCTTTTTTTTTGGCAGGTGAAGCGGCTCTGTGATTAGTCGGTTATGTTGGTCGACGGACCAGATCAATTGACTACAATGGGAGCTGATTTAGGATCATTAGTTGGAAAGATGAATAATACTACGTTAAGTACCTCAGAGTACGCTTCCATTGTCAATATGAACTTATTTGTTGCCCTTCTCTGTGCTTGTATTGTGATTGGTCATCTTTTGGAGGAGAGCCGATGGATGAATGAGTCTATTACTGCCCTATTCCTTGTAAGTGTGTTTATGATGATAATCGATTATTAAATAATCCGTTTGCTAATTGCTATAACTATTGCGGTTTCATAGAGAATTGGAATGATTTTAATCAAATGAATCAGGCTGGAATGTTTTCGCTGGCCAAGACAAAGAAGAAATTTGAATTTGATAAGTGTTTATTGGATGATAATGACAGGGTCTATGCACCGGTGCTATTATTTTATTAAGTAGCGGAGGAAAAAATTCACATCTGTTTGTCTTTAGTGAAGACCTTTTCTTCATTTATCTTCTACCACCAATCATCTTTAATGCTGGGTATGTATTACTCTTTTCAGAATCTATAAATAATTATGATCTGTTTGCTTTAATTGCTTATTTGTAGATCTGCCAGAAAATTAGTATATTCTTTTATTCAGTAGGTTCATTGTAACTAATTAATAGGAAGAATCCAAGATCCACTTATTTATGTGCCTTCATATTTTCTGAAAGAAATAAAATCATTCTCCGTCTCTGGAAAAGACTTGGCCAACGGAAAACACTTGCCCATACCAAGCAACTTATTAATTCGATATTTCGACCTAAGCGCGGTATCATTGGGATAAGAATGTCCATAAGGCTTGACAACGAATGCAGTTTTTGCACCTTGAAAGATTAGGGTTCCACTAACTTAATCATGCAATTAGGCACAAGAGCCTTCCCATTAAAAGCTTTAATGTTGTAGATAAAAGGCTGTATAGTCATGTCTGTTTTCATTAAATATGACATATTGTGCAGAAATTTTTTTTGGGAACAAGTTCAATATTTGTAGCCATTGATGATTAATCGTACACGAAATAGTTATGACCTTTCTAGCAATGTATACAAATGTTGAAGAGGTGACTAAGCTTTAACGGTATAATCCTTGGTGCACTTTGCTTGGTCTGCTGTATAGGAGACATTTGCTAGAGATGATATAGTGGTGTCAAATAGATTGAATCTGGTGGTCACAGGACCCAAGACTACTTATATTAGGTTTGACCTGGTTCTTTAATCTGTGTGCTTGGGGTGTGATGTCAATTCATGTTCAAAAAAGCTGTGCCACAAAAAGGATGTGACTTCAAGGTGGTTAGTTGTGTGCAGTCACTATGATTCTCTTGTATGAGACACATGCAAATGTTCAAAAAGACTTTTTTCTAAAGCTTGAAGATAAACGTTAAATATCTTTCAAAATTCCCATTTTATATGTCACAAAAATGAGATGCCTTATCGAACTGTGACTAGACTCAACCATAGGCATTGCTGTTTGTTGGTTTTTCCGTTTACTTGTTAACTTAGAATTGTCAAATGGCCATTGCCCTAGTATATAATATGCCGTGCTTGTATCTAAGACTGATTGGACTGCCTTATTCTTCTTGTAGCTTCTACTATTGCTGTTGATTATTCCTAGTTTTTACGTGGTTATTACATTAATCTGTTTCTATTATATTTGCAATAAAAATCAACAGGTTCCAGGTAAAAAAGAAACAATTTTTCCGCAATTTCATGACCATTGTGCTATTTGGTGCTGTTGGTACTGCAATATCCTTCACCATCATATCATTTGGTACACACTCAACATCTTCACTTAAATGTGTCTCCATTTCATAATTTCCGTGATAGGTGTGTGTAGCTTCACGTTTGGTTGAAGTTTCCATATGTTAAGTGTTACATGTTCCATCGAGTCAAATTTGTTTACTCATGTACTGTGGGTACATGGCTTCACTCAGAACTCTTGCACCTACTCAGCTATGATGATCTTTTGCATAAAATAAGGATTGTTTTTTAATATATAATGCATTTGTTTTTGTTGTTTTATCACATAGTAGTGTTTTTTATCCATCTCAAATAGTAGTTGATTTCCCAATATGCGATTTCTTTCCAAAATGGTATGTCAAATCACCAGCTTGACAAGAGGTGGATAATGAAATACAAGCTTGAACTAAAATTTGAAATGCTTATATTTCTATTCTAAATAATGAAATTTGTAACCAAACATGTGAGATCTACTTATTTTATAAGCTTCACAAGTAGAATATTGAATATGGATTCCCAGTTCACTTACCAAAATGGAAATTGTTGCACTTACTCTGGGATGGATGGAGTAAGGAAAGCAGGAATCTATTTTACCCAAATCTTGACTTCAATTATGTTTGTGAGAATATATTCTTTGTTCATGCTCGCCTTTGAGAATACTGTGTCAATTACCAATATGTAAGTTGGTCTAACTTCTTTTCAGGGGCTATAAACATTTTCAAAAGAATGAATGTTGGCTCTCTTGACCTAGGAGATTTCCTTGGTATCACTTACTTCCTACTTTCCTATCAACTCTTTTCTTTCATGACTTTTTGTGAGCATCTATTTGTTCGCTAATCATTCCAACTTATTTTCTTCCAGCGATTGGAGCAATCTTTTCAGCAACAGATTCTGTTTGCACTTTGCAGGTACAGAGTGCATCATCCAGCTTTTGTGTATTCAGAACTTGAGCTTCTTATTGAGCTAATAAATCTCATTTGACAATGCAGGTTCTCAATCAGGATGAGACCCCATTATTGTATAGTTTGGTGTTTGGGGAAGGCGTAGTGAATGATGCGACATCAGTCGTGATTTTCAATGCAGTCCAAAACTTTGATCTATCTCGGATTACACCAAGCGATGCATTCCATTTAATTGGAAATTTCTTCTATCTATTTATCACAAGCACGGTCCTAGGAGCTGGTGTGAGTCTTTCTTTCCCTCTATCCCTCCCTCCCTCCCTCTCTCTCTCTCTCTCTCTCTCTCTCTCTCTCTCTCTCTCTCTAGTCTCTCCCCATACGGCAACCTGCCCACATGCTTACATATTTTCATGCATTTTGAGCATTTAATTGCTATTGTGGAAGATATGATCATGTGACGTTTTACCTCTACGACTGCAGGCTGGTCTACTAAGTGCATACGTTATCAAAACACTATACTTTGGAAGGTATATAGATTAATTTCCTTTTCATAAATTGGTTTGTAATGGTGACTTTTAGATAAGATCAAATGCTCAATTTCAATATATCTAGTTGACACAGCTTATTGCTTGCCATATTCATACAAGGATGGCACAGTAGCAGTTAATCAATTTTTCCTAGGAAAAAATATATTGAGTGTGAGAAATGGGACGTGAGATAACGACAAAATCCAGATTGTTTATTATGCTACGCAACATAACATATTGGTTTTGCCGTCTTTTGTTTGAAGTTCACTTATTTTTGTTCATTAATTGAAACTCTCATTGTTTAGTGAGAGACAAAAGGTAAGTGTCTTTTGTGAAGACCACTGATACCTTCTTTTGTTCTCTGAATTATAGGCATTCAACTGATCGAGAAGTTGCTATCATGATTCTAATGGCTTACCTATCATATATGCTAGCTGAAGTAAGATTTTCGTCCACATTTAGCTTGCAAACTATATTGTTTTCCTCTCTATATTAGTAAAGAATCTCTGGATAGTTAATAACCCTCAATCCGTGTTGCAGTTATTCTATTTGAGTGGCATTCTCACAGTCTTTTTCTGTGGAATTGTTATGTCACATTACACATGGCATAATGTCACAGAAAAATCAAGGGTCACTACTAAGTATGTAAACTCCTCTAGTAAATGCTCTCTCTGTTTGAAACCATGTTCCAGAACTGATCAGCTCATCTGTATATCTACTTACTCGTATTTTCAGGCATGCTTTTGCAACATTGTCATTTATTTCGGAATTGTTCATCTTTCTTTATGTTGGTATGGATGCGTTGGATATTGAAAAGTGGGACTTTGTACAAGACAGGTATTGTAATGAAGAAAGTGACAATTTATTTATGAGTTTTCTCAACAGCCACCATAACTGTTCTTTGTATCTTTCAGCCCTGGAAAATCTATTGGAGTGAGCTCAATATTATTAGGCTTGGTTTTGGTAGGAAGAGGATGCTTCGTCTTTCCATTATCATTTTTATCCAACTTGACAAAGAAGAATCAGCATGAGAAAATCACATTTAGGCAGCAAGTATGATCTTGCTACACTTGTTCCTCATATTTCTTGTTCAGCCTGCATACGGAACATATTTTCACCCTCTTATTGTAATTACTGTGTTTAAGGTTTTGATTTGGTGGGCTGGTCTTATGAGAGGTGCTGTTTCTATGGCCCTTGCCTATAACCAGGTCAGTGAGTTGATGATTTTCTTGTTGTATAATATATACAATCATACCATTCTTCATGTTTCCGACCATGCCTCAGAAAGTTTCCCACTTGATCATTTTAGACTTTTAGTATCACTTATTATCGAGCGAGAAATTTATGATGTGGTTTCATACCGCTCTTACAACTTATTTACTTTGTGGTGCAGTTCACAAGGTTAGGTCACACACAACTACGTGGGAATGCGATCATGATAACAAGTACCATCACCGTTGTCCTTTTCAGTACAGTGGTAAGTAATCTTAACACTGTTGAATCTTTTGTTACTACATACAAGCATTTTAGGGGGCATTTGTCACTGTTAAATCTTTTGTTTACAAGCCTTTTATCTTGTGATGAAAGTTTCAGTTTTCAATTGAAAGAGTTAGAATTAAGTGTAGTATAAATTTCAATTCTCTCATTTGCTTGTCAAAATGGAGAGAGAAAAAAAATAGAGGGAGAGGAATAGAGTTTGTTTATTTTTTTCATTTTCTTTGTCAATATTTGTTTATATGTAACTATCATTAGTTAAAATAAGCTTCTAAAACTTAAATGATTCCATACCCTATGATTCCACACCATACCAAATGCCCCCTTAGCTCTTATACCATCTTCCCAACATGGTTAGCACCGGTATTTATGACCATACACTGCCAATATGGCATCTTAATCTTACATAGTGTTGTGCCTTTGTGTGTTTCGGCATAGCCAGAGGCAAAAAATCTTGCTTGATTTTTGTTTCACCATAGGATCAATGTCCAGTGGCCTTTGATGTATTACTAATTGGAGACTACATATTTTTGTGTTGGTCTATTAAACAAACACAAATATCTGTAACTATGCTTTGTGCCGGGCTTCGGTTATCTCCAAAGTGAATTTCGCAATTCAGACGAGGCTTAATTCTCCAAGCATAACGTCAAAGGTCATATGCGCACAGAGGTGATTGATGTTTTTTTCTACAGGTATTTGGGTTGATAACAAAGCCATTAGTGAGACTGTTGCTGCCACCTTCCAGAAGCATGACTCGAATGGCTTCCTCAGAGCCAACCAGTCCCAAATCATTTGTTGTTCCTCTTCTAGGAAATGAGCATGATCCAGAGGCCGAACCAGGCCAAGAGGGACCCATGCTCCATCCATCCAGTCTACGGGTGCTCCTTACAACACCTTCTCACACAGTCCACTACTACTGGAGAAAGTTCGATAATGCCTTCATGCGTCCAGTTTTTGGGGGTCGTGGCTTCGTTCCATACATTCCTGGAACACCTACAGAACAAAGTGTTCATAATTTGATCCCTGAAGAAGGCAGCAACTAAGAAGTCCATTTTTTTATTGACTACCATGGTGCTGAATTTTACTGTTTCATAGGGGCAGACAGGAGGCAAAACAGATAGCAGAGTGAGTGTTGGATTTTTTGGAACATTTTTGGTTATGTAAATTATGTGTTGTTCTAATATTGGATTTGATGTTTGTGTATTTCAAATATATGTAAACAAATACTGGATTTTGATTTTGATTTTGATTTTGATATATAATATTCGATTACATATATCTATGAATATGAATATGAGTATCATACAAGGGGAGTCGGTCAATCGAGGAAGGGTACGTCTAATAATGTGAACATGACATGATGAAATTTATAATCAAATTAACCAAAATAGAAAGTAAGACTTGGTTATTATGTAACCAAAAATGGTAAATCTGATGACATATTTATTCTACTCATTTAGAAATTGTGTTAGTTTTGTTTAAATGTTAGAACTGCATGTGTTCTCAAAGGAGTAAATCAGATAAGTCAATTAATTATTTGTTATCAGAATCAGTTTTGGAGCAAATGTGGTTGGTTGAGTTAAATTAACTCGTTAGGCTTTTTTCAACTTCTATCGAGCGCATTACGCATGCCATCCGATAGTAGCAAATTAGCACTTGCTTCCGATTCCAATCGAAAATGCGGCTACGAATGTGAGAACCCATGAGGCAGCTGGGAACCCATCGGAGGAAAATGCCTTGGCCCTGGTTTGTGAAGTTTATAATCAGATTAGGTAACTTGAGAAAAAAATGAAGTTGAGGTAAGAAAATAAGTGTCAGCTGAAGCTCTATTGATCTAAGGCAACTTCCCAAATAGTAATTTATTGATTTAAGAATGTATGTGCTGATCTTCAAGTAACCTTAGTTAGTTAATTGTTACGATATGTGCTGAGAATTCTTTTTGTTATTTATTAAAAGAAAGAGATTTCTGCTCCGTCTTATTGTCCATAGTATTTTTGAAAGATTATATATATTTTCAAAAGATGATTGAATGGTCTTGCCCGTTGGCCTGTAGACTTGCTATTGTGGACTCATAACGAATTGGAATAAGCAATCAAACGGATCGATCGATCAATCTTATTATTATCGATCACTTTATATCAATACATAGATGTTGGAGTTGGACCAAAAATTTCTTGTAAACCTTACTTATTACATATATATCCTTACAAAATTCCTTATTACATATATATTCTTACAAACTTTTAAAACTCACTAATATATCCAAATATATTTATAATTATTAAATATTTTTAAAAACATAAAATATCATATTCTTAATTTATTTATATATAAATCCCTAAATTACCTTTTTCTTCTAAACCTCCATTATTACATACATATATAACCTTACAAAATTTCTTATTACATATATATCCTTCTAAATCTTTAAAACTCACTAATATATCCAAATATCTAATTTATAATAATTAAATCATTTTTAAAAAGCATAGTGGATCAATATAATTATCTTATAAACTTACTCGATAATCGGTGAGTAAACCAAAATCTCCCATCTCGGTGGCAAACAATTGTCAATCGTATTATCTTTCTTTAATATGTTGTAACAATTTCAACAAAGTATTTGAAAAAACAATAGCAATCTAGGTGAAACTCATAAATGAAATTAAACAGATACTAATCGTATTATACCATCTCGATTTAAATGTTTTATAACAATTTATAACATATACTATGCATTTAAATCTATAAAAATACACATATCGAGGATCATTGTTTTTTTTTTTTTTTTTTCCAAAAAATGCATATTAATGAAATTTAGCAGATACTAATTGGATGTAAAATTGATATCATAATAATGTGAAAAAAAAAAAAAAAAAAAAAAAAAAAAAAAAAAAAAAAAAGCATTTTCAACATTATTTACCAGCTCCACATAATTCAACCAATTTCAGATTTTAAAGCTCCATATCTATAATCACTTAAATATACATTACAAAAGTATAATCCTAAAAATTAAACCTTAACCCAAATTGTTACAGCCCTCCATGTAGTGAGCGTGTGTTTATTTTCAAAACAAAGTAGAGGGGTATTTGGGGAATTAGTTTTTTGATATTTTAAAAATGGTTTGATAATTGTAAATTAGATATTTGGATATATTAATGAGTTTCGAATGTTTGTAACGATATATGTGTAATAAAGAATTTTGTAAGAATACATGTGTAATAAAAAAGGTTTATAAGGATATACATGAAATTCTATTTTCTTTTTATTCCCTTAGGTATGATCGAGTGAGTGATAATGTATAGTAAGAGCTAGCTAACATAACAATTAACAAACCGACTTACACACGTTCCGTATCAACCAATATTAATGCTTAAAAGAACCATCACGATTGATCCAATCATTCCAACAAATACTAATGCTTAAACTACGTACAAATGTACCTCAAAACCTTTTTGTTCCATCGATCGAGTTTTCAAAACATTTAAATTCCACAGTATTTACACACACATAAAGGGGTGAGTTCTTCGAAAAACCTTTATGCATCGAATAATCTTGGAGAACCACAATGCATCGCTAGAAAATCGTAATGTATCACGCAAGAATCTAATGCATCACGTGGTAATAATGATTCATCATGCAGGAATTGTGATGTATTTGTGGTGGTGTATGAAGGTTTTTTGATGCGTGGAAGATCTCCAAGTCTATATATATATATATATACACACACACACACACACACACACACACATACATATATCAGAGAGATAGATTTAGGATCAAATGAAAAACTAAATATATCTTGAAAAGTGTGAGCAGTACTTTTATTCATTATTTTATACATTGATTCATCATTTTTCTAATATATGAATGGTGAATCATAAATTCTAGAAAACCCCGAACTAACTAAAAATTGCGTAAAAACTCTCAACTTGTCAGTTTTTTATATGGGATAATTGCGTAAAAAACCTCAACTTCTCAGTTTTTTGTGATTAAAACCCTAAACCATTTTTCGTTGCATAGAAAACCCCGAACTAACTAAAAATTGCGTAAAAACTCTCAACTTGTCAGTTTTTTATATGGGATAATTGCGTAAAAAACCTCAACTTCTCAGTTTTTTGTGATTAAAACCCTAAACCATTTTTCGTTGCATAGAAAACTCCGAACTAACTAAAAGTCAATAAATCAAGGTTTTATCAACGGGTAACCGATTGAAACTGGTTATTAATCCTACGTGGATCGGTAGATCGTGGAATATATTTTAATTGTTAAAATTGGTTGCCAAGTATTACACATCATTAAAACCTCCGCTGATGTAATCTGGTTTAAAAATTACAACTAAAAATTATTAACGAGGGTTTAAATGAAAATGGTCTAGGGTTAGTCTCAAAAAACTGACAAGCTGGAGGTTTTTTGCGCAATTATCCATTTTTATATTGATTTATTAGTTTTTGAATTTATAATTAATGAACCACAAATTCAAAAATAAATGAATCAATGTACAAAATTAATTAAGCATTAGCTTCTTACGGTAGTGTGTGTATGTATGTGCGTATAATAAATCAATTTTATCAATAATCAAACTAAGACTCAACTTAATATTTCAAAATGAACTGAAATCCAAGTTTAATAAATCAAAGCTTATAATAATAATAAAAAAGAGACCCTGTATGTAGATCCTTTATATAAGAAGAGGTCAAGTTTAGTGGATAAAAGTCCAATTTTTTCGGGTTTATGAAACACCCTACAATGTAATTATAGATGTTTTTATATATTTCATAATAATTAATATAATAATACTTGTAGAATTAAGATCGAATTAAAACTTTTCATTAACATAATTAAGTCATCATGATTCAATACATTTTGCTATCCATTAACGAGCAAACTGAGATAAATCACAGATCAATGTATTTTTGGGTTAATGTCTTTATAACAATTACATATTTATGGTTGAGAACTAGTTCATCCACGTGTGAACCATAAACGAAAATCTTAAATCCAAAACCCAAGCCATCAACCAAAAAAATTTACCCAAAAATCAGGAGGTAGCTTCAAAGCAAACTCCAAGTAATCACTAATGTGAACCAGAGGAACCCTTGAATTTAAGTTTGTATTTTTAATTTAAGTTTATATATATTTTATGTAAACATTTATTTATAGAAAACTATCTGTATAATATGCAGGTTAGTAAACTAGCACCTGTATAAAACGAAGGTTGGTGGTTCGAGGATGAGGAATGACAAACATGTTCTTTTGAAGTCATTGGATTCTACAATGTTGTTTTACTTTTACGCTGTGTTATCGAGGGTGGAAAGAAAATAAAAGAAAGGAAAGGAAGAGAATAAGATTGATAATTTCTTTCCTTTGGTTTCTCTTCTTTTCTGGTAGGAAAGAGTTTAGAGGCAAAAACACTATAATTTCTTTCTTTTTCATTTCATTTCCATCCTAAAAATAAAAAGGCGTAAAGTCATACAATAGTAACCTACTTTTGAAAATTTATCAACATGGTACGTCTACTTTTTTAAATGTCGATATGGTACCTGTATTTCAATTTTTCGTACCGATATGACCATATTTGTAATAGACCCCTGTTTTTTATACTATTAGAACCCTGTTTCGTGTGTAAAAACCGAGCTCTATTATGTAGAATGACCATATCGATACTGAAAATTGAAGTACACGTACCATATAGACAATTAAAAAAGTAGACGTACCATATCGATACATTTTCAAAAGTAGGTTGCTATTGTAAAACCTTAACCCAAATAAAAAAGAATACAAACTAATTTTACTTCTTTTGGTTTCTTTTTATTTCTATTCTTTTTCACTGTTAAAAAAGTTTCAACGTTAGTGTTGGGTTAGTTTAATTTATCTCACGTGAAAGGGTTTGGCAGACTGACGTGAGCAAGTTGGAGTTCTGGGTTTGTCAACCCCTTTTTTTATGATACCTAAAAAGGAGATGATGTCACAAAAAGCATTGAAGTTTATTAAAATCAATGTTTAAAATTCAAAAAGGACTTATGATGAAAATCGAATTATTTAATTTTTTTACTTTATTATATTTACTAAAATAATATTGAAACCATTAAAGTAACTTGAAACAACTGATCAAATATAAATTAAGTTGGATTAATTATTTAAAATTATTTAATTATACCATATTTTTTTGAGTAAAATACACAATTGGTCCCTGCGGTTTATAGCAAATTAGGGGTTTCGTCCCTAACTTTAAAAAATTAAACTGGCATTCCATATTTTGAAACCTTATCACTTTTTCGGTTCCTAAGAAACTCAATTTTTAAAAAATTCCAGTTTTGCCCTTATAAATTAATTTCACATTTGGTACCTAATTAATTAATTAGTTTTTTTATGTTTAATTATTTGTATATTTATAATTGTTTAATTAATGAAAACTAAGAATTTAATTACAGTTGATTTTCATTATTATTATTATTTTCATCATCTATATTCATTCGTTTTGATAAAAATATTTATTTATTTTTTATTAGTTTTTGTTTTATAATTTTCCATCTATTTATATATTTAATTAATTTACCCATCTTAACCTAATATATTAATTTTTTAATGCTATTAATGTTGTTTTGAAAGTCTTAACATGACAAATATGTATATTCAATTTAAAAATCATTCATTCTTATATTATAGATTTTTATTAGTTGAATATTGTATATTCTACATATAAAATAGTGTTAGTAAATTGCATTATTTCTAATAAACTTTAACAAACTTGTATTTGATTAACATTATTAAAAATTTTATGAGTGTAACATAGTGCTGGAAAACTTTCGACGAACCGTTGCGGAAAGTTCGTTTATGGTCGTTCATTTATTAAACGAAATGATATTTTACACTAGGGTTGTAAACGAACTGAACGAACATGAACAATGGTATGTTATTTAATGTTTGGTTCGTTTTACAACCCTATGTTACACATAAAAATTTTAAAAATTCTAAAAATTACTATTTTGTTAAAGTTAATTAGAAATAACATAACTTACTAACACTATTTCATATGTATAATATACAATAGTCTACTAATAAAAAAATGAGAATGAACAATTTATAAAATTTAAAAATGAATGTACATATTTTTCATGTTTCGAATTTCCAAAAACAACAACATTAATAGTATTTAAAAATTAACATAGGAAAATAAGAAGGGTAAATTAATTTACATTGATAAATTGAATATTTTTTATAAAACGAAAATTAATTGTAATTAAATTATTATAGTAATAAGTAAATATCATTTATTAATTAAACAATTATAATATACAAATAATTAAACATCAAAAAACTAAATTAATTAATTAGGGACCATCCGTGAAATTAATTTATAAGGGCAAATTTGGAATTTTTAAAAATTGAGTTTCTTAAGGACCAAAAGCGTAACAAAGTTTCAAAATATGGACTAATCGTGTAATTTTTTAAAGTTATGGATGAAACCTGTAATTTGTTATAAACCACAGGGACCATTTATGTAATTTACTCTATTTTCTTTTATTCATGTAAACTCTTCGATCGTCTTTTTTTAAATCGTTGCATGTTATTATATATTTTAGTTATTTTAAATTGTTATTTGATTTATTTTTATGCGTGATTTTATGTTTTTTTTTTTTTAAACTTTATATTCGTAAAGCTTGTTTTACACACGAATGACAAATATAAAATGTTGACACGCTCTTGTCGACACACAATCGACAAAAATGAGCCCATCACTTTGACTATGCCTTTTAACAAACACATTTTATTTTATACGTCTCTCAATCATTATTCCTTCTCTTTTATTCATCTTTTTATTTTAACAGAATCAACCAATTTAATAAGGTTTTTTTTTTTTTTTTTTTTTTTTGTCATTCAGAATAATATAAGCTTTGTTTGGTATATATCATAAAAATTTTAGTTTTATATTGTTATGGATGTGAAAAAGTTATTGTATGCAAATCACAAATCTTTCAATAAGTTAAATAAAAGTAGGGATATTTTGCAATGAATATGACGTTTGGTTAGTTTTCAAAACATTTAAACGATTCTGCTTAAACTGAAATAAAAAGTTTTATAAGAGACATTCATAAACCATAAAATTCATCTTTTTTTATGACAAAGTTAAAAGGCACAATATACAGTCAGCTGGTGGAACTTCACACTTCCGCCCTCTATCTCAATTTGGGATGTGATGCTTGGAATTTCCGGTAATTCAGAAAATTAATGAATGACAAATTTTTCATAGAATATGTTACGTTCACATTTGGCATGGCCGGTCCTGAGAGGGGCTACGTGGGCTACCGTCCAAGGCATCATACCAATAATAGACATTATTTTTTTAGTATGATAAGTAATATATTAGGTTCACACGTGTATTTTAAAATTTTCAGCCCAATAAATAGAAAAACCCTTTAAAATAGTATGTTGTATTGTTAAGACATTATTTTTCTCTCTTAATTAACCCATTTAAAAAAATAGTATGTTGCATTTTTAAAAAGACATTTTTTTTCCTATCTCGTCCTAAGCATGAAAATACAGATGACTGAGCGTGAAGTTTGGGTGATATGGAAATGAAGGAATAAAGTGTTATTCACAGTAGATTCTGATAGGTGCCATACAAAACTAAGATCCTTTCCCCATAAAAATAAAAAATAAAAATTGGCCCTTCTTCAGATGAAAAATAGAAGCACTACACAATGTTTGAATTGGAAAGAGTGACTCTCGAATCCTTGAAAGTTATCTTATGTGTTAGGGCCTATTTGTTTCACAGAATCTAAAAAAAATCTGTGGAATTTGAATGAGAATTTAATTCCTTTGTATGTTTGGTTTGCTGAAGAAATGGGAAAGATAATTCCTTTTGACATAAAATTTTTCTTTATCTATTCGAATCTATTTTCTTACCTAATAGACAAAGAATTAAGATTTCATTCTCATAATACATTTTTTCTGTCGACGTTACCTACCATACCGACCATACATCCCATCCCACGTCATCTCACCCCACTCCATCTCATCCCACCTTACCCTACCTAACCATACTCCATCTCATCCTACTTCACCCCACCCCACCGCACCCTACCTACCTATACCAATCTTATCCTCACCTACCATACCCCACCTTACCCACCCATCCTACCTCCAACCATCCCATCTCACCTTACCCCATCCCACCCACCCAAGTATCCAACCTTACCAATCGTACCCAACACCATCCTATCCCACCCACCCACCCTACCCTACCCTACCCTACCTAACCATCCCCACCAACACTATCCTACTCCACCAAATTTTACCCCACCTACCATTCACCAATCTATCTCATTTCACTTTACAATTTAAATAGAAAACATCTATATCTATATCTATATCTATATCTATATATACTATTAAAAGAGTAATTATACTCATTTCTGGTGATGCCACGTGTTGTCACCATGAATCGACACGTGACATTTATAGATTTTAAAAAGAATAAAGAAATTTAAATTAAATCTATCCAAATCTAATATAATCCACTTTTAAATTCAAATCAAACAATATCTAATACTCTACTAACTTATTAATTAGATCTATCCAAATCTATTATAATCTACTTTTAAGTTCAAATCAAATCAAATCAAACAAAATCTAATAATCTACTAACTTATTAATTATAAGATAATATAATAAAAGTTTAAAAATATATATATAAGAAAATAAGTACTCTTCATATATATTAGAAATATACAAAATTAATAGGTCATAATAAATAATAATATCATATTATATACTTTTGTTTCAAAAATGATATTTATATCTTTATCTTTTTATTTATTATATTTTATATATATTAAAAATATTCGCGTAATACGCGGGTAATAAACTAGTTCTATATATATACGAACGAATTCTATCAGTTAGAAACTAACATATTTTCTTGCATATTATCTCATAACAAAATTTGAATACTTGGTTATGACAAAATATTGTTATCGAAAAGTAAATACACAATCACAAGGACATCCAAGGCAGATTCCCAAGGCTTCTGTATAACATATTAACCCGTTGCTTTTAAAATAAAACACAAAATTCATAATGCAAAAATAGGTAACTAATTTTATATAAAAATGAATAATGAAATAGAATACCTCTACTGGACAAAAACCAAAAATGACTTAAGGAACCGTAGTCTACCATTCGACGTTACGTTTTTAAATACCTACCTACAACTATTAAGACAAACCATTTCTTTTTAGAAACAGACCATTACGAGTTGATGCATGCTTGAATTTCTTCCAAGCTTTTTCCTTTTGTTTCGGGCACTAATTTTGCTACAAAGATGACGGTGAGGATACTAAATCCCGAAAACAACCAAAATGTACCTACAAGCCAACGAAACAGATCTTATCAGCCTACGATAACAAGTAAAATGGGACTAAACCTGCTGCAGGAAGAAGAATACGTACCAGCAGGACTCCAGTTAATGAGAAAATTGAAACTGTACGAGACCGCCCATGCACCCAACCATTTCACGAGCACCACAACACTCCCAGCAGTGCCTTTTATGTGCAGTGGAAATATCTGTGAACGTGAACCAACAGGAACCCATTAACCGGACGGTTTTAAGGCTAGAAATATATGCTGTTGGTTTTTGATGGTTACCTCAGACATGATTAGCCAAGGTACTGCTCCCATTCCAATAGAAAACGATGCTATAAACATAAGAACGCCAGAAACAGCGAGAAGGGGAACCCATTCAAGAAAAATGGCTTGGCCCTGGATTCAGAGACAGTGAAACTGATATCAGTCTTGATGTTTTTTTAGCATACATGAACGAAGAAGAGTGTTTATATTCAGGTTGGAGTAACAGGCATGAACCTTGAGAAAAAATGAAGTTCCGGCAAGAAAACAGCCAAGAAATGTCCCGGATGAAGATACCTGATAGGAGGAATGGAAAACAGTTAGTACTAGCGACATCGGTCTCTAGTTTTGTCCCACAAATGAATCCAAATTTGATTTTTGAAATTGAAAGTAATGTTAATATACTTGGAACTCCATCCAAAAAAAAAAGGTTTTATGGTTCCATAAAACGCTCACTCGCTCAGTACTTACCAGAAGGAGAGCCCTTCTTCCCGATTTGTCCATTAAGACAACGCCAAGCATTGTTACAGGAATCTGGATTCAACAATGATAGCTTGAATCAGATGTAAATTGAATAAAGCAAATGAAAACAGTCATTGCTTTCAGTCATTTATCGTGAGAAATAGGTAACATAAATTACAACACATAAAATTACATGGAAGAAGGCTATGGTTTCAATTGACAAACCTGAATCAAGGCATAAGCAATGGTTCCAGCTTTTACAGATGAAAGTCCTGCACAAAACAAGTTTCACATCATAAACTGAAAATCCATTGAAGCCTACATGAAAAGGTGCTTAAAATGCATCCACTCGTTATATTGAGCGATTTACAATGCATTTCAAAGCACTAATCTTCACACAAGAGACGGCATACCAGCAGTTTCAAATGTTTGGCTAACGTAGAATCCTATTCCATTGATTCCTCCAAATTGTTGACATACCATTAGCCCAACAGCAATCTATAACATAAACAAAAACAAATTATAACTGAAATTAGTTCACTTTTAACAACATAGAATTTGAATTCACCAAGAAAAGAAAATTGTCGGATGCTTACAATGACTGCTTTGATGTATTTGGAGTCGAACAAATCCAATAGTCTAGCTTTCGGAAGACTTTCAAGAGCAAGTATAGTATCCTGTAAAAAATCATGTGAATAATTAGACATTTAGACGCTAAAAAAAACATATATATTAGCAGTTCTGCACTAAATTTGGTCACAAAAGCCCAAATTGCACATCAAACATGGAATTTAATTGTGGGCAACTACTGCTTACAAAATTTACACAAGAAATACCAATGATAAACAATTTCTTATAAATATAGCAAAAGGAGCGATTAATGTACATGTATCTCATCAGCTTCAGCAGCAACGTTTGCTTTTGCACCACGGAGCTTGCGCAAAGAATATTCGAATTCTAATTCACGGCCAACCTTTGCCTGAAACAACCATATCCATGTAATGTTACTATGATCTTGCACTATGAAAACTAAATTTTTTAGAAGTTGTTAGAAACATACCAGCCATCTAGGTGACTCTGGAATAAACAATAGGCCAACAAGCAGTAGAATGCAGGGAACAAGTCCTACAAATCATTCACAAAAAGAGTTTTAGATTGATCATGTACTTCATTGGCAGCAAAAATTATCTGTTTGCTTTCAACACTTGTACATACCAGTTAAAGCTAAAGTTCTCCACGAAACAACTGTTCCCAACAAAAACGATATCGATGAACCAGAAACAATCATGAGCTGCATGATTTAACAGAAACATAAGATCTTGCGGGTTACTCAACTCCATTTTCCTGAAGAAAACTGCAAGAAAAAGGAAGAAAATTTGAGTGATATTTAGCCATTTATCTAACCTGATTGAGGGTCGTGAGCCCTCCACGGAGGTTTTTTGGTGCTATCTCCGCGATATATATCGGAACCTATACACCAATACCAAATTAAACATTTGTGCAATTTGTAAACTATATAATGATTCAAATTTAAATCCATTTTTAGCAATTTACCGCAAAGGAGAACACCCCCATCCCATATCCAGTGAAGAACCTGCCCGCATCAAGTGAAAATGCTCCCTGAAGTAAACGTTACAGCAACAAATATTAAGTAATAAAGACCACAGTCTCAAGGTTTAAAGATAATATAACTCATAATAAGTATAATGCCAAAAATCAATAGGCATAGTTTGTAGATTACCATGGCGAAAAAGATTGCAAGCCATCCCACTATGCAGAAAACCGCGGATAAGGCCATGGCCTGTTTTCACCATCAGTAAATGCACATAATTATCAGGAAACAGAAGGTAATGCCAGAAAGATTGGTTAAGCAGGTTGTACTTCATGCAGATATTGTTGTACAATAAAAAACACATGTCTATGACAGTCATGTACGTGTATATATATATGATCGTTGCAGTCTATATTATTATATATTATTATGTGCTATATTACTATTATATCACCATGTGCATGTTTTATATGAATATGAATGTGTCTGCACAAAGATATGGGACATGTGATCATACTAAATTACAAATTATGGACATTACTAATTTAGTGTATCATGGTACAGTATGGGGAGAAAACCATTCTCGAGAACTGAAATTGAGTAGACAAATATCAACGGGAAATCTGTACCTTTTTATAATTTGACACTTACTCTTGTATTTCTTTCTTTCTTACATCTCTACGGGCATAACATGCCCAAATTCTATCTTATATTCCACTCGTATCATTTGTTGTTTTACGAAACCAATTGTTTATTCTCAACATTTTTTTTTGTTTCATTAATTCGTTTGTATTATGAAATTATAAAACATAGGTACGAACTTACAAAACAACTCATACAAAAATCCTTTCAGGTAAAAAATGAAATATATACAAGATCCATCTGTTGACTCAGTGAATTTCAGATTCAAAATTAGGTCAAGCACTTAGAAAGTACATGTAACATTATGACAAAATTGTATTCATTTAAATAGTATAAAGATTTTCATAATTATCAGACAAATTATTTAAAAATTGTTCCAAATAATTTACTTAGATATGCATTTTCCTAACACTTTATGTGTTTTTATCCCCTTTTGTCATATATTGCAGAAAGTAAACAAAGCAACAATCCATAAAGCATGAAAGATTAGAAAAAACAAAATCCAAAAGAGACAAACTAATTAAAACATTTTGTATAAAAAGTTTATACCCCTTTTCGACCGATTGTGTCTGCAATTCTACCACTCGTGATTGCTCCAATCATGGCACCAATAGTCAGTATCGAGCCAAAAAGGGAATACTGCAATTTTTACATGGAACACACATATAGCTCAGTAACTTTACATTCAATCACGATAAAACCAAATTCAACGATGAAGAACAGTAATCTAATCTACCTCAGCAACCGATAGATTCAAATCAATGCTGATAGCAGATTGAGTAGGAGCAGAATATCCAACCTACAAAAAAAATAATATACTCCAAATCAACCAAACAAAACTTACAAAACCCTAAAAATCCTGAAAAAAAGGAATTAATTAACTTCAACTTACACAGGATCCGAATTCGAGAGAACCACAAACGGCAACAGCAGTGCTTAGAAGAACCATAGCAATGGAATGATTGTGATTGGTTTCTTGAGAATCATCGAGTTTTTTGGAAGAATCATCGATAAGCGGTTCCACCAAATCCTCAAGGCCTTTGTTATCCCCTTTCTCAATGTCTCTGTGCTCTGTAATGGCCATGGTTGCAGGAAAAACAGAGCAAAGAATGGAGATATTTATTAATGATTAGGGTGGAAGGCGATATTAAGGACAATATATAGGAGAAGGAAGATGAAGAAGACTCCATGTGAGAAGTGAGATGAAGCTGTATCTGACGTGGTTTTACGTATCTGCCCGCTTCTCTCACCAATAACTCTATCGTCACTTGCATGCTTATTTCTAATTTTGCTTGGATTTTGTTGTCCTCTTTTTTTTCCTTTTTAATTAGTATTATTGTTTAATAATAATTCATAACACGTATTTTTTTTTCCGTTTTAAATAATACTCCATCCGTTCCAATTTAAATTTACATATTCTATTTTAAATTGTCTCGTAAAAATTGTCCACTTCCAAATATAAATTATAATAATTTTTTAAATTCCAATAATAACATTATCTTTGTAATTAGTTATCTTTTTCAAAATATGATTAAATACATAAACAACAGTTTAGTTGTCATTTTAGTATAAAGAATAACAATAATTACACATTTTTTTTAAACTGTGTGTTTTTTTTCCAGTGGATATTTCAATTGGGAATTAGGGAGTATGTTTTCTCTAAATTTGTTATAAAACTAAATGTATCTTGAAAATTTTAGACCAAAATTATTAACATATAATTCTTTTTTTTCTACCAACAAATGATTTGAGATTCAATTTTTATACAAAAAAAATAATGAAAAAATATCTTTTTGTCAATGAAGCAAACGTAAAATTATTTGTTTATCTTTTTAGTTGGTTATTAATACCATATTATATAAAAATTAAAAATTGATGTTACTTTTCTTGTCAAAAACTGAATTTTATATTATATTTCTTGATAATTTATCCTTATTTTATAAACAATAATTAGGTCATGATATTGATATTAATGAAATTAAATTATTAAAATAATATGATCTAACCAGATTTTGGGTTTATTTAAAGATTATTAAATTTATTATTTATTTAAATCGAATACTTTTTCTTAAGTCGTTCGTAATATTTATGGTTTTTTATGTGATAATTAGCTAATTAGAAAGAGTCAATAACTAAAAATAGTAACAACTTTTTTTATTTTTTATCATTTATAGCAATATTATTTATTTTTTGTCACTAATAGTATCAACTTTTGTATTTTTTTCATATCAATAATATCAACTTTTGTATTTTGTATCATTAATAGCAATAACTTTTGTATTTTGTTATCATTTATAACAACAAATTTTTTAAGTTTTGCTATAAATGATAAAAAAAAATGTAAAAGTTGATGCTATTGATGATAAAAAATAAATAATATTGTTATAAATGTTAAAAATGCACAAAGTTGTTTCTATTTTTAGCAATTAGCCCAATTAGAAATACATGATATCGGTGGGTGCGATTGATCTAGAATTATGAGTTTTCTTAATACGATTTATTAGATATTTAATGTTAGTTTTTTATTATATATTATTATATTAAATGTTGGTTCCTTTATATGAAAGGATTAGTTAAGGATAAATACGTACAACAATTTAATTCAATATTTGAAAACAACAACTAATTATTAGCTAATGTGTACACAACGTACGTTTGAAACTTTACAAATGTCTAATTATAGTGGATTCGCCTTATCAAATGGATAATAAATAATTAATTATGCTTATGCGGTTGGATATTTTTTTTTAAATAATTTAATTAAAGAAAGTAAATGATAAGAAAATATTATTGTTATTAAGACTGTTTTGATAAGAAAATATTATTGTTTAATTAAAATTTTAATTTAATTATAATTAATCGACTTAATTTTATAATCACAAAAATTAAATACAGATCTTTCGGGTTTTTTTAATGTTATCATAATCATACCCACGGTCTTATTTATCTAAATAAAATAAAATATATAATTAACCTAATGTAAATCATCGCCAATAGTTTGCACTGGGTTAATTGCTTTAAAAGATAAACTACTGTCACAGTTTCTTTCAATTCGGGTTACATGCTAATTTTTTTTTATAATTAAGGTAACACACTTTCCAAATCAAGTCAATCCAATAGTTTTAAAGTAATTATATGCCACTATAATTTTATAACTTTTCTTTATTTTTTTTTGCAAAATTGAGCTATAATAATTCAAGTAAGTTTGTAACTAATATAACATCTTTTTTATAATTCTTTGCTTATATATTATTTAAATGAAACTAATGACAAATAACATAATACTAAACCAATAAAAATAATTTTTTACCTAATATTGATGGCAGTAACTCATTGGTGCCATTGGCAAAACTTCATTTTAAATAATGATATAAGATGTATTTTAGTAAACCTCATCTATTAAAAAGTAATTTTTTAAATAATGAATTTAGTAAATAATATAATAAAATGATATTCAATAATATTTCTAATTATAGTAATATTTGTATCTATATTAATAGCTTATTAATAAAATAAAGAAATAACTAATGATGATATTAATCATGAAATACTTAATATAATATGTAACTAATAAAAATAATGTAATAAACAAATATTGACTTTAACTGACGTTAATAATTATTTAATTGATAGTTAATAATTAATAGTCAAACTCAATTATGAATAGCTAGCAAAATTTTTTCATAAATGTATACAGGTGTAACAACCTTAAAACGAATTAATGAATCATGAGAAATTAAAACTCAATAAGTCATTTAATATGACTTTATTGTAAATCATATGACATTTTTGGTTAGGTTTATTACGAAAAAACAACATGTTTTCATAGTTTCTGCTTTTTCGTCTCGATGTTATTTTTTTTTAGTTTTGTAACACGAATATTCGGGGTTTTAATTATTAAATCGGGTTTTTATATACTGAAAAACGAGGTTCTAATATTATTTTTCAGTAAACCAAAAATAAAAAATTAACTTGACTATTTTTATTTTAAAAAATTAACATTGATGGATAAAAACGCAAAAGGACATGAAAACATTTTGATTTATTTCTTAGTAAACTCTTTTTGCTACACATAAGAAATCAAAAGAACTATAAGTGAATTTTGAATACTTACTCTTCAAAAAACAAATATGTTGCTTACTTTTATTATTTTATTTTTATCAGGTTTATTTATATATTTAATGTTAATTATTTTGTAGTTCAAGTGGGTACCACTTATAATGCAGCGCACCAGAATGTAACACTTTTAAAAAAAATTGAAATTTTTTTTTCATAAACATGTTCTAATTAACATTACACAGATGATATGTAAGTTTCACACACATTCACACATTCTAAGTATTCATCGTACATCATATAAATGTATGTTCACATATATGTAAATTTATGTAAGTGTACGTTCACCTCAGTTTTTAAGAGCTATCAGATGTGAATGTATGTGAAATTTACATATGATCTTCATAATGTTAATTAAAACATGTTTATGAAAAAAAATCAAAAATTTTTTTTTAAAGGTGGTACCTTCTGGTGCGCTGCATAATAAGTGGTACTTCCATGAACCATATTCTATATAAATTATATATGAATTAAAGGTCAAATTAAAAACATAATTAGCTAAATGATATTTTTATGCATTTCATGCATTAAAAATGTCATTTAGTGACACATGTTTTTAGTGACACAAAAAAAGTGTCACTAAATATTACTTTTGGTGACACTTATGTAAAAGAGTAGATATAGAGCAATTTTTTACCCATACCTTTTCCAAGTAGCGACACAAAAATTTTGTCACAAAATACTTGAGGTCTATTCCCACATACATTTTTAGTCACTATATATCTATACACATTCTACTTTTACCCGCTCTTTTTGTTGTTGGTATGAATCATGAATGTATGATGTCCTATTTTTGGTTAAGGTATGGTAAAAAGATATCAAAAACCAAAATGAAACTGAACGAAACCATTTGGTTTGGATTTTGAATTTTAAAAACCGAAAAGGTTGGTTCGGTTTTGACTTGATTGTATACCGAAAAAAAAAACCGAACAAAATTTATATAATATGTTAACTTTAACGGTTTAAATATTTGATTATTTTGTGTAAGGAAATTTTTAGAGTTCTATTCTATTTTTTTGTTTTTGTTTTTGTTATTGTTTTTGTTTTTGTTTCTGTTTCGTTTCTCTCTTTTGATAACGATTTCAAATCATTATTGATGTTTTTCTTCTTTTTTTTTTAGTAGCATAAAACTTAAATTTAATTGGATTCGGGCAATAATCATTGTTGTTGTTGAACTTATAATACATAATAGGTTTTGTGGAGGTAAAAGTATTGAGAAAATTAAAATCTAAAAACCTAAAAATTTGAAATCCTAACAAAAAAACAATGCTTAAAAACTGTTAAAAAAAATACAAAAACAAAGTCTCTAAAATCCAAAAACAAAAAAAATATTCGGTTAATATTTAAGAGAATCGAACCCAGCTGTCATTCCAAGTGAAGGGTATGATGAAGCCGAGAGGTGGGCGGCTTGCCACCTCGGAGAGAGGCCGACGGGCACATCATTCCCCCGTCTCAGCCCCGGCTTTTTTCCTCCCCGCTCGGCCTTTCCACTACCAATGGCCCCTTCCACTCTTTTTTTTTTTTTTAACTTAAAAACGGACAAATGACCATTGCAAATAAAAAAAACTAAATCAATATTTTCACTCTATGAACTATAAATAATTCACTTCCATACATTCATATTCACACATTCTCAACTCTCAACTTTATCTCTTTCGATCTACACACTTTCACACATTTCATTATCTTAAATTATGAATCCAAATACCGGCAAACAACCCGCTTCTAGTCGACAACGTGGTAATACCTGTTATCGAACAAACTCTTCATTCCGTCCACCGTAAAATTATCCACCACATTTTGCGTAACAATTTACCATACCATATCAATGATCATCACGCATTCCACAAAACCCAAAATTTTCAGCATATTTTTTCTCAACAATTTCCACCACAATTTTCGTACAACGAATTTAATGAAGGTCTGAACACACATCACCTACGGTTTCGGTTAAACACACACAACACCTACCAGCATTTGACGATGGTTGCTTGAAATCGACAATGAAGGTGTATGATAATTAAAGAAACGAGAGAGTCATCACTGAGTGGAGAGACGTAAGAATTTTAGAGGTCCAGACCAAAGCAGATGATTGGACGGACCAACACGCTTCATCGTCGGAGAAAAGGAAAAGGGTGAACGAAAATCAATATTTAATGCCACGTCACAATGTTTTTACCTGCTCAACTGAAATGGATAAAACTTATATACTTTATACAATAATTTAAAGGGATAATTGCGCAAAAAAATCCCTAACTTGTCCGCTTTTTGTAATTAAAACCCCAAACCATTTTTCATTGCATAGAAAACCCCGGACAAACTAAAAATCAGTAAATCAAGATTTTATCAATGGGTAACCGATTATTAATCCTACAGGAACCGGTAAATAACCTAAATGGGATAAATTATAATTGTTGGAACCGGTTGCCAAGTATTACACATCATTTAAAACTCCGTTGATAATTTTTAATTGTAATTTTAAACGGGATTACCTCATCTACGAGCGATATAAATGATGTGTAATACTTGGAAATCGGTTTTAACAATTAAAATTTATTCTACGTAGGTTATTTACTAGTCCACGTAGGATTAATAACCGATTTCAATTAGTTACTCATTGATAAAACCTTGATTTACTGATTTTTAGTTAGTTCAGGGTTTTCTATGCAACGAAAAATGGTTTAGGGTTTTAATCACAAAAAGCGGACAAGTTTGAGGTTTTTTGCGCAATTATCCCTAATTTAAACAACTGAAGAAAAAAATTTTAATAACTTAAAACGTGAAATTATGAAAATCTATTGGGTTTGTCAATATTATCTTTATTATTTTAGTGTAATTCATTGACTTTTGTTGAAACTAGAATGAGCATGGACTCATAAAGGTATGAAATTTGACTAAAGTAAAGACCCTAACACTAAAGCAGGAGTCAAAGGGCCCCCTAGAAGGGTCCAAGGGGCAGAGTCTAAATTCGAGCCCTGAAACATATACGAATTTCTAATGTAAGAATTTATTTCTTAATGTGTTAATTTTATTTACAGCATGAAAGTTTAACAGTTTAGGGTTGTGAAGCTATAGTTGTTATCTTAATAGTCTTGATGTTGTTAAGATTGTTTAATTTTGCTGATGTAGCCATGACTACTGTTCATTTTTGGATGGTTTCAACGGCTTAGTCGGTTGAATTATAAGTTAAACGATCTTATCGACTTGATTTCCTTGGGAAAAATTCCATATACACAAATGAATTCTATCAGTTAGAAACTAACGTGTTTTCTTGCATATTATCTACCTGGTTATAACAAATTCTTGTTATCAAAAAATAAATACACAATCACAAGAACATCCAAGGCAGATTCCCAAGTTGGTTCGTTTCTGTATCCAAAATTTCTAACATATTAACCCTTTGCTTTAAAAAAAAAAACCACAAAATTCATAATGCAAAAATAGGTAACTAATTTATATATAAAATTGAATAATGAAATAGATTACCTCTACTGGACAAAACCAAAAACGACTATAGGAACCGTAATCTACCATTCGATGTTACGTTTTTAAATACCTACCTACAAGGCTACAACTATTAAGACAACCATTTCTTTTTAGAAACAGACCATTATGAGTTGATGCATGCTTGAATTTCTTCCAAGCTTTTTCCTTTCGTTTCGGGAACTAATTTTGCTACAAAGATGACGGTGAGGAAACAAAATCCGGAAAACAACCAAAATGTACCTACAAGCCAACGAAACAGATTTTATCAGGCTACGATAACAAGTAAAATGGGACTAAACCTGCTACAGGAAGAAGAATACTTACCAGCAGGACTCCAGTTAATGAGAAAGTTGAAACTGTACGAGACCGCCCATGCACCCAACCAATTCACGAGCACCACAACGCTCCCAGCAGCGCCTTTTATGTGCAGTGGAAATATCTGTGAACCAACAGGAACCCATTAACCGGACTGTTTTAAGGCTAAAAAGGTATGCTGTTGGTTTTTGATGGTTACCTCAGACATGATTAGCCAAGGTACTGCTCCCATTCCGATAGAAAATGATGCTATAAACATAAGAACACCCGAAACAGCGAGAAGGGGAACCCATTCAAGAAAAATGGCTTGGCCCTGGATTCAGAGAAAGTGAAACTAAAATCAGTCTCGATGTTTTTTTAGCATACATGAATGAAGAAGAGTGTTTCAGGTTGGAGTAACAGGCATGAACCTTGAGAAAAAATGAAGTTCCGGCAAGAAAACAGCCAAGAAATGTCCCGGATGAAGATACCTGATAGGAGGAATGGAAAACAGTTAGTACAAGCAACATTGGTGTCTAGTTTTGTCCCACAAAATCCAAATTTGATTTTTGAACTTGAAATTGAAAGTAATGTTAATATACTTGGAACTCCATCCAAAAAAAAGGTTTTATGGTTCCATAAAACGCTCACTCATTCAGTACTTACCAGAAGGAGAGCCCTTCTTCCCGATTTGTCCATTAAGACAACACCGAGCATTGTTACAGGAATCTGGATTCAACAATGATAGCATGAATCAGATGTAAATTGAATAAAGCAAAAGAAAACTGCATTGCTTTCAAGCTTTTGTTGTGAGAAATAGGTAACATAAATTACAACGCATAAAATCACATGGAAGAAAGCTATGTTCAATTGACAAACCTGAATCAAGGCATAAGCAATGGTTCCGGCTTTTACAGATGAAAGTCCTGCACAAAACAAGTTTCACATCATGAACTGAAAATCCATTGAAGCCTGCATGAAAAGGTGCTTAAAATGCATCCACTCGTTATATTGAGCGATTTACAATGCATTTCAAAGCACTAATCTTCACGCGAGAGACGTCATACCAGCAGTTTCAAATGTTTGGCTAGCGTAGAATCCTATTCCATTGATTCCTCCAGATTGTTGACATACCATTAGCCCAACAGCAATCTATAACATAAACAAAAACAAATTATAACTGAAATTAGTTCGCTTTTAACAACATGGAATTTTAATTCACCAAGAAAAGAATTTTGTAGGATGCTTACAATGACTGCTTTGATGTATTTGGAGTCGAACAAATCCAATAGTCTAGCTTTCGGAAGACTTTGAAGAGTAAGTATAGTATCCTGTAAAAAATCATGTGAATAATTAGACATTTAGACACAAAAAAAAACATATTAGCAGTTCTGCGCTAAATTTGGTCACAAATAGCCCAAATTGCACATCAAAGGTGGAATTTAATTGTGGGAAACTACTGCTTACAAAATTTTACACAAGAAATACCAATGATCAACAATTTCTTATAAATATAGCAAAAGGAGCGATTAATGTACATGTATCTCATCAGCCTCAGCAGCAATGTTTGCTTTTGCACCACGCAGCTTGCGTAAAGAATATTCGAATTCTAATTCACGGCCAACCTTTGCCTGAAACAACCATATCCATGTAATGTTACTATGATCTTGCACTATAAAAACTAAATTTTTTAGAAGCTGTTATAAACATACCAGCCATCTAGGTGACTCTGGAATAAACAATAGGCCAACGAGCAGTAGAATGCAGGGAACAAGTCCTACAAATCATTCACAAAAAGAGTTTTAGATTGATCATGTTCTTCATTGGCAGCAAAAATTTATCTGTTCGCTTTCAACACTTGTACATACCAGTTAAAGCTAAAGTTCTCCACGAAACAACTGTTCCCAACAAAAACGATATCGATGAACCAGAAACAATCATGAGCTGCATGATTTAACAGAAACATGAGATCTTGCGGGTTACTCAACTCCATTTCCTGAAGAAAACTGCAAAAAAAAAGGAAGAAATTTGAGTGATATTTAGCCATTGATCTAACCTGATTGAGGGTGGTGAGCCCTCCACGGAGGTTTTTTGGTGCTATCTCCGCGATATATATCGGAACCTATACATCAATACCAAATTAAGCACTTGTGCAATTTGTAAACTAATTAATGATTCATATATTTTTAGCAATTTACCACAAAGGAGAACACCCCTATCCCATATCCAGTGAAGAACCTGCCCGTATCAAGTGAAAATGCTCCCTGAAGTAAACGTTACAGCAACAAATATTAAGTAATAAAGACCACAGTCCCAAGGTTTAAAGATAATAGAACATCATAATAAGTATGATGGCAAAAATTATTATGCATAGTTTGTAGATTACCATGGCGAAAAAGATTGCAAGCCATCCCGCTATGCAGAAAACCGCGGATAAGGCCATGGCCTGTTTTCAACATCAGTAGATACACATAATTATCAGGAAACAGAAAGTAATGCCAGAAAGATTGGTTAAGCAGGTTGTACTTCATGCAGATATTGTTGTACAATAAAAAAACACATGTCTATGACATTCATATTATTATGTGCTATATTAATATTATGTCACCATGTGCATGTTTTATACGAATATGAATATGTGTCTGCACAAAGATATGGGACATGTGATCATACTAAATTACAAATTATGGACATTACTAAGTTAGTGTATCATGGTACAGTATGGGGGGAAAACCATTCTTGAGAACTGAAATTGAGTAGAGAAATATCAAGGGGAAATATATATATATATATATATATATATATATATATATATATATATATATATATATATATAACCGCACTTTTTATGATTTGACACTTACTCTCGTATTTCTTTCGTTCTTATATCTGTATGGGCATAACATGCCCAAATTCTACCTTATATTCCTCTCGTATTATTTGTTGTTTTACGAAACCAATTGTTTATTCTCAACATTTTTTTGTTTCATTTAGGGATCATTAATTCGTTTATACTATGAAATAATAAATTATAGGTACGAACTTACAAAACAACTCGTACGAAAATCTTTCCGGGTGAAAAGTGAAATATATACAAGATCCATATGATGACTAGGTGAATTTCAAATTCATAATTAGGTCAAGCACTTAGAAAGTACATGTGACATTATGCCAAAATTGTATTCATTAGAATAGTATAAAGATTTTCATAATTATCAGACAAATTATTTTAAAATCGTTCCAAATAATTTACTTAGATATGCACTTTGGTAACACTTTATATGTTTTTTTCCCCCTTTTGTCATATATTGCAGAAAGTAAACAAAGCAACAATCCATAAAGCATGAAAGATTAAAAAAAAACAAAATCCAAAAGAGACAAACTAATTGAAACATTTTGTATAAAAAGTTTATACCCCTTTTCGACCGATTGTGTCTGCAATTCTACCACTCGTGATTGCTCCAATCATGGCACCAATAGTCACTATCGAGCCAAAAAGGGAATACTGCAATTTTACATGGAACACATATATAGCTGAGTAATTCTATATTCAATCACGATAAAACCAAATTCAACGATGAAGAACAGTAATCTAATCTACCTCAGCAACCGATAGATTCAAATCAATGCTGATAGCAGATTGAGTAGGAGCAGAATATCCAACCTACAAATATTTAAATAAAAAAAAGTCCAAATCAACCAAACAAAACTTATAAAACCCTAAAAAACCTGAAAAAAACGAATTAATTAACTTCAACTTACACAGGATCCGAATTCGAGAGAACCACAAACGGCAACAGCAGTGCTTAGAAGAACCATAGCAATGGAATGATTGTGATCGATTTCTTCAGAATCATCGAGTTTTTTGGAAGCATCATCGATAAGCGGTTCCACCAAATCCTCAAGGCCTTTGTTATCCCCTTTCTCAATGTCTCTGTGCTCTGTAATGGCCATGATTGCAGGAAAAACAGAGCAAAGAATGGAGATATTTATTAATGATTAGGGTTGAAGGAGATATAAAAGGACAATATATAGGAGATGCATGTGGGAAGGAGGAGAAGAAGATGAAGAAGACTCCATGTGAGATGAAGCTGTATCTGACGTGGTTTTACGTGTCTGCCCGCTTCTCTCACCAATAACACTATTGTCACTTGCATGCTTAATTCTAAATTTGCTTGGATTTTTGTTGTCATCTTTTTTCTTTTTAATTAAATAATATTGTTCAATCATAATTCATCACACGTATTTTTATTTTCTTTTTCTTTTTTCCTTTTTTAAATAATATCTTTTTTCTAAGTTTGTTATAAAACTAAATCTATCGTCAAAATTTTTTAGATCAAGACTATTAATATATAACTCTATTTTTTTTTACTAACAAATGATTTGAGATTCGATTTTATATCAAAAAAAGATAATGAAACAATATCTTTTTGTCAATGAAGTAAACATAAATTTATTGTTTTGTCAAAATTGAATTTTATGTTATTTTTTGGTCAAAAAAATTATGTTATCTTTCTTGTCAAAAATTAAATTTTATGTTACATATTCTTGTACTTTGCCCTTACTTTGTCAACAATTATTACATCATGCTATTGATATTAACGAATTAAATTATTAAGATAATATGATTTAACCAGATTTTGTGTTTATTTTAAAATTATTAAATTTATTATTTATTTAAATCGGATATTTTGCTTAACACGTTTTAATATTTATGGTTTTGTATGTGATAATTAGCTAATTAGAAATTATTAAATGATATCGGTGGGTGGGATTGATCTGGATTTATGAGTTTTCTTAATACAATTTATTAGATATTTATTAGATATTTGATATTAGTTTTTTTATCATATATTATTGTTATATTAAATGTTGGATCGTTTGTATGAAGGGATTATTAAAGGATGTTTTAATTTTATAATTGAAAACAACTAATTATTAGCTAAGGTGTACACAACGTACGTACGTTTGAAACTTTGAATATGTCAAAAGTGGATTCACCTTATCAAAATGATAAATAATTAATTATGCTGTTGGATATTTATGTTTTTTAATAATATTATTAAAGAAATATATGATATTTATGTATTTATTATCTTATTAGTTTTTAGGATAAATACGAATATTTGCTTTTATTAACGTTTTGATAAGACAATATAATTGTTTGATTAAAATTTTAATTTAAGAATAAATTATAAAAATTGGTCTTCTGGTTTGTTTAAAATTATGAAAATGGTCCCTTAACTTTTAAAGTTGCAGTAGTAGTCACTCAAACTATTTTTTAGTTGTAGAAATAATCTTTCTGTTTCTAAACTTTTTAAAATGACGATTTTGTTTTTTTCTCAATTACAACTTTGGCCTCTCTGCTATTTAATTTAATTTCAAGTTTGGCCATTTTCTTAAGTTTCTAGTTTTGATTTATTTTTGAAATATTAATTTAACAAATTATGAGTTAAATCTTTGTTAAATATATTATAGTTATTTATACATTTTTTAAATAAATTTTTATTTATTTATTAAAAATTATTATTTATTTATATGGTTAATTTAGTTAATTTACGCCTCTTTTATGTATTCAATTTATATCATTTATATTTTATTTGTTAACCTATTGTCCTATTTGTATATTTATATTTTGTTTTAATTATTATTTTTACAAAAAATATATAAATTTAGGTTTTTGTTCGTTTTAAATTAAATATTTTGTTTGGCTAATGCATTTCAATTTAAATTTAATACTTTATGACTATCAATGTAAATATTTTGTAACGTTAATACGTTTTGATTTAAATTGAGTATTTTATTTGTATTAATTTAATTATTATGTCAGGCCAATACGTTTTGATTTAAATACAATATTTTGATGGTTTTGATTTACAATTTTGTACATTAATACGTTCTATTCTTTTTCACTTAAAATTTTTATTCATTGTTACTTAAGTATTAACATAGTAAAATTGTAAATCAAAACAGATGAAATGTTAAATTGAAATCAAAATGTAATGTCATAGCAAAATAATTAAATCAAAATTAATTAAATAATAAATTTAAATCAAAACGTATTAGCATAACAAAATTTTTAAATCAAAAATAATAAATTAGTAAATTTAAATCAAAATTTATTAACGTAGTGAATCAGTAAATTAAATCAAAATTTATTAACTTAATGAAATAGTTTGATGGAAAAGTATAATTGATAAAAATATACAGATAGTTTAACAAATGAAATATAAAACAAATAAAATAAATAGGTATAACTAATAATAATAAATATTACAATAATATATATATAAGTTTATAAATTGAAGGACCATTTCTGCAAGTAAAAAATGGTCCTTCAATTTTCATAATTTTGAATAAACCATATGAATCATTTTTGTAATTTACTCTTAATTTAATTATAATTCTAATTAATTGACTTTATTTTTATGATACCAAATAATAAAAAGCGATATTTCGCTTTTTTATGTTATCATAATCATACCCACTGTCTTAATTTATCTAAATAAAATAAAATAATTGAACTAATGTAAATCGTTGCCAATAGTTGTTTGCACTTTGCGCAACTTGGGTGCAAAAAATCTTTTACCCTTACTTTTTTTTTTGTAATCATTCCTATGTTTAATTTTTAAATCTTTAGCGTTTAATTTAATTTATAGTTTTTAAAACAATCAATGTATCACACGGTCAATAATTAGTTAGAATTAAAGGAAAACTTACATATTTTTCTTTTTTTGTTGAAGAAAGAAGGTCTGCCAGATTGAAGGAAGAACCCAGAAAAATGTACGAAAGAGACTCTTGAAGATTGATTGCACAAAGAGCAAAATAACAATATTTTAGAACAATTATATTTTATGATCTTTTTATTTTTTGTAAAAATGTAATTATTCTGAAAAAAATAAAGGAAAATTATACAAAAAACCAACGTACTTTTAATATTTTTTGATTAATCCATTGTACCAAAAACGTCTACATAAAAGTTTTTCAACTTTAAATTTTTTATGAATTGTGTTGTTTTATGAGTTTTTTAAAAAAAATTCAGAAGTTTTTCATAAAAAAATTTATAGTTATAAGACTTTTATGAAAACATATTATGTATAGTGGTTTTTACGAAAACATTTTTAGTTGAGGGACTTTTGTGAAAGCATTTTTGGTACAATGGATTATACGAAAAATACTAAAAGTGCATTGTTTTTTTACATGATTTCCCCAAAAATAAACCTCAAAGTTGGATTTTTTTGAATTAAAATTTTCAATCGTTTTTTATTCTACAAAAAACCTCAAACTGACTAAAACTTATCAAAATGAAGTTTTTTTTAAAAAAAAAACTTACAACCTGATAAATCAGTTGTAAATTATTGACCAACTTTTCGTCTCTGACGAACTCATTTGTCTATTTTTTATGATTCAAATCCACATTTTTGTTTCTATGTTTTTTGTTGAAATTTACTTTTTCGAAAAAATTTTGGTGGTCACTGATGACTTGTCAACCGTGACATGTGACTTCAACCAGTTATAACTGGTAATATCTCATTTCCTTGAGATTTGTTGTTTGAAGTTTTTTGTTTAATGAAAAATAGTTGAGAATTTTAATCGTAAAAATGGTCCAACTTCATGTTTCCACACAAACATCTCATTGTTTTATTGTTGGAAAAATAAAAATAAATGTGATATCTATATATATGTGTGTGGGGTTGGAGTCATTACATATCCTTAATTTTGTGTTGAATTATAAAACTAATATAGACATAGTATTATAATATAGTACTCAAGATAAAATTTCATTGATCTCTTACATCGCATTATTTAAAAATTTATCATGTTAGGTATTAATTAGTGTTATAACTTATATATATATCTTTATAATAATTTTAATTTATTAATTAATTAACAATAGTCCTAGACCAACCAAACCAAAGTTTATATACATACATTTTGCATTACAACCTTGTGGATATGTTTTTTAAAAGTTAGATTACAAATTGTAATTATGAAAATATCTTTTAAATTATTATTAAATATCGAATAGATATTTATGGTTGTCGCCATGGATGATTGATTAGGATGATCGATGCATGCATGCTATAAAAAGACAAATTATTGCATAGAAGAAGATCGAAGAAGATGAAGAGTGATGAGTGAAAAATTATATATGTGATATGAAATTTATATCTTACGTGGTTTTATTTGACCGTCCGCTTCTAGATCTCATCAATAATTTCATTTGTCATTTGCATTTCAATCAATTCACACAATTTTATAATATTTTATTTATAGTGCTAGGATCAGGACCGTCTCATGTTTTTCGTTGGCACTGCATGTACACATAATTAAATATAAAATAAACCGTTAAATATGATTAATTTAAAGGAAAAATTTTCATATATACATTTCATAAGCTTCATAATATCATAAATATCCAACTTACAATTTAATATCATATATATCTCTCCTAAACTTCATAATATTACATATACCCAACTTATTCTATTAATATCACATATATCCCTCTTAAACATCATTAATATCATTTACACCCAAAATCATTAATTTAATTATTTTAAAACTCGTAATTAATGTTACTTATTAATTAATAATCATTATATTCTTATTTATTTATCATTTTAACTAAACTTCATAATATAATATTTATCCAATTAAATTAGCTCTTAATGTTATATCCTGCACAGTAATTATATATAATCACCATATAAATTATTGCTCTTAAAGTAAATTAATATTAATAATACATTTATTGTGAAACTTTATTTGTCTAAAAAAATTGACTTCTTTACTAATTAAAATAACCATATAATATATTTACTAATAACATACAAGTTTCATCCGGTAATTTTCATATTATAATTATTAAACAAATTATTATAAAACTGGACTTTAAATATATAAGGTAAATTATATATAATCTTATCGTCAAAACGTTAACACAAAATCTACACAACTAATAACATCAGATATCAAGTAATTACTCAAATATTAGATTAAATATAAAAAGTAAAAAAAGTAACTAAAAATCAATAATTACAAAACGAAAGAAAACTTGAAAAAAATTAGAAACAAATGTACATTGAAAACAAAAAATATATACTAAATTAAAAAAAAAGACAAAATGCGATACAACTTTAAAATTCGAAAAGAAAATAATATGTATTGTAAGTTGTTGTAGGTAAACTATGGGAAATTGAGTATATATGAGATTATTATGATGTTTATAAATGATATATATGATATCATAATTTTAAGTTAGATATATATGATATTATGAAGTTTAGGAGGGGTATATATGAAATTCTCTCTATTTTAAATGGTAAATTGGTCATTTTGAGATCGATTTTCAAAACGTAAATATATAGGAGGTCGTGAATGACAAATATGAAGTGTTTATGTTGTATCGATTGAGCTTTTAAAATTGTATATACCAAGTAAATTTTTGTTCGTGTTCTGCTATGGATATACGAATTGAAGCTTAATTTATTATTTTTATTTATGCTGATGTAGAAATTTAACTAATCAAATGATAGAAATGAATTTGTTTATAAATCTAAGATTATGTATTTATGATATATATAGATATAAATATAATGTATTTATATTACATTATAGGACTATTATATTTATTTTGTTTTAAAGTAATTAACATGCCACTAAAATTTTATAACAATTTTTTGCAGAAATGAGCTATAATAATTCAAGTAAATTTGTAACTAATTATAACATATTTTTTTCGGATTCTTTGTTTATATATTATTTAAATGAAACTAATAAAAATAACATAATATTAAACCAATAAAAATAATTTATACCTAATATTGATGGCAGTAACTAATTGGTGCCATTGGCAAAACTTCATTTTAAATAATGTATAAGATGTATTTTAGTAAACCTCAACTATTAAAAAGTAATTTTTTTTAATAACGAATTTAGTAAATAATATAATAAAATGATATTCAATAATATTTCTGACTAGAGTAATATTTGTATCTATAATAATAGTATATTAATAAATTAAAGAAATAATTAATGATGATAATATAATATGTAATTAATAAAAATAATTTTATAAACAAATATTGACGTTAGTAATTAATTGGTGCACATTAGCAAATCTTTATTTATTTTATGATATAAGGTGCATTTTAGTCAAATCAAGATATAACACTATGTTTGGTACAGAGAAATAATGTCAGAGAATTGAAAATAAGAGGAATTCTCATGTTAACAAACATGAGAATTCCTCTTATTTCCACTTCCCTGACCTTAATTCTCTGTACCAAACGCACCCTTATCAGTTGCATTTTGCTTATTGTACTTTCTTGAAAATAATATTATATCTTGATTTAATTTTGTTATCTTATAAATAAAAAAATATTGAAATGTTTGGTTATGTTGTATAAAAGAGTATTAGTTAGATTTTATTTTAGAAAATCATATAAATTTAATACTCAACTAATCTTTTTTATTAAAACTATTGCATTATATTCAAATAGCGATAATATTTATGATTTATAAAACAATTTTCTTTTTACCACTTGCAAACCTTTAGATTATCTTTTCTGCATATATGAAAAAAAACTACAAACATTTAATATATTTTAAAACAAACAACACCTGATTAATACATTTTTATTAAGACATAAAGTAAAAAAAAAAAAAAAAAAAAAAAAGATTTTAGCAAACAGGGTTGTTCATCAAACATATTATTGAAACCAAATATTGAAGGGGTTTAGAAACGTCTGAATATTGCTAAAGTAGATTATGTCTTGTGAAACAAAATATCTAGTATATATATATCAAATGGATAAATATGTTATAAGATATTTATATATTTTAATAGGAAATTATTTAACGTATTAAAAAATAAATAAAGTATCTTGCTTCAAGTTTTTATAATTAATTAATTCCATATTATAAAATATCAAATCTTATCAATCAAAATACGGGAAGTTATCCTCACTTAAGGGTGTTTGTTATTGAGTTTTTAGAAAAAAAAAAACATGTTTTTCCTTATATTTATTTTTTTCTACTTTTTTTCACAAAAGCAACTCATTAACTATTTATCTAAAATTAAGTTTTGTCTCATATCATCTATAGTTGCCAAACATTTCTTTTCTCATCTAAGTTATAAAAAACTCTAATAAAAAAAATAGGTTTAAAACTTAATCTCAAACACTCACTTATACAACATGTTTATCTAAAATTAAATCAAATTATCAAAATAAATTGTTAAACTTATAAGTTAATATTACAGGAGCGATTTAACGGTTTATAACAGAGGTAACGGTTTATACTTTATAACAAAGGTATTTCAAAATGTTATATTGTAATTAAAATACAAATTAAACTAGAATATTATATACATGATGTTTTTGATAAATTTACAACTTTAAATGATAAGCTAAACACTTAAAAACTAATTATTTAGAATATTATATACCAAAATTTTTTAAAATTTCCGTTTCATTTTTCATAAAAAATGAAAACTTGTTTACTTAACAACAATTTTATAAAATTTCATTTCAATATCACTTTTTATATTCTCACTCTTACTTTTTTATTACATATCCTATATTTCTTTATAAGTTTGTCTTTCTCTCTTTTACTTTTCTAACATTTATCCTATTTTCTTATTTTATAATCACTTATCTTACTTTTTTTAAAACTATTTGTGGATGTTGATAATTATTTTGAAAAAACTAAATAAGAAATAATGAATAAATAATTTGGGACGGACAAGTATCAATGATGATCCAAATAGTTTAGCAAACTATGTTGGAATTTTTAAGATGTCCTCTTAGGCCACATGGAGTGGTCTCGGTATGCCTTCGGTACCGAGCTCGGCATTGGGGGAACACCGCCCCGAGGCCTCGGCAGCGGCATCAACGGACGCGGCAACGGCATTCAAATGCCGAGACCCATTTCACATTATATATATATATATATATATATATATATATATATATATATATATATATATATATATATATATATATATATATATATATATATATATAATTATATAACTATTAAAATAATTTTACTCCCTATATATACAAGGGATAATTGCGCAAAAAACCTTAAAGTTGGATCATTTTTGTGATTAAAACCCCTAACCATTTTTTGTTGCACAAAAAACCTCTAACCGGTAAAACCTTTGAAATTAGGACTTGACCGGTTATAATAGGTTGCTATGCTTACATGGCATACACGTGGCGTCCACATGGCAAACCCAACTTACGTGGCGCCTACATGGCGCTACATGTATAATTCTTAAACTGAAATTTTTGCATAAAAAACCCCGAAATTGGTGACTTTTTCGATTAAAACTCTTAACTATATTTTTCTCACCTCTAACCAACAATAATATTTACCGTTTCTCTTCTTCTCTACCTGCGGCAACTCCGATTACTCTATACCCTCTTTATGTTCAGTGGTGTTTATTTTATGTATGTATGTTCGATTAACTTTTGTCATTTAACCTTGAATTTTAACTTCAATTGTGCTGATGGAATCGATTTCATTTTGTATTCACGAGTTGCATTTTTAAGTTCACCTTTATGTTTAATTTCATTTATTTATGTTCCATTTTAACTTCTGAATATGATCAGCCAGAGCAGTGAAGTTCGCTAGTCTAGAGGGTGAAGGTTTTATTGGGAAACAAATTTTTTTGTTTAATAAATAAAATTTTAATAAATATCCATGTCATCAAAATGCAATCAGTGAAGACTCAATTTTAATTATCTTTATTGGTTGGAGGTTTTTTATCAAATGAAAAATGATTTGAGGTTTTAATTGAAAAAACTAAACAAGTTGGAGGTTTTTTACGAAAAAATCTATTTAAAAATTTTACACGTCATCAAGTTGCAACTGGCTAAACCGGTTGCAAGTCAGATTTTGTGAAAAAAAACCCAAATTTACAAAGTTTTAACCGGTTAGAGGTTTTTTGTGCAATGAAAAATGGTTGAGGGTTTTAATCGCAAAAATGATCCAACTTAGAGGTTTTTTGCGCAATTTCCCCTATATACAACACACATTCATTCATTATCTCATATATATTCTCTCATTACTCTCTCTACCCACATTTCAAATTCAATTTCAAAAAAATGTCTTCATCATCTACATCTTCGGAAGAAATAGAATACCTCTCGGAAGCGATAAACACAGTCTCAAGAGCTGCTCGGGACGTTTTAGAGTTACGAAATAAAGAAGAATGTGAACTGTCACGTCCCGCAAAATCAAGAAAATATATAGAAAGGGATCTTGAATCTGCACACGATCGTCTAATGAGTGGTTATTTCGCCGAGAATGCCATTTTACAAGGGTATTATTTTCGTCGCCGTTTTAGAATGCAAAAGTCGTTATTTGTACGTATTGTTGACGATTTGACGAGATAGAGTGTCGGTACTTTCAACAGAAGATGGATGCCAGAGGTGCGGTTGGATTTTCTCCGATTCAAAAATGTGCGGCCGCTCTTCGTCAATTAGCATACGGGACATCCGCAGATGGTTTGGACGAGAGTTTCAGAATGTCTTCTCGTGTCGCAAGAGAAAGTCTTGATAAATTTTGTAAGTATATTCTGCGAGTTTATGGCCCTAAATATTTACGCAGACCAACGTATAATGATATACAACAATTATATGCTCATCATCCTAGCGTTCATGGTTTTCATGGTATGCTTGGAAGTTTAGATTGTCTCCATTGGAGTTGGGGAAATTGTCCTAACGCGTATAAAGGTCAATACACTTGTGGTGATCGTGGTCACCCAACAGTCATACTTGAAGCGGTAGCTTCACAAGATCTTTGGGTTTGGCATGCCTTCTTCGGTGTCCCGGGGTCAAATAATGACATAAATGTGTTGAATATGTCACCACTCTTCAATAAAAATTATGACGGCACGACACCCGAATGTCCATTTGAAATTCGTGGCTCTACGTACAAGTACGAGTACTATCTTGTTGATGGATATACCTTGATTGGCCCACATTCGTGAAATCATTTTTCGGCTCCAATCGATGCTAAACGAAAAAGATTTAAGGTGGCCCAAGAAAGAGCTCGAAAAGATGTGGAACGATCGTTCGGTATTCTCAAAAAGCGTTGGCAAATATTGAAGCGCCCGTCACCTTTTTATCATGTGGAGAAAATGACAAAAGTAATGTATACGTGTATCATATTGCATAACATGATTATAGAAGATGAAGGGAACGCAATATGTCAATATGATGAAAACGAAGTCACTCCAACAACAATACCAGCGGAGATCGGTAGTAGTGCGTACATGGCTCGACATTCGGAGATACGTAAAACTGAAGTGCATAATAATCTTCGTGCCGACTTGGTTGAATATATTTGGGGTGTTCAAAACATTGATCTCAACGTTGATCCGGTTGATGATTTTGAAAACGAATATTCGAACCAAGACTTTGCGTAGATTAGTTTTCATTTTAATGTTTATATTTTTAAGTTGAATGTTATAATTTTTAAATTGAATGTTTTATGTTATGTTTGATTTTAATATTATTAACTAAATGTTATTTTTTATTTCAATATTTTTATTTTAAGTTTAAAGTGAAAATTAAATAAATCGAATGGCAACCACACCCTCGGAATGGCATCAAAATGGCATTCCATGGCAAAGCTGACGTGGCGGCAGTTTTGAGTGGCATCCATGACAACGAGTCCCTTTGGCCTTATGTTTTGTATAATGATTTGGGTTTATTATGAAAAAAATTAACATTTTTCACGTTCTCGTCCGTTCATGTTATTTTTTTTCATAAAAGTTCTTAAGTTAATTTTTTCTTTTTGATTTAGTGAAATTTGGATATTAGAACCTTGTTATAATTAGTAAACCGGGTTTTAAAAATTGAAAAAAAATGTGTTCTAATGTCCAAATTTTTTTACTAATTATAACAGGGTTCTAATATCCAAATTTCACTAAACCAAAAAGAAAAAAATTATTTTAAGGACTTTTTATGAAAAAAAAAAAATAACATGGATGAACGAAAACAAAAAAAAAACATATTGGTTTTTTTCCCTAATAAACCAAAAAATAAAAGAACATAATTTTATTTAATTTATTTCGTCTTCCTAATTTCCTTTCGCATTCCTTCATTCAAAATGTTTCAAGAATAGAGAGCAAAGGCCTTTTCCAACCTTTGCTTCAAGTTTGAAGAATGAGAAATCTATTCCTAAAACATACTTCATTATTTTAAATATTAAGATAATTTTGAAGGAATAAAAAAATTTCTTCAAATACGAAGGAATACTATTCATTTCTTCATATAAGATATATGGTTAGAGTTGAAGTTAATTTGAAGTAGGGATGTAAACGGTTCCGAAACCAGACCGAACCGAACCGAAACCGATTTAACCGAAACCGAAAATTGAAGATTGTGAGAACCGATAACCGAACCAATAATTGTAACACGGTTCCGGTTCCGGTTCGGTTATGGTACAAGTATTTCGGGTATGGAACCGATTAGAACCAAAATTTACAAAAAAAATATATATATACTTACATATTTTTGTTATAACAAGATATAAACAAAAATATATATATATTATAACAAGATATAAACAAAAAAACACGATTAACGTTTTATTATACTTTTGCCAAAAAAAATATTTTTGTTATGAATGTCAACGTGAAGTATGGATTTTCAACCTGAACAATTCCTAATGGATTTTCAAATCTAGATTGCTTTTGGTTAACGTTTTATTGAATGTAAATCTTGATAAAATATCATTCTGAATTACTTCTTTAACTATAGTGATATATTCTTAATTATTGATTGTATTTTAAAAATTGCTTGTTTTTAGAACAAAGTGGATTTGATCGATGCAATTAATTCTTCCAAGTGTTAGGTATGGTGATGATTGAGGAAGACAACCATCAAATAATCTTTTGTTTTTCACAATTCCCATCATGAGTTTTTAAATTTTCTTGGTATCCATGCCATGGACTTTTCGAATTCTTGGTTTCATACCCGATATAACCGAAACCCGCAGAACCGTTAACCGAATAACCGATAACCGAAAATTAAAAATTATAAGAACCGATAACCGAACCGAATACTAAAAATCGGTTCCAATCGGTTCCGGTTCCGGTTCGGTTTCGGTTCGGTTTTCCGGTCATTCCCCACATCCCTAATTTGAAGTATGAATATTCTTAAAAGATTTTATATTTTTTTTTTATATTTGAAGATGAAGAAATGACCTGGTTGAAGATAGCCTAAGAGCTTCATATTCGTCGTCCTCACCTTCCTTTATTTTTCTCCCACCATCTTTATTACTTTCTTCAACAAATGGTTATATGTTTGCATAGCTTACATCTCAATTCTAACAGTTTGTTAAAAAGTAATATTTTTATAGAACGACATCTCTAACACGGTTAACTCGATATCTTTAAGACTTTAAATTGACCTGCGAGTAATAAACAGTGGGATGTTACAAATTATGGATAAAATTAAATTACATTAATATGAAAAACAGTTAAAGTAAAATTAAAACAAAAAGAACAAATAAATAAGACATATAAAATATCAATTTATATAAAGTTAAATTAATTATACATTATATGCTATATATTATATATTATATTTAATTAAATATAAAAAGTTAAATTAAAGTAATATATTAATTAAAATAATTGATTATGTTTATAATTTAATTAAATAATTGTTTTTAATTAATTAAATCTATTTTAATATATTAATTAAATAAAATATTAATTCAATTTCAAAAGACAATTTCATATTTCAGACGGAAATCAATCTCTTAACTTACAGACTGACCTTTAGAGGTTTAGATCTCATAAGCCTAAAATTTTCATTTAAGATCTAAAATTCACTTAAATTTGAAATACAGGAAACAATATAACATCACTTAAAATTTGAATTTTAAATTTTTTGACGAATTGAGATTTAAAAATGTCAAAACAAATGGACTGTTAGGCACTGGTTGTTTGCATTAGGATTTAAGACATTCTTAAATAAGTTTAAAATTTAAATTTCATAATTAAATTTACTTTAGATTGTTTATTTGCATTCAGAGTTAAAAGATTGGTACATCTAAAATTATATCTTAATTCTAATAGAAAGATCAATCTAAAGTCAACTTAACAACATCTTAATTTCATATTTAATCAAACTATTAAATTTTAACGTGATTTTTAAATTTCAAACATTTAACACTCTTAAAAAATAAAGACCGCCTAGTATTCAGTGAATAGTGATGAAGTTTGAAATTAGTTATAGGGTTAAAATTGAAAAAACTTCGTCAAAAGATAGTTCGGATTTTGATTGTTGACGCAAAGTGTTAGAGTCTCATTGGATTAAATGTAATTATTATATTAATATTTATTATTAAATTTTGGTCCAGTGAGCAGGCGGGCCGGGCCATCTTAGTGTTCAAAGTTAGAATAAAAAAGAGCAGTAATTTTCAATTCATGTAAGCCCATTATTTTGTTTTTTATTCAGCCCGTTATCCAGTCCAAGATTCATTTAGCCCAATAGAAATTCTAGATTAATTTTAGTTAACTGACTGCAGGAGACTTCATGACCACACTACGATCGTTACACTGTTAACGACGTTCAGAGAATTCAAACAAGAATGGCTACGAGCCTACGAGCTTGGCAAAAGCAACTCATCATTTTTTGGCCACCTTGAATTGAGGACTCCTAGCCACAGATCGGATTTCTTAGCTGATCCAATTAGATAATACGATCCTACGATCGATCCAACGACTGAGCTTGCTAAAAACGATCCTATAGCGATCATACTCAAAATTATTTGGTGAGACTTTCGTATGATCTCATACGATCTTAGTCACAATCTTAACAACTACCATAACAATCATAGTTTGTTTTTTTAATTTTTATATGAAATATATTAATGTTAAGGGAAGGGGCCTCAATTATATGTTTTTTTTTGGAGTATTAAAAAAGGACTAGTTATAATTAATTATAGATCATACATTTTTATTTTTTTAAATTGTATTTTTAATTCAAAAACAAAATTTAAGATGACTATATTAAAAAATAAATAAATTTGATGGAATTGTAGATAAATTTTTATAAAGCAGTATTGATGATGAATTCATTAATAAGATTATTATATTATAAGTAAAATACAATTTAAATCAAATACACCTTAGAGCATCCGTAATAATAATTGCTTTCAAGGGTATAATAAACATGTCACTCTTCATTTATAACGTTCTATTCAACATCCATAATACATTCTAAGAAAATTATTAATTTAGACCCACTTACTACTTTATTATGTTTAAAATAACTTTAATATATTATATTTATCTTAAATCATTATTTTTTTTCCCTATCACATATATTAAAATTTTATTCTTATTGTTTTTTTTATATTTTGCCAACTTTATATAATAAATACTTTTATTTACAAATCCGATGAATAGTAAAACTCACAGTCATACACCTCCAGCAGGAAGGTAAGCATCCGACTTATTTTATTATTATGTACATGATATCTACTTGTTTTTTTTTCCTCTTATAACATTTGATATGACACATTTTATAAAAAAATTAATATATAATTCTGATCGCATTATTTTTATGTACAATATGTTATTAAATTTAGGGTTAATATTGAAAAAACCCTATCAACTTTTTTGATTTTCGTGATTAAGTTCCTAAACTTTTTTTTTCTTATTTTAAGTCCCTAAATTATTTTTGACTTATTAAAAAGTGTATGTCTGACTTGTTACCAAACAAGTTACCTTATATTTTTTTACTTGATAAACGTTGGAAAAAATCCACCATTTTTTCATATTTTAAGAATTAAATCTTTAAACTTTTTATTTTATCAGTTGTGTATTAATGGCTAATCTGGTAGCCGGTCAAAAATCTATACATATTAATAAAAGAAAACAATTTTGTACAAGTGTCATTCTCTAAGAATATCATTTTTTTCGTTTTCCCGCTCTTTCCTAATTTAGCACATAACCATAATTAATTTAATTCAATGGAAAGTAAATAAAATTTGTTTTTTGATTTGTTTCCTAATTTTGCAACTCAATTAATCAACTAAATTAATTATATCAATGATAATATAATTAATAATTTTCTTGATGCAATACCTTACAACTAAAACCTATATTTATATCTATGTATATTAATAAAAAAATTTCATCATGTAGTCATAATATTACAAAATAATTTTTCACCACCATATTTTCTTATTAAATTAACCATTATTAGGTTAATGGAACATGAAAACACATATTCATTTTTGCAAAGGCTAATTCTGTTTATTCCCATCATTTTTAATTATATAATTTATATACTTGTTAGGTCAAATTAATATAATTTCATTATTAATTTATTTTTGGTATCTTTATAATAATAGTTTAGTAGTTATATATGTTTTAAGATAAAAATCATTTATAAAATATACCCATGTAATACATGGGCTAATAGACTAGTATCTACTTTAAAATAAGACAAACACATTTTAGAGATTTAAACAATTGGAAAAAAATTTAGGGGTTTAATTGAGAAACTACAAAAAGTTGATTAAATTTTTTTAATTTTAACCCTTAAATTTATTACCAGCTTATTTCATGAAATAAGCAACTACTGCTTGTTAACTAAATAAAAATTACTAGTTGGAAACATAAATTCAAAAATTATTTGTGTTATCTTTAATCATTAGCAAACTAATCATTTATGTCGTTAAATAAGTTGTTAAAATATCTGACTTACTTTAAAATTTTTAAATGCTTATGATGATATAAATTATTCAAAATAATATTTAAGTTTATGATATATTTTTTTAATGTATATATAATAAAGGAAAACATCAAAATGTTACGTGTGATACAACAGAATAGATAAATATAAATTTATATATTTAAAATAAAATACATTTAAATTCATTTGATTATTTAAAATCCTTAAATATTAATAAATAATTAAATCTATCTACCATTTGTCACCATCTAATGATGTAATTTGTCATCATTATTTTTTTAAAAAATTTGTCAATCTATTAATTAATCTAAATTCAATTAACAGATAATCATACCAATCTGTTTTTTCTTAACTAAAACTAATATTTATATATTATAATTTTTATCTAAATACATTATATATAAATAACTTTTATTAAAATGTTCAAGTAATACGTATTTGAAAAGTACAAAATAATTAATAAAAACATTTTAAATAACAATTCTGATTAGAAAATACTTTATGTGTTGATTTGTTATGTTTTATATGTTTATTAATTTGAATTATAAATCAATTTTAAATCTAAATCTAAATCTTATCACATCTATATTTATATATATATTTGTGTTTATACTTTATAAATTTAAAGAATATATTAAAAATAAATACACATATACGTAAAAAATTTTAAAATTTTAAAAGTAATGAATTGGTAAAAATGTATTTCATCTCAATTTATTTATTGTAATAAAATATAAAAATATTATGTTATATATAAACTAAAATCCCCATTAATTTTACTTAAAATACATTAATTTATAAATAAACATCGTAAAGAGGTATTAAATATTTATATTTATTAATAAAGCTAGTAACATAATAATAATTAAAACTTAATATCTATATGTTTTAGTTTTTCATTCTACTATATAAATAACATTTATTAAAAATATTCAGGTAATAGCCAATAAACTAGTTAGTTGACCTTTGATGGTCAAATGTATTTTATTTTAATAATTTAGTCCCAAGTTTTTTTGCAAGAAAATAAAGTTTAAAGGAGGAGGAAGGGGTCTTAGAAGGTGTTTGGTTTTGCATTATGAACGAATAGCTTTTTACGTTACAATAACGCAAATAATTAGTTAAAAGTTTTTAGATTGCATTATGTAATACGTGGTTATTTGCGTTTAGAATTGATCCTACCACATTTTTTCATAAGTTAAAAAATGTAGCTTATTTGCTTAATAAGTGATTATTTGGTCATTTTACAAGTTAAAACGCAAATACTAACACTTTAAAAACTGATTATTTTGTAGTTATGATGGCAAACAAAACAAAAGCTAAACCAAACACTAAATTTTCAACAACACATTTTGTTAGGACTATTATCTGATTATTAGTTTTCAAAACGCTACAACACTTTTTTAAACGCAAATCCAAACGCCCTCTAAATAAATAATCATGTATCGAAATCGAATCCGATTTGAGAGTGGGACTCTTGGCCCATTCAACATAACTTACAATGATGGATAACATTCAACGATTATTAAATTACCATTTTTGATGATGCTTTTTTATTATTTCTATAATTGAGTATCCTATCTACAAGGCGACAAACAGGCGGTGAATAGAGTACATGTGGGCTTTCTTTTCATTGGTGTTTTACCGTCATCATTTATGCCGAAGATTGAATTTTCCAACTTCTAAAAGTTATTTGTTTATATAAATTACGGATACCCATTTTGTATGTAATCTCAGTTTTCCCCTTTAAGCCTTTAAATAAATGTGCAAGCCTTGATTACCTTTTCTTTTTGTCATAGAATCTTGGAAGGTTTTTTTTTTTGATAAGTTTTGGGAAGAAGGGGTTGACATGGAAGGGGGTTCGAGCAGCAAGTTCAAGAGGGTATGCGTTTTCTGTGGAAGTCACCCTGGTCATCGGGAAGTATTTAGTGTTGCTGCTACTGAACTGGGAGATGAAATGGTTAATTGGTTTCCTTTAATTCGCTTGTTTGATGTTGTTTGATTGGATATGTGACTGTTCTTGGTGGTGCGCCATCTGTTTGATAAAAAGTCTCTGAGAAAATGGTTTCTTGTCGAGTTGGTGTTTGATGTTTTAATCATCTATCCTTGTTTTTTTCGATTTAATGCTGTGATTATTTTGTTATTACAGGTTATTTGAATTGGATAGATGAATGATTTTGGTGGTGTGATAAAAAGACAATCCGAACATGGTTGCTTATGTAATCGGTGTTTGATGTTTTCGTCATTAACCTTGTTTTTATTTACTATTTGGATGTTGTGATTATTTTGTTTCCTTTCGTAACCGGAGGGATTTGAATCCGATATGCGACTGTTGGTGAAAAAGACTCTTGCATCATCAACTCTTGTTTTTCTTCTTCTGATAGAATGTTGTGATTATTTTGGTAGTTATTGTAATCACTTGGGATTTCAACTGGATATGCAACCGTTCTTGTTGGCGCGTCACCTGTTTGATAAAAAAAAAAAGTCTTAGAATTTGCTTTCTCGTAATGAAATTGGTGTTTGTTTTTGTTTTTGTTTTTCATCATGAAGTGTTGTTTTTATGGTTATTTTGAATTTATAATTACAGGTGAATAGGAAGATAAATTTGGTATATGGTGGTGGAAGTATTGGTTTAATGGGTATGATATCTCAGAGAGTTTTTGATGGAGGCTGCCATGTTCTCGGGTAATATACACAAACAGCAACCCTTGTTCTGTTTGATAATTTATATTAATAAAGCTCAGTCATCAAAGTATTCCTGGCTTTAATGAAATCATTATTGCTTACTCACTTGCAGGGTTATTCCCAGAGCTCTTGTACCTCTTGAGGTATTTATTTCCCCATAAATAAAATTTATAGTTCTTTAGTTTGTTTTGAGTTACCTACAACCCCTTTTGAGTCAAAATGGTTTGGTTTATTAGTTGGATTATGGTTTACAGACACAAATATGAAAAGTTTTTTAAAGTCATTGTATGTGTTCTTGTAAGGTGACGTAATTAGCTTGTTAAATAAGCATCATTTACATATTATTTCGGGATTCCCCTGCGACTTAGTAGGCACTTTCAAGGTACTTCAGCTCAAGAAACAAGACAACATATTTTATCTGTTGTACCAGTGACAAAAGAAATATGTATATAGTATATGTAAAATGCTGAGGAAGTGGAAACTTGTAGAAGAAATTTCTGAGGGAAATTATAATTTAACCTAGCTATATAATGAATATGTTATATAGGACACACATGACTGTTGGAGGAAAGTAATAGCGGAGAGGTCGCGGTGATTGTTTTAGGTGAGAAAATTAATTTGTAGTAAAATGCTAGATGCAAAATTGACTTGAGATATCAATTACTGTAAGCATAATATTACAACAAATGAATGTATGAATGCTTAGGGTGTGTTTGGTTTGAAGGACTTGAAGACTTTGTTTAGGATTTGAATTTCAAAATACTTACATATTATGTTTGGTTGAAAAGAGAGTTAGGAATCTAATTTCATTCAGCAAGCATTTGGTATTCCTCCAATCTCCTCTTTTCATCATCCTCCCTCTACCCCAATTGTTATATAATCCCTAAAACTAAGCCTTTTATAAATCTTTCATTTTTTAGTTCTAACATTTTCAAATCCTGCCATCTCAAAATCCTGTCATATCAAATTCCTACGATCCAAACGACACTTTAGTCTTGGATATAATGTGATTCATTGCTATCCCTACTAAATTTATGGTCTTCATAGTTCCGTGATATCACAATCACTGTCCAGTATGTTGGAATAACCCGATACCGACTTATACGTTGAATCACGGATGATCTATGAAAAAGATTTTCTATTGCATGATTCAGTGATTGGTAGTCTGTGTTTTCCAATTTTGGTAGATCTCTGGTGAAACTGTCGGAGAGGTACGAATAGTTTCAGACATGCACGAAAGGAAAGCCGAAATGGCTCGAGAAGCTGATGCCTTTATTGCACTTCCTGGTATCTTTCAAATACTGTCCAAGCTTTGTGATTTTCTTACATGAAAGTTTTTATTCACGATATAAGTACTTTCAGGAGGTTATGGAACAATGGAGGAAGTATTAGAGATGATCACCTGGTCGCAGCTTGGAATTCATAAAAAACCTGTGAGTTGACATTGTTTAGTGTTTGAGATCCTCAACCAGGGAATTGCTTCCATAACCCCCAAATTTATCTGCTCAGGTTGGCCTCCTAAATGTTGATGGGTATTACGACAGTTTGCTTGCATTATTTGACAATGGAGTCAAGGAAGGTTTCATCAAGCCAGGTGCTAGGCAAATTGTTTTATCAGCCTCGAATGCAATAGATTTGTTGGCAAAGATGGAGGTAGATATCGAAATATTTGTGTTAGGCACTCATTGCAAGAGATTCTTGATAAAGGCTTTTATATCTTTATATTTTACATATTTAATTAAATTTATTATTTTTGGGGTGCAGCAATTCTCGCCTATGCATGACCATGTTGCACCTCATGAGAGTTGGCAGATGGAGGAATTGGGAAACTATCCAAGACTCGGACATGATTCAAATTGATTTCGCTCCACGGCTACTGGCTAGGTACCAATCTCACATTGATTTCTAAAATGTGCATCTGAAGATCAACTTTATGTGCTGAAAATCTGCTTAGCCTTAAATTCTATGTACTTTTTACATCCTGTGTGGTTTTCATTGTGGTCAAGTCATCATTGCTATTATGCACATTGATGATTATTGTAGAAACAATCAATTGCTGTATGATTTATTGTTATCATCTTCGCTGCTTTCGCTTTTGATACTGCCCAAATTACATTGAAAAGAAGAAAAGGGCCAATTGTTTCATCTCTTGGTGAACAAAGGTCATCAAGAAACTAAATATCGTGCCATCGTTAAGTTCTTTGTAAATTGTAATAATCGGTAATTCTCCTGCTTTGTTACTCTATTTTTTTTGTTGCATCCATCTGCTAGTTTCAAAAAAAGAAGTCATTCTATATTTTGGCACCTGTCTCTGCTTTGGCATATTGATGGCTGCTATCATAGTACATACAAAAACATATGCAATGGCAGAATGGCTCTTTGATTCTGGTTACAAATCCACCATGATATAAAAATCAACTCCAAGGACTCACCATTGCAACACTCACAATAGGAAACATGCCTGTAGAAGATGGAAAAGTACCGCAATCCGGTTCTTTGTATAATATTATTGAACCGGATGTCTAAATGACAATTATAAAATTAAAACAATATTTATTATTATCTTAAGTATAATTATAAATTTAAAAAATAAATTTTAAATCAACTCAACTCATGTAATAGATTAGTAAATAGACTAGTTTATGAGATTGAAGACTATGTTTTTTTTTTAAAGATTACTACTGATCATCTTGGAAAAACAAGGTTTTGAAAACCATATTTTACAAAAGTAGGACAAGGATGCTCCTGAAAAAAAAAAATGGTAATTGAAGTTTGAAAAAGTAAATAATTATGTAGTGGAAAAAGAATGGGAAATAATATGATGAGGTAGTATTAGTATGATAATGGTATGGAGAGTGAATTATTGGGGTTGGGAAGGAGTAGTTTAGTTTCCTTTGCTAGGACAAAGTTTGCACCTGGAGAGGACCTTTTAGTTTTGGCCTTTTGGGCACTTTTGTAGGTTGTGGGGTATAATTAGAGGACCATTCCAGATGGCATATGTCCCTTCCCTAGATCAATGACTATGTCTATGATGCCATAAATTCATACTAATCTTCAATCCCAACTATATAGATTACCCTAGGGATGGGTTTTTTTAAACCGAAAACTGGTACCGAAGCGGGACCGAACCGATACGGTCGGTACTGTACCGGTACGTTCTGTCAGGTATTCGGTTTATGTAATTGTCATATTTCGGGATCGGTACTACCCGGTTTCGGTACCAGTAAAACCGGTATTGCCGCTACCGGTAAACTTTGACTCAAGTCAAGTAAGTCTTCTTCATGTCTTCTTCATCACCAATAAACTTTGATAATGATTTATTTTGTATGACTTGGTTTATTTGGAATCATAAACTAAAATATATTTTTATCGTTATGTGAGAATTGAATGGATGGTTACAACAAGTTGCTAAGTAAATTTGAAATGTTCTTTTTTGTTTATTTTCTTGGATTTTCGGTACCTAATTTGGTATAGTACCGTAAAACCGGTGCCGATACCGGGACCGAACAAGTACCGATCAATTGAATTTGGTTCGATATTCGGTATCCCAAATCGTCATAAAATTGTAACCGGTACCAAGCGGTACATTATTGGTTGGGACCGGTCCGGTACCGAACTCATCCCTAGATTACCCATAGATTTGATCATATATGATTTTACTAGTTTATGAACCACATATTACGTGGATAATTTTTAAAAAATAATTGGTTAAATAATATGTACGTAAACTTATAATTAATCCATATGAATATTAATTATTATTATAAAAAATTAAAGAAGAGTATAGTTATTTGTCAAAAATATTCGTTTATCTATATTTTTTTTATATGTGTGAATAATAGTTATTTCTTTAATACTCTTTTAAATTTTTATTTTTAAATTAACATGTTACGACTTAAACTTATTTATTTTAATATTTAATTTTATTTTTTATAATATACTTATATAGATATAGATTTTGAAATTTAAAATACTTTTCTTTCTGCAATCATGCATTCTATATAAAAGATAATTGGTGGTTATATATATTATTATTTTAATTTGAACTTGCTAATTTTAATCGTGTTTAAACTTAAATTAATATTTTAATATGACTTAATTTAAAAAGGCTTATGTCATTTTATTATTATTTATTGTTTGTTCAACTTAAGTTGGTAAACTATATCTCGCTTCTGTTATGCTATATAGTATTTCCAAAAACCATTTTAATATTACTATTAATTGTCATTAGTGAAACTTTTACTAACACTTCATATTAAATTTCACTTATGTCTTAACTCAAATGTAAACATACACTAACATAAATTTGCATGTATGTGAACGTACATTTATATGATGCATGATTTCAGACATTTAGAATGTGTGAATATGCGTGAAATTTATATATCATCTTTGTAATGTGAATTAAAACATATTTATGAAATTTTTTTTTAAAAAAAAGTATATTTACATATGCAGCGCACCAGAAGTTACCACTCATAAAAAACATTTCTTGAAATTGTTTTTCATAAACATGTTTTAATTAATAATACACAGATGATATATAAATTTAATGTACACTCACACATTCTAAATACATGAAATCATGTATCACACAAATGTAAGTTCACATATATAAAAATTTATGTAACTGTATGTTTACATCATTTTTAAGAAGTTAGAAGACATGAATGTATGTAAAACTTACATACTATCTATATAATGTTAATTAAAACATGTTTATGAAAAAAATTAAAAAGTTTTTTTTTTTTTTGCTAAAGTTAATAAAAAAAAACAAAACATTGTTTATATTATATGCATGTGTCAAATTTATTTAAATCGATATAATTGTAGACGTTTATATTTTATGCAAATTTGAAAAAGTTTTTTTACTAAATCTTAATTATGGGTAATTGTGTTCATGTGTTGAATTGAAACGACGTTTACAACTTTTATCAAACTTTAAAACAAATTTTAACACATGCGTAGAATAAAAACAACATTATATAAGTTTACCGATTTTAACAATGGCTTCATCTCCGTAACTGGTTAGTTACTAAAATCGATAAAAACACTATAATTTCATTTCTATTATGAACATAAATCAAATTATATTTTAATTTTAATAAATATTACAAATTTCATCAGGTCTATCTAGTAACTATTATAAATCATAATAATATTTATAGAGTCCTACTTTGAGACTTACTAATTCTTCTATCATTGTTTTTGGTTTTATGTTTTTCATATCCTTGTTTTTGTTTTCACAATTAGAATATTTCAACATTTTTAAAATCTTCAAACTATAAATAAAGATGAAATATCAATAATGGAAGTTAATTATATACATACGTGTCTTATTTTTCCTCCATGTTCATGAATGGTAAAACATGACGGTGTATCTACACAATTCAAACACTTCATCTAAATCTTATGAATTTAAGTTTAAAACAATTTCAGTTTTTCTAGTAACCATTTGAGAAGTTTTGCCTAAATTTATTAGTTTTTGTTCATCTTAGTAATCCAAACAACTAAAGATACAAATATATTCTAGCATTTAGCCATATAGAATTATGACTTATCACTGAACTTAATATACCAAAAATACTCATGAGTACACCATTAAGATAACCAATATCTTAATAAAGATTTGCAGAAAATTCAAAATAAATTAGGTGATAAGAGGTTAAGAACTTACCTTTTGGTTTTTACGTAACTTCAAACATCAATCATTCATTCTTTTTCTATCCTCGTTCTGATTTCCAAATGATGATCAAAATACTTCGACGGATTGATTGGAATCAAATGAACATCAAAAGACTTATTATATCTTATTCGATCTAGACTCCCCGTCTTTGAACATTTTTCTATCTTGAAACTTGAAATTCCAAAATCAATGGATTGGATTCTCAAATCGATTATCTCATGGAAGTTGGTGAGTTAATTAGATTATCTCATCTTGATTTTCAATTCCCGCATTTGTGAATCGATTGGATTTGAATAATTGGAATTGTCAGTCAAATTTGATGAAGATGATAAAACGTCACGCTACTTGGGCTTGGCAGCTTAACCGTTTTCTATATAGTAGGATTGGAAATTTTGAGGCAGCAACGTGTTACATCATTTCTAGTAAAAAATTGTTCATATATGAAAAAAGCATAAACCATGTTTTTGAAAAGGGTTAATTGTCAAAAAAATGATAACTAACTTTATCTTTATTATTATTTAAGATAACTAATTTTGTTTGTAATAAAAAAACAAACTATCAATTTTATCATTTAGAATAATCAAGTTACGTACATAGAAAAAGGGATCAAAAATTTTTTAGTCATTTAATATAACCAACTTTATACATTTATATTGTTTAAGATAACCAAATATTCGTTTGTTTAATTATGTAAGGCAACTGATTATATTAATAAATGTAACGTCCTCAGAGTACCCAAAATGTCACATAAATGACACGTCAATTGACTTATAATATAATAATAACTAACTATTCTCAATAATAACTCGAAAAACCTCAGGAGTATAAAAGTTTAATTTATATAATAATAAGTTACAACAATATATGTTTACAATACTAATATATGAATTATAGATAATCCACAAAAATAATAACTACCTCTGTTAAGGCGGGTACCTTGGAGGCTGATATGTAACATACTTGGGTTCAGCAGGTCTACAACCACTCTGGTCACTTCAGATACACATGTTTAACACAAGAAAGTCAGCTAGCGCTTGTGAGATTGCAATGGTTAGTAGTACAATTATAAAAACTCATAAATAAAAGGTTCACCATTCTCTACTGAAGGGTATATGAGAACCTACATGATTAACATGAAGAAGATACTCATCCCGGGAGAATAATCCACATATCTGAATTCCTAGACCGCACAAAGAAGTCATCAGGGCACAAAAAGAGAATCGGGAGTGACCTGACTCCTGCCTAGTCGTATAGTTTATCAATGTATCTCTGTACTCATGTGTCCCAAATCTCATATCATAAAACCCCGTTCTCAATTAAAACTCAGTAATACATGCATGATAATAAAACTCGGTAATAAGACTCATAATAATCTCAGTAGGAAAGTTCGATAATAGATCATGGGAAGTATACAATTAAATAATCGTACGTGTATATCAGAATAACTTAAAAACACACCTTATTCAGAATTATCGCTCCTCAAGTCTCGGTTCCCTTCCGGTATCCCGACCCTATCAATGTGAGACCCTGGAAACACATTTAAATGGCCCAACATCACTAACACACCCCCAAAACACAATTCCTTACTACTCTACACCAACTCAACTGCCGAAACACAGGTACCTTACTATAATTTGTGATGTTACAATGAAATAAAAATTTGATTGTTTTTCTATTGTAAACAAACTTGGTTATATTAATATAATTAGTTACTTTTTTTTTTTTTAACAATTGTCATGAGCAAATAGAAACTATTTCGAAACACAACCCCAAACAACCGATTAGGTTTTAAGGTTATATTTTGTTAATGAAAATTATTCATTTTTCACTTTATAGTTTTGAAGAAAAAAATAAAGATTTCTATAAAAAGTGAAAAATTATTTAGATCAGAAAGTTTTTAGTTTTAAGAAAAAAAAATGATAGAAAATTAATATAAAATAAATATAAGGTAGATCATAGAAAAGTAAGAGAAAAAAAAATATAAAAAGTAAATATAAAAATAAAAAAATTAATATTTTAAAAAGTAAAATTAAAATTTAAGAATTTTTGTTAAAGGAAATAAGTTTTTATTTTTATTTTTTAAATGTAAAATAGAAATCAAGGTGGTGTTTGGTTTGAAGGATTTAAACAACCCATTTAGGATTTGGATTTAGAAATCCTTCATTATCATTTTTGGATACAAAATTAAAAGAAAGGATTTAACTCATTTAGGATTTTAAATTTCCCACTACTCCACTTTTCATAATCCATCCACGCCCCTAAACATTTCAAAATCCTATCATTTTAAAATCTATCATTTTAGATTCATTCGATCCAAAAACCACCAAAGGAATCTATTAAGGAATTGTTGTCCAGTAAATTGGACTTTTTCAGTTTTTAGTAAAACCCTGCTATTTTTAGGAAGACACGGTGCATAGATAGATAGCTATGCGACCTCCCTAATATCGTGATGTGTATGAATTAATGCCCAAAATTTTCCAATCATATCATCCTCAGAAAACCCTTCTACACATAGATTCAGATTTCACACTCCACTCGCTGTTGATCGAAGTATTTATTGACTTTTCACGCCTGCCATCGGTTCATAATCTCGAACCCTACATAAACCATCCGTAATCAGCGCATGTTTCAGTCAATTCAATAAAGTAGGTGGTTAATAATCGTTGTCTATATGCTTGTTCATCTTTGTGATTGCTTTATTATGTTCGTCGATGTAATTACTGTCTTTGATTCTTGTCTTTTGATTTTAGAGTTTACACTTGATGTTTATGATTATAATTTATCGTAGTTTTTGTAAATGATTTGTTTTTGATCTGTGAACTTTTGAATTTGCCAGATAATGCCTCTTGTTCGATCACTAGGTGTCTAGGTGTGGTACGTGTACGGTATCCGAGCTTGGAATTTAGCAAGTGGTGTAAAGTATGAGTAGTAGGCCTAGAAAGTCGGTTCATCAGTGTGGGAGGGACGGTCGTCGTGGGGTAGGTGGTAAGGCAGATTCCGATGAGGAGTTATTGGAGATTGCGACAGTTACAAAACTTAGGTCAAAACCTCATCGGTTCTTTAGCCAAGCGTTGCCAGGAAAGTCAGAAGGAATGCCGATTTCCCCGGTTAAAATGATTGCAGGTCGAGAATGTAATTACTCTGGGAGGAGTAGATTCACGTCTGCGGATCGTTGTCATGTCTTGAGCAGATATTTGCCGGTTAATGGTCCTTCCGTGATGGATACGATGAGAAGTTGTGCTTATGTTTCACAGTTTTCAGCCGATGGCACTCTTTTTGTTGCAGGATTTCAGGTTTGGCTGTCAATCCATTATTGTAGTTAATGATGCCTTGCTGTTTTCGGTTAATCTTGTTATCGTAATTGTTATTTTGTACACAGGACAGTGATATTAAAATATATAATGTTGATAATGGTTGGAAAGTTCAAAAAAACATTCGTGCTAGAAGCTTGCAGTGGACAATAACAGATGCATCTCTTTCGCCTGACCAACGTTTTCTTGTAAGTTGATGCAAACAATAGATTTCTACAAAACTGGACAAACCAGTTGTGCTTAAATTGATACAATTTTTGGGTTCATTTTCAAGAACGTTATTTGTAGTCTTGTTCAACTTCATGTCTTCATTTTCATTGTCTTTCTTATTCTTGCAGGTTTATTCCAGTATGTCCCCCACAGTCCATATTGTGAACATTGGGTCAGCAATGACCGAGTCGGTTGCAAATGTTACGGTATGTATTTGTAGTACAACCACCCTGATTACGAGAAATGTAATTGAAGTATATATATATGCACATTTATGCTTAAAGGATGTGTTGGGAGTACTTGGTTCGGTAGTGACTGACCTGGAGATTAAACATTTCAAAGAAGGTGTCTAAGGTTTAAGTTTGACCAACTTCAATTTCTTGGAGGCAACCCGCCACTAACCATGGATTCATTATTTTTGGGCTATTCATACCAGGCTCGGGTGGGATTTCCTCGGTCACCCATAAGAAATTAGTTTTAAACATTTGACAAACTGGTTATGATTGTGAAAATTTGATTATATATACATGGTCAAAATAATCATATGTGGAGAAGTAGTGAAGGAGAGGCTGTAAAACAACTGATTGTGAGAAATATAGAATTACATTTACAAGAATTGTTTCTTGACCTATGATTACACTGTTTTCCTTTTTAAACTTACCTCCACATTTAGCTTTTCAAATGTAGCTAAATAAAAACTTGTCATTTTATGTAGGAGATACATGAGGGGTTGGATTTTTCTGGTTATGACGACGATGACGATGAAAATTACTCTTTTGGGATTTTCTCTGTCAAGTTTTCAACTGATGGGCGAGAGCTTGTAGCTGCAAGTAGTGATGAAGCGATATATGTTTATGATCTTGTGGCCAACAAGTTAAATAACCGAATACCAGCTCACAGGGTATGAACAATGATTTATGCTTGTTGTAAAATAACATAAAGTGCATTACTGCATTTTATTTTGATCCTGTCAAAGAAATCCAGCGGTATTATTCTTTGCTGATGGGCCTTGACCTTATGCCAGTAGAGAGAAAATAATGATGGAGGTATACTCCAAATTACTAAATTGTTTTATGTTCTGCAGTCTGATGTTAATGCTGTTTGCTTTGCTGATGAAGCTGGTCATGTCTTATATTCCGGGAGTGACGATCATCTTTGTAAGGTAAATTTTTGATGATTACTCGAGAGTTGATTGGATTTCATTTAGAAAATCATAGGATTTTTAGCATTTGTATGTTTTTCCTTGGTTCTTTTAGTTGTCTACTTTTCTATGCAAATGCAAGATTTTCTCCACTGCCATGTACTGCAGTACAATTATAAATTATTAATGTGAGGTAAGTTTTACTCGTTTTGAGGATGTAACACCTAAACTCAAGGTTTTTGGTGGGGTAGACATATGTACTCAACTAAGGCGGCATAGAGAAGAAGAAGAATAGTAGCACTAAACCCGGGAAAAAACTAAAACTTTGTTTAAAATTACCCTTTCCTTATCGGGATCGAGATTAACAAGAATGGTTGGGACAACAAAGATCTTATGTACACAAATGTAATTGCATGTTTAATCTTGAATTTCTGATCACGTGAGGTAACTTTCACTTGTTTTGAGGCTTGAACACATAAACTTGAGTTTTTTTTTTGTGGGGCAGACATGGGTTGCTAAATTTATGTATTCGGTTAATCTTATATGGAAACATGTAATTGTATGTTTAATCTTTATATTCTGTTCCTTAAATGATATTTATAATCTTTAGCGAAAAGTCTTTTTACCTTTGATTTGTGCCTCCCCAAATTTCATTTTTGGATTGACCTTCTTTGTTTGATCCTGTTACTCTAGAGACATGCTACTTAGGGTTAATTAGTATGCTAAACTATAATCAAAATAGGCAATTATAGTACATATTATTTTCATTTTTAAAATATGTAACAAAATTATATATATAATTTGATAAATTTATAAACAAGGATTATAAAATATGGTTTAGACGTTTAGTATGCTTGATTTGATTATTGATCTAAGGTTAAGTTAAGAGTCATTGGAGAAAAGCTACCTCTAGTCTCTAGAAAGTATGTCATGTTGGAGAGACGGTTGTCTCTTTAAAGCAAACCATGTTTATGTTTCATTTGTTTTTTCATTAGTTTCCGTAATATGTCATTGTCGTCCTATGAGATCCTTACCAAAAGGCAGTAACTTAAGTCTCTTTTCTCAAACAAGTGAATTGGCTTCCCTATTCTCTGTATCATATTGTCACAGACTTGATTCTCCAAGCTTGTCGTGCGGCACCTAGAACTCTTTTGAAGTCAGACAAGCTCAACTTTTCACGATTAAGGCAATTAGGAACTTGATTATCGAAAGCCAAGTGAGTTTCAAATGGAACTTCTATTACTTCAAGAAAGATATACAAAGAAACTTTGGAGGTGGTTGTAACAAATGAGGACCACCACCTATTCTACTCTTTAAAATTTTAGAATATTCTGTATAAAGATCTAGGATATTATCTCCATATGGACTTCTTCATACCTTTCCATACGATTCAAGCAGCCTTCTTCCTTTATGGCTTCTACTTTCTAAAATGTTCCATGACTTTTAAGGAGGTTAGAACCGTTAGGTCTTTATGGAGAACTCTAGAGCTTTCCATGGAGACTAGGTCTTTTGAGAGATCCCTAGAATCTTCCACACAAGACTAAGGCCTTCTTGAATTATGTAGAATACTATGGAAAAATCTGTCAACGATTAGCTAATTAGGCGGGTCATGAAAATATGCATGTTAAATCAATCTATGCTAATTAAGGCATCATGGCTCAAACTATACGTGAGTGTTAACACATATACACTGAACACCATCAATCTCTGTGGTTGCTCAATTTTATCGTTTGTGAATCATTTTTCTTATCCAACACCCCTTCAACGGCTTTCTTGATTTTAAGTGTTCAACTTCACCACTTTCCACTACCGTCAAGAGCCAAAATTTACACTTTTTTGTGGGAGCTTGCTAGTGTCTACTTCAATGTAATTATTGCTTCACGAGCTTTTTAATAGGATTAGAACGCTTGACAACAAAACCAGACCATGCTCCTTCTGCCACTTACTGTCCACCTGCAAGACCAGTATCAGAAGTTTGATTAGATGAGTTATTTGGTGATGAGAGTAAGATGTAAAGCATATCCAATTGTTGTCAAATTGATTCTGCTGGTGGATTCTAAGGTGTGAACTGTGTTTATGGTGGTTCTGGTCTTTTGGGGTTTTGCGAAAAAATTTGGAGGAAGGAGCTCAGGTAGGGGAGGGAGACAAGGAGTGCTGTGGCTGTGTCTAGTGGGATGGAGATGATGGTGAATACAAAAACAAAGAGAATAAGATGCTAAATTTTGCATTTTATCCCATATACCTTTTGATATAGGCTTTTGACTGATAGCACGTTTAAACGATTGGAGCTATTGAAATTTGCAGACCACCTGTGTTAAGATAATTAGCCCAGACATGGATCATGCAGATAGACAGCAGTCGGATTACAATGGTTGTAGTACCAAACTACCAGTTTTTCTCTTTCATTTATAGGCTTGCAAGTCTAAACGATCATAAGTTCTGGAGCTCGGGCTCGGAATTAAGCTCATTTATTAACCAGCTTCAAGTTACGTGTGGGCTCGTTTAACTTGAGCATTGTTTGAACTTTTACGAGTAGCTCCACTTGCTTACACCCCTAATCGCAACAATGCTAAGATATTCTGTAGTGTTATGGTTTGAGTGGAAGCTAAGAGCGGTAAAAAAATAGAGAATGGTCTCTAAGGTCTATGGATTTTGAGATGTGTTCTCTAATTTGCAACTGATGTTACTAAAATATCATGAATCAGAAATCTCTGTTGTGCTAAACTGACCTGTGACAGTTGCTTTTTTAATTATTAGCAGTTAGTTAATTTATTCTTATTACCATCTAATTTATCTAAGTATGCTCCAGGTATGGGATAGGCGATGCCTTGGTACAACAGGAAAAGAAACTGGAATCCTAACGGGACATCTTGAAGGCATTACATTCATCGATAGTCATGGAGACGGGCGTTATTTTATTTCAAATGGCAAAGATCAGGTTATTAAACTGTGGGATATCAGGAAAATGTCCTCAAACGTCCGCTGGTACGCCTCCATTTTCAACCCTGCTCTCTATCCTTATTACAGTTTTAATGATTTCGATTCCTTAAATGCAGCAATACTATGGTCCCTAGACATGTTGAGTGGGATTACAGATGGATGGAATATCCGTCGCATTTAAAACGCAGAGGACATCCAAATGATCTGTCACTCTCTTCTTATAGAGGTCACAAAGTCTTGCGCACACTCATTCGATGTTACTTCTCTCCATCATACAGGTATGCTTTTCTTTTTTTCAAAACTTACATACAGCAAAGGAATCGTTTATATTTCTGCTTTTTGTTTCTAGTTCTTGTGGCCAGATTCGATTATTGGTTTCCCCATCCCCCCTGATTACTAATTTGCTAGTATTTGTGGCAGCACCGGGCAAAAGTACATATACACTGGATCCGCTGATGGCCATATTTACATTTATGATTTGGTAATTTTTGTATATGTTTCATACTTCTTCTACAGTTCTATGTTATGTACAGGACATCATTTCCGTTGGTTACGCTTTTTTGTTTAGGTGACTGGAGAACAGGTTGCAAAGCTCTCATACCATGAACATATTGTAAGAGATTGCAGTTGGCATCCTTTCAACCCTATGCTCGGCAGCTCATCATGGGACGGGTGCATTGCTAACTGGGATTTGACAACTGAGGTAACTTAGAAATCTCATTGCTTGTAAACAAGATTGCGACTGGGGTTCATGTGCATATATAGATAATACGTTGCTAGACAAATAGTGTTGTATTTCTACCGAAAAAGTTTGTTTTGTTGAACAAAAGGATTTGTGTACATTTTAGCTACCAATTTTCATATGTATGCAGTGTTTCTGCCTTGAAGTTTCATGATATATTTGTGGGCTGTGCATTCGTAGAAGCATTGTTGCGTACCGTTTATATTCTCTTGGCCAACTTATGACATGTTATTCGATGTGGTCGTTTTTTGTTTTGTGATTGTGGGTTTTTGCTTTGCCATCAATTCAAAATTTGAAATGGTTTGGACGTTGTTGGGTGAAACAATGGAACTAATTTAGTTTTGTAACCACGATTACGCAACAAAGCTGAGCTTGTTCTTGGCATTCTGGAGTAAGGCTGCAAATAAGTTGAGGTATCGAATTTTGAGTTTGAACTCCAATTCGGATACCATTGTTGTTTTCTATTTGATTTGTAAATTTATCTAATGAATTGAAATATAATCATTACGATGACGAAAATGCCTTTATTAATATTTTTTTCTTGAATTATAATATACAATTTTTATTTATGATGATATATAATATGAATGAAAAATTATGATTCATTTCGATTTTTATTTTTTTTCAAACGAAAAAATCTATGAACCAAACAAAAAAGTATGAACTATTTCGAAAAAATTATAAACCGTAATAATTTATAGTTTTTTTCGTTGATAAAAACAAAAAAATGAATTAGTTATAATTTTTCGTTAAAAAGGCTAAGTGAAATGGTTTAGAGTGTTTTTTTGTTCAAAAATTTTAAAAAAATAATAAATAGATCGTAGTTTTTGTCATTCAGAAAAACTAAAAACCAGAATGAATCGTAGTCTTTTTCGTATGGAAAGATTGAAAAACAAAATAATTTGTTTTCGTTCAAGAAAACCAAAAACCGGAATTGATTGGAATATCCACAACCAAATTTTAAACTATTCAGACCCATTCGGGTTTTTTAGATTTTCTAAACGAAAAAACTATGAATCATTTCGCTTTTTAATTCCAGACGAAAAGTACTACGACCCATTCAAAATTTTAGTGTTTTTAAATGATAAAAACTACGAGCCATTTATTTTTTAGATTTTTTGAGCAAAATATACTATGAACCATTCCGGTTTGTGTTATTAAAATATTTATATGTGACTTTTTATGAACAAGTTGGATGTATAATTTAGAAATTTATGATAAAAATTATTAATTTAACTACACCTCACCTACTTCCCGACTATGATAAATAAAAGTTGAAATCCATGTTTATATGTCGAGGATCATTGGGTTGCGTTTAGTTTACAAAAACTCGTCATTTTACAATTTGAGTTTGCAAGTTATGGTTTTCAGGAAAAAAATTAGGGTTTCTATAAAAAGTAAAAATTTGTTTAGATGATAGAAGTTTTCATTTTTAAGAAAAATAAGATGAGTAATTATAAGATAAGAAAAATAGGACAGATGGGAGAAAAGTAAGAGAGGGAAAAATAATATTATAAAGAACTATAAAGTAGATAATAGAAAAGTAAGAGAGTGAGTATGAAAAATTGTATTTTAAAAAGTGAAATGAAAATTTATGAAATTGTTGTTAAGTAAACAAGTTTTCATTTTCTTTGAAAAACGAGATGAAAAATTTGGAAATTTTCGGTAACTAAACATATCATTGATGTATTAATATTTTCTTGTTTATATATTAAAGAAAGTTGAAATAAATGTTTATATATATTAAAACTTCTTGATTTTTCAGATTTTTTTACATGTTAAAGAAAGTTGAAATACATTTTATATTTATTTACAAACTTGATTATTTAGATTTATTTATGTTTACATGTTAAACAAAGTTGATATAAGTTTATTATTCTTGTGTTCAAGTTTTGTTCTTTTATATATATATATATATATATATATATATATATATATATATAGATTGAGGTTCTATGGTGCACCATATGCATCGGAAACCAAATGGGAACCAAAAATGCATTAAGGGCGTTTTAGGAATGCTAAACTTGTAATTTATATTTAATTATAATTAAAATATATTTTAGAAAAATTTAAAATAGAAGGAATTAGTTTAGGTAATTAAATCATTAAATTAACAAACAAACATTCCATTTTTCTCTCCCACATTCTCTCCCTCACCCTTATCTCTCTCCCCCTCTCTCTAAATCCGGCGGCTAGCCACCACCCCTCTCCCGGCGGCCACCACCCCATTGCCACCCCTCTATCTAAAGTCGGCGACCACCACCCCATGCATAGCAGCCGGTTCACGGTGCAGTTTGATGAAAATGACGATCACCCTTATCTCTCTCCTCCTTTCTCTAAAGCCGGCGACCACCACCCCCTCTCTCGGTGGCCGCCACCGCATTGGCATCCATCTCTCTAAAGTTGGCGGCCACCGCCCCATGCATAGCAGTCGGTTCATGGTGCCATTTTAATGATGATGATGATGATTTCACAATGATGATGATGGAACGATATCGTTTAAAGGTATAGTTGTTTTTTTATGCATTTTCTTTATGAAAATTTTTGAAAGATTAATCGTGTTTATCCGATGTTTATGGAAGACGAATCTGATGCATTATGATTTTTGATGAATCCAACGGAGATGCATCATGTTTGAAGATAAATCAAATGAATTTGCATTACGAATGAAGATGCATCGTGTTTTTTATGGCCGAGATGCAATATGATGAATATGCATCGTGTTTTTTATGAATCAAATGAAGATTCATCGTGATTTTTGTTGAATCAAATGAAGATGCATCGTGTTTTGAAGATAAATCCCATGAAGATGCATCACCGTTTTGATGATGCTTGATGGTGGGATGAAGAAGATGTTGAATATGACAAAAAATGAGGATGAAGAACCAAGATGCATCACGAATTGAAGGATGAATATTAGATGCATGGACATCAAATCTTTTTTTTGAATTTGTTTAGATTTTGTAATTTTGGAAGTGTATCAATTAATATTAATTAGCATTTATTGTTTAGGTATTGATTGAATATGTAATTAATATATAAATTAAATTTTCTTTGACTAGCTATATTTATTCTTCCCAAAATACCCCTATGCATACCAAATACATGCATCGCGTGATGCATCAATGATCATTTAATCTAAAGGCTGTGGTTGGTTCTTTTTTTGGTTCCCGATGCATATGGTACCCCATAGAACCTGACCCTATATATATATATATATATATATATATATATATATATATATATATATATATATATATATATATATATATATATATATATATATATATATATATATATATAGATTTAGGTTCAAGTGAGTACCACCCATTAAGCAGCGCACCAGAAGGTACTACCTCTAAAAGTAATTTTTTTGAAATTTTTTTTTCATGAACATGTTTTAATTAACATTACACAGATCATATGTGAATTTCACGCAAATCCGAACACTCTAAGTGCATGAAAACACGTATCACATAAATGTGCGTTCACATGTCTTCAAAATTATGTAAGTGTGTGTTCACATCATTTTTTAGGAGCTAGGAGATGTGAATGTATGTGAAATTTACATATGATCTACATAATGTTAATTAAAACATGTTTATGAAAAAAAATTTTAAAAAAAGTTTTTTTAAAAGTGGTACCTTCTGGTGCGCTGCATAAGGGTGGTACTCTCTCGAACCATATTCTATATATATATATATATATATATATATATATATATATATATATATATATATATATAGGGTCGGGATCAACGGGGTACCATGTTAGACTGGGAAACCGGAGTCCAGCCATGTTTGATTATAAGTATAAAATGGTAATATAATCAATTAGATTTATATTAAATAATAGACGACAACTAATAATATAATGATTTCCCTTAATTATAGGGATTTACTTCCATAACAAATCTATAATAAATTTCAAAATGGGTTTTAATGAACATGTTCAATTGGATTCGACAATGGGTATTAGTGAACACATTCAATCGGATTCGACAATGGGTTTTAGTGAACATGTTCAATTGGATTCGACAATGGGTTTTAGTGAACATGTTCAACCGAATGTGTCAAATAAATATATTTATTATTTTCTTCAAACCCTTCGTGAATGTTCAATTTCATTTACACATTATTGAACATGTGCAGTCAGAGTTTATTGTGTTTTTTGTCGCTGTTAACTGTTTTGGAGATAAACCAATATTGACGGTATTGAACATGTTCAATCGTGGTTTATGGAGTGTCATCATTGCACATGTTCAGTATGTGGGTGTAATATATGATATTAAGTAAAGTGGAGATTTCCATGGGATACACAGAATCTTTGATTCTAATTTAAATTTTTTAATACCATTTTTATCCCCAACATTAATTAATGTGGGAAAGAATTTTAAGCAAAATTTATATATATTTAATGATAAATGATTGGCTATAAATGGTTCCCCGATACTAATGATCTTGAATCTATATATATATATATATATATATATATATATATATATATATATATATATATATATATATATATATATATATAGATTCAGCATACAAAAAAAAAAGTTATTAATTTAATAATCGAGTCACTTGTCAATTAACATTACAATCATTTTGCAGTCATTTACTCGTTTGTCCTAGCAATTTACGTTATTTCATTTACCTTTTCATTTCAATACAACCTGCTAATTTTTTTTATCAAAGGTTGTCCCTTCATCAAGTATCAACCATTGCTCCTCCATCTCCTCCGTGAAGTTAAGGGAATAAGGGCTCTAGGATAAAAGTCAGGGCTGTAAACAAGAAACCTCCTCAGTTTAGGGTTCGCAAATCACCGCTCTCTGCCGCTACAACCATGTCCATCCATGACTTACTTCTACGGTGAACCACTATTTGAGAGAAAACAAACAAATCTGAAATTAGCTTGTGTCTTTTTTTTTCTTTTTTTTTTTTTTTTAAAGTTTTTTAGGAGTTGAAGTAGAGGGAATGAATAGAAATTGTTGGTGGTTTTGGCTCGAAAGCTTCCCTCCCCAAAAGTGGGGAGAAATGGAGGGAAAGAAATCAGTTATCATTAACCAGCATACCCTTAAAAAATGGGATATTAAACCTCTTCTTCTTTGCATCTGGCGATTTTGGCTTTTCTCTCCAGGTCGATCTTCTTGCTGGTTTTTCTTCCTGCTATGATATCTTCCTTCAAGTCGATTTTGTTGTGATATCTTCTTCCTGCTGTGGTATTCCTTTATACATGTACTGATGGATTTTGATTTCATTATACATGTACCTATGGATTTTGATTTCATCATACATGTACCTATGGATTTTGATTTCATTAATTATAAATGAAAAGAAATGTTAATCGACCATGGTAAATGAGATCCATTTTGATTTGTATGATGGTGGTCAATTATTACATCTTATACTAGTTTAAGATATCACAACAAACATAGTGTTAATATGTTTTAATATAAGCACACAAAAAATAACCAATATGCATAATCATCAAAAAGTGCTTATAAACTATTATGTGTGCACATATGATACAAAAACACTATTAAAAGTAACAAAATATGTGGTGTCAGTTTATTCTTATGTGTGACTAGATACACAATGGATGATGACATACATCTTTCCGTGAGAATCAACAGTTAGATGTCATTCACTTGGTTTGTTTATTGGTGGGTTCAACTACGGATCGTAGACTTTGTTATAGAATTGTTACTCGTTTGCCTAGAGGGACAAAGAGTATGTGAAAAAATATTATCAAATCTCTCACCAAGCAGTAAATGGGTGAACTTATTTGTAGGTTTTACGTATTGTAGGAAATGATTTAAAGAATTGCTTTGTCTCTTGGGTTTATTGCCACTCTAGTTCAATGACAAGTAGGTATTTTCCATAGAGTTTTGGATGCAGATATATCATTAGAAGATCAATATCTCCGACAACCTACTGGTGATATTGTCCCAAAAGAAATTCAAGAAAAAAGGAGATATTATCCATATTTTAAAGATTGTATAGGGGCCATTGATGAACACATGTTCGTGTAAGAGTACCTAGCAAAGATGTCCCTAGATATTGTGGTCGTAAGGCATATTCAACGATACATGTATGGTAGCATGCACATTTGATTTGAAGTTTACATATATCTTGAGTGGTTGGAAGGCACGACACAGACTCGAGAATAATGAAAATGCACTAACTAGAGATGACAAGTTAGTGATTCCTAAAGGTAATAAAATATCTCACTTATTGTGATATGTGGGTTCAGTCTTATATTGCATTCTAATTTTGGTTTGTTTATAGGTAAATATTACTAGTTGATGCTGGCCTACACCAAAGAAGTATATACTAATAGCACCTTATAGAGGTGTTAGATATCTTTTGAATAAGTACTCGTCTAGTGCACCTCAAAATCCACGACATCTGATGAACCTTCGCCACTCATCATTACGAAGCAAACCAAATGGCAAGTAGCAAGTTACATTTTATTTTTCTTTGCTTGATTATTTAACATCACAAAAACTTGTATATGATTGCAACACTTAGTAGACCGTCTGAGTTGCAGTGCTCAGCTAAGCCAAAAAACACAAAATATTAATATTTATAGTAATTAAGATTTTAAATGCTCATTATCTGAATTCTCAAAACCCACAAATTATAATCGAGGGATGAATGACTACATAAAAAATCATGTCGCTAATCCCTATGTAATTGGCCCAACAAACTTGCAACGGTTAGTAGACCAAGTGACCAACTATTAAGGAAATTCTTGGCCCCGGTTGTCGGTCTTGACGAATTGAGCCCATACGAACACCATGTATGTTAAAGATGGCCAAAACCCCTGTTATCATGAGAAACCCAGTGTTAGTCTTTTAAGTTTTGAGTATTCTTTCTTACCCGACGACACCAGGACAACAGCCACCACGGCCAGTAGGAATGCTACAAAGCTGTTGTATCCCGTCTTAACGATATCCTTGGACAAAGAGTTTTATTGGTAGTTTGATACTTTGGATCATGACGTTTGATAGGTTTACAGACAATATTACGGTTTTTAGGGGTATGTTAACAGACTTATCTGCATACCCTTGAAAATTCTGATTCTAACCGTAAGCCTATCACATGTGACAATTCAAAGTACCAGATCACCGATAAACTTGTGTGTCCAATAAAATCTTTAAGGTGGGATACAACAACAATATATCATTCCTATGGACCTGGTAGCTGTTGTCTTGGAGACGGGTAAGAAAAAGGAGACTGGGCATCTCATGACAAGTGGGGTTTTTGCTGTCTTATGCCATCTCGCGAGGCTTGGAGTTTAATGGGTTTTGAGGATTCAAATGGTCAACATTTAAAAATTTATTAGTATAAATATTATTATTATTATTATTATTATTATTATTATTATTATTATTATTATTATTATTATTGTGTTTTTTTGGCTTATGTGAGTGCTGCCATTCAGTTAGTCCACTAAGTGTTGCAATTATATAAAAGTTTTTCGTGATGTTAAAGAATCAAGCAAAGAAAAATAAAATGTAACTTACTACTTGCCATTTGGTTTGCTTCTTGTTCTTATACATAACAATGTTTTTAGTTACATAATCTGTAAAATTCTGTATGCTTCTGATATATTCTCTTTCCAAAATTAACTTGGCAACACAGCAAGTGTGGCGGTTGGGGACTCGGGGTAAGGGTTGCTCTCTGTTGGCTATCCTTCTGTAGGGAGTGGCAGTAGGAGCTAAGAAATCTGTTTTCGCGATTCTAGACTGCAACAATTTGATTACGGGTGGGTTCATACGCACACGCAGGCACAAGCTCAGCATATGGAGCGCATAGGCATCAAGATGCTGGTGATGTGGCATACTGACCTGGAGTTCTGTTCTGCAATGCAGAATCTGATTTCTCCGTTAGACTTATGTTGGCGAGGGTTCAAGGTCGGTAATTTTGAGTCTCCATAATGCGGGTGTGGGCCTGATTGCCGGATTTCATTTTCATACTAAAAGTTAGAAAGTAAGGAGGATCAGTAGAAGTTGTTGATGGTTTCCTATTTGAAATCTGGTGACCTTTTGGATTCAACAGTTAATATTTCTTATGTAGTTCATAATAAATTATGCCGAGGGTTTTCACTTTTCAGGGCTTAAAGATTTATGAATTCTGTTGGAATTATTAACCTTAAGAGGTGAGCGATCTCTCTTCAGCACGAGATTTTGTGCTCTTATTGCTCGTTGTTCATATTTAGCAGGAAATTTAGATATCAACCACCTTTTAATGTTTGTGATGAGAAAGATTTTCTTTTGCGTCTTATATAGGACATCAGGACAATATCATCATTTACGTTTGTAACATCAAAATCATAAAACTGTGTGCGTTTTCTAGTAATGCTCTAATTTTGGTCGGTATACTTCATAAGAATTTTTGTTATTAGTTGGTCAGCTATTGTTATGATTTATTCAACCTGGTTTCAGTCTTTCTGATATGCTATTAGGTGGTTTGATATAGGCTTGATATGGAATGTAGGGGGTTTGGTTTTTCTTTTTTGGTGATAACGAGATGTTAGAAGTTATTTCAATGGGGAAATATAAGTTAGGATCGTTGAATTGTCAAGTAAGTTGGGGTGTGTAGTGAAATGACTGAAACAAGCAATGTCTAGTTTGAGAAATCGAGGGTTTGTTTTGAAGTTAGACTAATTGAACAAGACATTGTGACTTGGGGTCACTGGTTCGAATCACGGAAAGAACGTTTTTGCTAAATGTGAGTTAAATGTTTCTCACAAAGACTTCACCAACCCTTCCAAAGTCAAAGGACCCTGGGTGCGACGTGTCTCTCTGTGATTGGACATATATAAGTGGATGAGTTGGTGAAATGAGTTGGCAATTTGATACTGGTTTAAAGCATGAGATAGGGTTGCTTTGAGATATAAACAGGTTGAGTGGAGAGGAAAACATAGGCGGAAATAACTAGACTGATCGCTTTCTTGACGGCGTTGATCAAATCAAAGGGCTTTGGTCGAGAAAAGAAAGGTTTGAAACTGAATATCGTTGGACTAGGAAGAAGCAAAGAAACGGATAAAGATATATGGAGAACCAGTTTAATGCTGGTGATATAGTTTGGGCGAAAGTTCATTCTCACCCTTGGTGGCCGGGCATAATTTACCATGAAAGTCTAACTAGTACCAAGGTTAAACTAGCAAAGAAAGAAGGTTTTGTGCTAGTTTCCTTTTATGGAGACAACTCCTACAACTGGTTAGATCCAAAGAAACTCCTTCATTTTGAATCCAACTATAATGTGTATTTAAATCAATCTAGATCGCGTTTATTTGTGAAAGCCGTCAATGAAGCAGTTTATGAGGTCAATCACAGAGCTGCTCTAGGATTGACTTGTCGCTGCCAATTTTTTTCGTCGTATCGACCTGCTCCTGTGGAAGGTTTGCTAGAAGTTGATATAGATGGATATCAATCCGGAGGGGTTTATGCTGTTCAGCAGATTGATCGGTTAAGACAAGAATTTCAACCAGTTGAAACACTTTCGTTCGTGCGACTACTGGCATTGGATTCCACATACAGACCTCAAGATCTTAACCATTCAAAGGAAGTAGCCAGAGTTCTTGCTTTCCGCAAAGCAAAATATGCAGAGGTTGACGAACCTTATTTTCTTGCATTTGGGGTGGACCCTACAAGGCCTGGAGATCCCCTTGTGGCCTCAAACAACGAGGAGACGGCTTTAATTCAAGGTATCATTTCTAATTACAGTCCATATTATATTTTCTTTTATATTGATCAATTGATGGTCTTCATGGCATTGTTTATTTTGTTCTATATGCTAAAGACCCAAAAACCATCCATGCCCTATGGGTAAAAGTGGTTACTTAATTGCTAAATGTTAGTACACGTTTGGCTTGTTTATGCTAAAGATCACTGGACTCTGTATATTTCTAGTAACATCATTTATGGCCTTTAAGGTTTATGCATCTTGATACATCCAAGTTTGTACATGTGTCTAGGCATGCTGATGCATCCGTAGATGTCACTACATTTGTCAAGCAGATAATCTAAAACTTAGATGTAAAATAGCTAATTGCTAGATAGCATTCCTACATTTCTTGTTTTCCTTATTCGGTTATTCCACTTGATTGCTATCTCACTTCACTTGCATTGCTTCTACATTTGCAGTTATTTATGTGGGCTTTGAATAACTTAACAAGTTTGACATTTCTTTGTCAATCAAGTAGATGCATTTACTTACATCTATATCAACCAAAGTGATTTGAACTATAATTTATCTTATAATCACAATGAAGTGGAATAGAGAAGTGATAATCTATTATATTAGATTTCCACTTTTGAGTTTGCAAATTCAAATGTTGTGCATATTAAATTCAAGATTGCTGCACATTTTAATTTACTTATCTCCAAAACACCCCTCAACAACCTTTGTTAGTTCTGAAGTTGCACAGAACCTTTTATTTAATCGGTATATGGATCTCATTTATCAGTTACTACATAAAAGTTGAAGATATCTGTTGTGTTACTAGGAACACTTCAAATTAATTCCGTGGCCTACAATTACTTGCTTCAACTGTTAGAACTCGATTTGTTGATAAGGATTTACTGTCTTCTACTTTCTTTTTCTCGCCTTTTCTTGCTTCAGTTCTTGTATTGTACAACCATGTCTCCATGGCCTGAGACAACCCATGTGTCAACATCCTCTGTTCTTGGCTGGAACTATCGTGTCATCCTACCTATGTTAGCTACAAGGGCCAAGGAAAAACCAAACATCAGTTACTTAACTCTAGAGAAAAGTAGCAGTTCAGTGGAAAACACTGCTGTGTGATGAATGCTTCATTCGTAAAGTCAAATATCATGGATAGCATATTCATTCGAGCCTTGATTCATGCTTGCTGTCTCATTGTTTTCAGAGTTCTGAAAACTCTAGTGTTGGTTGGCTCTTTTAACTGAAGTAGATTTCGTTATCATTGAGTTGAAGCGGATAGTTCATGCCCACAATAATTTATTTTCATTATGTAAAAGTAGGAATTACTTGTGAACTCTAATTTTGTGGCCTTACAGGAATTCGCTAGATCTGATGCCTAAATATATTTGTGAAACTTCATCCTCCTATTATCCATGAACTTGTGAATAAGTTAACCATGTTAAGGTTTCTTTCTATGTATTTATTAAGTTCTTCAACCAAGGCACTTTGGCTCAACCTTTTGTCATATTCTGAGTCAGAAATTTAGTATAAACATCACATACTGCTTATTGCAATAAATATTCTGCCTACATCTCATAGAAGCAGAGGTTTGTTAAATGCAACTTTGTTTTTTAATTCAAAACACTGTTCAATGGTCTTTTACATGTCTACATTGCTATGCGAATTTAATCATTGATGTATTTTGCAGCTCCAAGTGATCATCCTTTCGAGAGTGAAAGCCAGGGTCAGGAAAAACCTACAGTCAAACGCCAAAGTAAAAACAAAAAACGCCTTGCACCCTGTAAAGATAAACTACATGCTACTAAAACAAAACACACAGTGAAAAGAAATCAGTGTTATGAATCTAAAAGCAAAAGTTGTCAAGATCATGTTCATCCGAAGAAGAGTCGGGCGAAGGTTAAGCTTGAAAAAAGGCCGGATTTCACCTCAGCCAGTGATGACAAAAAAGAAAGTTCTCCAAGTCTGTTTAAAGAACCCTCCATCTCAATGGTAAGCTCTGCTCGTACTCTGGTGATGTGACAACTTTCTGCGATTGATCCATTATGTTTTGTCTATGAGTTCAATTATACTTCAACTAAGATTGATGTATTGCCTACAGGATGGTAAGAGTGTTGAATCGTCGTCGGCCACAGCTACAAAATCTGATGATGTGCGTGTTGCTGAGAAAGTCCGATCTATTGATGCTTCCGTGTCTTCATATACCGAGAAAGAACAATCCTCTGGCACTTCCGTGCCTTCCAAAACTAAGAAAGTTCAGTATTCTGACCCATTCATGCCTTCTAAAACCAAGGAAGCCCAATCCATGCCTTCCGAAACCTGCTGTACACACAAAAACTCACCACCAGCATTAAATCAATCGAAGAAGCGACAACAATCAGTAAGCCCTGCAGAGGGTTGTAAAATGCTTTTGGCTATGTCTCCCCCAAGAAAGAGAATAGTAAAGGCACCTGAAAAAGGGTCGAAAAGGATCCTATCAATGAAGTTTCCTCCGGGTGCTGACCTGCCATCGGCTGCAGAACTGAAAGCTTGGTTTGTAGGGTTTGGGCCAATAGACGAATCAGGTACTCGTGTTAGCCGTGTCAAATCAAAATGCTGGGTGGTCTTTATGAACAGATGTGATGCCATGGAAGCATACGCGCATGCAGTCAAGTCTGAGACTAACAACATCACCTACAGTTTGCTTGGCGAAGTAACTAAAACTAACTTGCTTGAAGGTGGCATATCAGGAGGAGCAAATACAGGCAGCAATCTACAACAGGAGGAAACTCCTGTCACCCCTCCTCATGCTCCGGTTTTTTCTCGTAGTACTCACGTGTATCGAATTGAACGTCGTTATCAAGAATTATATGCAAAGTATCAGGAGCAAAATGGTCAAACTAATATTCAGGTTAACCAAGGAGGTCCAGACATTTCTAAGGAGTTCTTATATCTGCTCAACAAATGCGGCCAGATTGTACTGGGATCCAATGCTTGTAAGTGATCTTGCAGGGTTCTGGTAAGTTTCAGACATGTTTAACTTTTAGCTTCCATATTCTGTTTTAAAATAAGAGTTTGGTTGATGCTGAAACTCAGTTGACTTTGAAGAGGGTTTTTTTTGTTGGTGTCTCTAGGCTGAACCTTTCAGATTATCCATTGTATTACATACAGAAAGGCTATGACTTCTTATGATCTGCGTTTTGAGGATTCGGATATTTTTGAACTGCTCTTTACCTGCTGCATATGTGTTCAAATTTGTGTCTGAGTTGAAGGATGATAACTTCAACCAAACGAAATTTTTGAGCAACCCCTTTTGATGCCTGATTAAGGGTCCGGGTCCGGGTGGGTTAGCCCCCTCACCCAATTTTCTGTCTTTCTTTTTCCTCCCATTTTGCTCAGGTCTAGGGTTATACATAATTGATTATTTTCTGGTATTTTTTTTAGTCTTTCCTCGTTTCACTTTGGTAGCATCTCTTCCGTAACCCTTGTTCACCGATTTCAGATGGTTTGTTGAGGATAACTGCAGCATCGAGTTTGACCTTTTGGTGTGTGGAATGACCAAATAACCGAACCGGAACCGAACCGATTGGAACCGATTTATATTATTTGGTTCGGTTAACGGTTATTATAATTATCGATTTTCGGGTATCGGTCATGCGGTTATCGGGTTTTTCGGGCTAGGAACCGAAAACTTAAGTATTTTTATATACATATATGTATATATACATATATATGTATGTACATATCTCTTTCTTCCAACTCCTTTCCATTTCATCTCAATTTAACAATGATTTTGACAAAATTCTGAGTGTCACCCACACCCAGATCGGATTCCGGCGAATTAACTGCAATATCCGATTACCCATTTCATATCTTGCAAAACCCAGATTAAAAAAGCTTGCTTTTTGATCCAAAAAATGAAACTTTTCCTTGGGAGTTGGGATTATTAAGATAGGATGAAGTGGAGTAAAAATAGTGATGTTTGAATTTAAATATTTTACAAAAAGAATCTGTTTTTGATGGTGAGGAATGCAAACGTCCATGCAATTCTTGAACCATGCAATGATGCAAACGGCTCCTCGTTGGAAAGCCCACAAATTACACCCAATAACTCTTCGTCTCCCGCGCGTTTCTTTGTCACATTGTTCCTGCAACTTTGGTGTAAATTTCGGTTCTAATCGGTTTTGTACCCTGAATACCCGATCCGGAACCGAACCGAACCGGATTATAATTATTGGTTCGGTTATCGGTTCTTGCAATCTTCAATATTCAGTTTCGGTTAATTCGGTTTCGGTTCGGTTTGGTTCGGTTTTGGAACCATTTACATCCCTAGAATGGACTCCTTGAATGGCTAATGCATGGCCTGCGGTTAGGTTACAATGGTTGTAGTAGTTAATCTTCTTTCCTAGGCACTGCCGATCGAAAAATAAAATTCATACGTAATATTAATTTTTTAACAATACACTTGTTTAATACATCATTTTTTAGATTTCATATTATTTAAAAAAAATTGTGTTTTAGCTTATTATTTTGAGTGTGGATAATTTGATCCTTCAATCCATTGGGCTAAATTTGCCACCTCTAGGTAGACTTGACAATACGTGTCTTCGTATCGTGTCAGACACGAATTTTATATGATACGAATTTGTAGAACACGATACGAATTATAAACGTGTCTGGATATGGAAAATGAACACGACACGTAACACGTCACGAATAAAACATGTTTTTAAACGTGTCACATTAAAACACGAATTTCTCACGAATTTATATATAAATTTAATCCAAAACATATAAAATTATAAATTCAAAACATCATAATCCAAGTATCCAACAACACATCAAAAGTATATAGGTAAATTCGAGTCTTATACGTGTCATACACGTGTTTATATGAGTAAATTCGTGTTAGATCTGTATAAAGCACGAAACATTTTTGAAAATCACGTTGACACAAATATACACGAAACATGAATTTATATTATCCGTACACAAGAAACTCGTGTCATGTTTGTCATGTCGTGTATCAAATTGCTGTGTTGTGTTTGTCATGTCGTGTTTGTTATCTTGTATTTTTCTTAGAAAAATAATTTTGGTATGATAATGCATACGAAATTATGGAACTCTAGTGTTGAACACAATCATATTAGTAAACAACTTAGTAACTTACTACTGGAAAATACAATTTTTTTTTTCCTTTTGTTTGATTGTACTCTATGCATGAAACCTTGTACTGGTATTTTGTTCAAAGCTAATAGGTATTATGGTGAATCCTTGACACATTCTTTTGGGCATAAAGAATGGAACATTCTTACCCATAAAGTTATTATTATCTTTTTGTCTGCTTAGAATAGAAGAAGGGATTGATCCTTCTTTGCAAGTGCCTTCCCTTTATTCTCTCTCTCTCTCTCACTAATTAATTAATTATTTACTTACTTTACTTAATTTCCAACCATTAACGTATTACATTTGAAATCATCCTCTTTCTTACCTGATTACAAGGGTTCGGTACGCGAATTTCGGGATTCTAAGAACCTATGGATGTAACGCGTTACGTACTCAGAGTCGGTCCAATCATTTTTGGGGCCCCGAACAAGAACTTAAAAGGGGCCCTATAAATATATACGTATATTCAAAATAAGTAAAATTCAAGCAAACATGTTAAATTAACAACAAAAACTTATAACAGAACTAAGTATCTAATAGAATTTTTAAGAATGAACCCCTATGATTAATGAGCCATGGACGGTTGCCCGTGTTGACATTGCTCAGGGCCAGTACGTACTTGATGAATGATTGTAGAAAGGTTGTTTTTTAGCGACCATCCCAAATAAATGTTTAAGCTCCATGGAGGTGCTTATTGTGTAGTAACTATTAACGGATTATGCATCAACTTGATAAGGTTTGAAACAATACACATTCCACTTTGGATGCAAATCATGCAATTAATGGGTAAAAACATAATCGTAATATCATTTTTTTTTAAATTTAATATTACATGACTGAATAAAATATTTGTTATATTATGTATTGTATGAAATTCTCCTTTTATATTTCACGATTAAAATTAAGGGTTAATTATGAAAAAAACCAACATGTTTTCACGTTTTTTGCGTTTTCGTCCCTTCATGTTATTTTTTTCCATAAAAAACCTGAAGTTAATTTTTTCTTTTCGGTTTTAGGAAATTTAGACATTAGACTCCGGTTATAATTTGTGAACCGGGTTTTTAAAAACTGAAAAACCGGGTTCGAATGTCCAAATTTCACCAAACCAAAAAGAATAAATTAACTTGAGGTTTTTTATGGAAAAAAATAACATGGAGGGATGAAAACGCAAAAAACGTGAAAACATGTTGGTTTTTTTCATAATAAACCCTAAAATTAAAGTTAAATTGTCCTGTTTTTTTAAACCAAAATTGTAGTTAGTCAAAATAAAAACTTTATTCGTGATAATTTTATAAGTAGTTAAATCGGAATTATATGTATGTATGTATATGTTTGTATTTATATAGAGAGATAGAAAGAATGAAGTTCAATAGAGAATCTGTATACATCAAAAAATCAGAAAATCAATAATGCATAATAATTTTCATCAAGGACAATTTAGGAAAAATCTATTTTTTTGTATTATAAAACAGAAACTAAATATTGGGAGATATATATATATATATATATAAAATAAAGAACATAATATACATAAGTGTCGTATTCATGTTTCATCAGAAAAAATAAATGTAATTTATTATTTTTAACATAAATAAATAATTACAACTCATTTTTACCGGAATAAATAAAATAAATAATTTTTTATATACACAATAAAGATGAACATCTAAATGTCACATGTCACATGATGCATGATCCACCCCACATGATGCACTATGCTTTTTCTTGCGATACATTGTGATTCGACTCAGACTGACCACGTGACGCATCAAGCGATCGTGATGGATAATCCTTAACGTATGGTGCACAATCCTCTTCAGGTGATGCAATATATTTTTAACTTTTCCCTATGCACAATGATTTTCCAAAACTTCTGATGCATAGAGATTTTTCATTAAACTCACCCTTATGTATGTATGTATGTATGTATGTAGAATGAGATTCAATAGAGAACCAAGTGTTTATCGGAGTATCTTGAAGAACCACCAATGAATGTGATACATAACCCCCACGTGATTTTGTTGAACCTATATAATCAAACCGTGTGATTATCCATCACATGAGGAGGTCATTATGTACAAAATTTTCTCGTGTGATGCATAATTTTTTGTGTGATACACAATCTTCCCATATTATGCATAACCTCCCTTGGGTGTGATGTAAAAATCTCTCGTGTGATGCATTAAGTATTCTTTTTACGATGTATTGTGGTTATCCAAGATTCAGCGATACACGTTGGATCTCCATCAAACCCCAGCCTGTATATATAATATTTGGCAATTTGGAAAACAATAACATAAAGGCTTCCGTAGACGTGGAATAATTTTGTTATGGAAGAATCAAACTCTTTAAAGTAAAATGATTTGCTACCTTTACGTTTGACAGATTCGATACTTTCTCTTCTTATACAAGATTTTAATATTATGGTTTGAACATATACTTCATATATGTAATTCTAATCATTTTATTTATTTTATACCGAGTAATTAACTAATGCTTTTAAAATTCTATTAGGACGTGCGGTATGGTAACTCCCCCATTCTGCAAAGATGCCACATAGAATCGTTATTGGAGACACGAATACATGAATTCGCCAGAGACACGACATGACACAAATATACGACACAAATACATTTTAAAATGTGAGATAAAACTTATTACCCATCGTGTATTATTGTCGTGTCAAATTCATGTCTGACACGTGAAAACAACACGAATACACGAATTGACAGGTCTAGTTACCGTTGAACACAACCACTTCCCATTCGAAAACATGACAAACATGGTTTTCATACCACTGCGGTGTTCCTGCTTTTGTCTCAAATTCATTTTGTTTTGTTTTTAAAACAAAACGTGTTGGTGGAATTTGGGATAAAAATACGATCCTTCCGATGGTTTCAGTATGATAGAAAGATGACAAAGATAAAAAGAAAATAAATTGATGTAGTGCTAACGTGACCAATGAGACGAAAAGTCTTATTAACTCTTGACATAAGTGAGATGAATTATGAATGTATGCTGTAATTAATACGTGAAAAAAAATTAATGATTAAAATGGGACATATATGAAAGATGTTGCTATTCTGTAGTATGTATCCTAATTATTATTATTATTAAATATGTTTATTATAAATCTGTGTATATATTTATTTAATCAAAAATTTTTATTAATAAGCACCACTGAAGCAATTCAAATCTATACTATATATAATAAGAAAACCACTTGAAGTTTCTGGATCATTGGATGGAAATAAATCAATGGTCCAGATTAATGACAACTCATAATTATTTATGAAATGTCTCTTATACCCTTAACTAAAATAAATAATTACACCTATGCCATATATTAATTTTTAGAAGTTACCAAATTCAACACATTACCTATATATGGATTATTAGGCTTATATTTTTGCCTCCAATGGGTCAAATGAGTATATTATAAAAAATTAAATTACAATTGAAACTGGTTGAAAGTCACATAAAGTGTGTTCAAGTGCATATAATATAATTTGCCAATAATAGACATGGATATTTTATGATGTTCAAGTCCTATCTGTATTAGTGACAATTAGTGCCACAAAAATATAAAATTGACACATGACGTAAAATTAGTGATAATTAGTGCCACAAAAATATCAAAATGATAAAAACAAACATTGTAAAATATAATTTTACAAGTAGGGTCTATCCGAAAAAATTATTGTAATATTAATTAAGTAACTTAATTTAATTTACCCACGTGTCCGTGGGTCATAATCTAGTTCAAAATAAATGGAAAGCAGCAAACCTCACGTTTTACAATCTTAATTGGCTAGTTTCTTAATTTTATGATGAGTATGAATTTATTCTTCGTAATCACCCTAACTTTCTATCAAAACATATTTTATGTTTTTCATATATCCAAATATAATGGTTTACCTTTAAACAAAAGGAAGCACAATCGCCGCCAGCACCATCAACCACCGTCAATACACTCTCCCTTCTCTCATTTATCTCTGTCATAATCTGGAGGCCATGATCGATGGTCAAGAAATGACGATTGTAAAAGACAAATTCAAGATGCCACAAAGATTGTTTGTAAGATTTAGATCTGGAATGTGATACTTAAATACGTTTTTTGTTAAAAAGATTTTTGTACATGATTCACAAAATTTAAATGTTTTTTTTGTTAAAAGTTGTGTTTTTTTGGTGTATTATGTATAAGTTGCACGTCAAATGTCTAATTAATATTTTATTCATTTTCTGTCTCAGATCTTCTACGAATTCTATGTTGAACGTACTATTATGTATAGAATACGTAATATTTTACATAAAGTACATATTATATCAAATGTTTCTTGTTATATTTAAAGTTAAATGATGACAAATCTGATAGATTCGAATATTTTATTATTCATTGTCTCAGTTTTCTTTAGATCTACGTGTTTATATTATATATTTCTGTTTTAGATCTTCTACGATATTCTATATCGGATACATGACGTTTTATATAGAATACATTTTATACTAAGTATGAATATTATACATGTTATGAATGAGACATGGTTGTATGAATTAATTTTTATTTTTATCGATTATGAATATGTATATCGATTTACATATGAATATATAAAATACAACTTCTATACAGAATATATGATTTTCTACATATAATACATATATTTTATGTATAATATTATTATTGATATTACAGCTAAATCATCTTTTATATGGAATATATATAATATATTATATAATAAAATATTTATGTATAACTGGTTTGTATTTTTTGGATTGTAAGGATGTATCTCAATTTATATATGAATATATAGAATACATATTCTATACAGAATATATGATTTTGTACATAGAATACATATATTGTATATAGAATATTGTCATTACTGTAATAGTTATTTCATTTTTTAAAGAAGAAACACTTGATGTAACACATAATTTATATGAAATATCACGTATTATATATAGAATATCGTGTATTTTATAAAGAATATCATTGCTAATCTGAAGCGGAAATGAAATAAGATTAATTTAGACATTTCATCAAACATTTATATACAATTTATACAATTATATATATATATATATATATATATATATATATATATATATATATATATATATATATATATATAGGGATTCAATGGAGAACCCTCATGCATCGAAAAAACATTGAAGAATCTCTATGCACCACCACAAATGCATCACAATTCCCGCGTGATGCATCATTATTTCCAAGTGATGCATCAAATTCACGTGTGATGCATCGACTTCCACGTGATGCATTATGATTTTACAGCGATGCATTGTGGTTCTCCAATGTTACTCGATGCATAGAGGTTTTCAATTGAATCCACCCCAATATATATAATTTTAATTATTATGATTCATTGAACTATATTAAGTTAATTTTAATATTTCTTTTACATAACAAAAACTTGGTAAAAATACGCAGCATAACGTTATTATCTGAAGAGTTTATTTGGTATGGTGATTGGTGGATCATGCAAGAGGATACAATTACATTGGCTATACAAACTTTTTCTTAATCATATAACATATAATACTCAAAGAAAATGAATGAAAAATTGTTATTGTGATTAATTTTCATTTCTTTTATTTTTTATCAAGTTGAAGAGAATAATTTTTTTTTTAAAACATGAAAAGGGAAACAAACTTTTATTTTTTTTCATTTGTTGTATATATTAATTTTATTTAGGTATTATTTTTAACTTCTAAAATAGTTATAATTAAGCCCGAATGATTCCATTTCTACTGTTATATCATACCGACGTATCCTTTCGAATTTTTTTTTTTTAAAAGAAGATAAAATTATCAATAAGAATATTTGGACCCAAGGAAGATGCATGCTCACGTGTCTTGCTAGGGTTGTCTAGACTCTAGATATGTAAATCTGTAAATTTTACTCCCGAAATCTGTAAATGCTATTAAATTAGTAACCATTTTACTGCTTGTCATCCTCTCATGGTGTCAAATGTCATGTTTTACATTACACATTTATCAAATAGTATTTCTAAATTAATTGTTTACCAGGTTATTACCCATGTATTACATGAGTTAATTTTAGAAATTGATATTTATATATATGTATAATTATAATAATTATATGAATAATAAAGTTTGCTTAATTTTAGTTAGTTAGTTATAAAATTATTCCATATTAGATTAACATAGATCTAATTTGCTTTAAAATTTGAAAATAAAATTAAATCAGTAAATGACGTGGCAAAAGGAGAGAGCGACATGTGACAAATTAAATGAGAGCATGTCATGTGGCATTTAGTTACTCTTTTAATAGTATAGATAGATTTAAGAGAGAATCGCATTAAAATATCAACAACCAAAACCAAATTTACCCTCAATATTTTTTGAACATATTGTTTTCAGATTTTTATTTTACAAAAAAATTAATATATATTACTTTAGATGTATATTATTTTAATAAAAAGAAGTTGTTATAAGTAACCATGTAACATGTGGATTATTAAACTAGTTTGTTACTCATCACAGATGACAATTTTATTATATACATTTGTTGAATGATGTAATTTCAATTAAATGAGCACTACTCATTATGCAGCGCACCAGAAGGTACCACTCTTGAAAATAAGTTTTTTGAAATATTTTTCATGAACATGTTTTAATTAACATTACACAGATGATAAATTTATTTCACGCAAATTCGAACACTCTAAGTGTATGAAATCAGTCAAATCACACATCACATATATGCACGTTCACATATATTTAAATTTATGTAAGTGTACGTTCACATCATTTTTTAAAAGCTAAGAGATGTGAATGTATGTGAAATTTACATATTATTTTCATAATGTTAATTGAAACATGTTTATGAAAAAAAAAATTAAAAAAGTTTTTTAAAAGGTGGTACCTTCTGATGCACTGCATAAATGTGGTACTCTTTCGAATCATATTCTATGTGTACGTAGCATTGTAGCTAGGGTTTGTTAATAACTAAACACACGTACGTACGTTACGTAGGCATATATGCCTGGTTACAATTAATGGATATGATGGATGACATGACCACCTCTCTTTCTTGTTTCGGGGGAAAAGGTAAATTAAAATACTTTTATTTACTCAGAAAGGTTCGTGCAAAACGTACAGCAACCCAATGAAAGTTTGGCTCTTGTGGCATGTACGCGATAACCCGAGGATAGGGATGATGATCCATGTGATCACATGGGTCATGATATGGTACCAACCTTTTATATATATATATATATATATAGGGGTGGGTTCAATGGAAAACCATTATGCACGTGAAAACCATGGAAACCTACGCAAACCGTCCGATTTTATGCATTTCATGAAAAACGTGGTGACATGATCGTAAATAAGGTGATGCATCACGCGGGATTTTGATGCATCACGCGGGGAATTTGATACATTTGTAGTGGTGCAGTACGGTTTTCACAAGTTTTCAGGTGCATTGTGGTTTTCCATTGAACCTCCCTCTATATATATATATATATATATATATATAGGGATGAGATCCATTGTGAACAAGTTATTCGTTGTGAACATATAAAAAAATACATATAATCATCCATATATATCAACAAGTGTTTGTAACATGATTCATATGATTCAAAAGGTTTATAGAAGTGTCTACAACAAGATTCAGAACATGCAAAAGGTTCATTGTAGTTTTTATCACAAGATGCATACGATTCAATAAGATTCATAAGATTCGACAAATTCATAGGATTCAATAAAATCCATAGGATCCAATAAGATTAATAGTCTAATCGAAAGGTTCGGTAGTATTTTCAACAAGATTCATAATAAAGTGTTCACAAAAGATCTTTAGTCTCTCTCTCTCTCTCTCTCTATATATATATATATATATATATATATATATATATATATATATATATATATATATATATATATATATATATATATATATATATATATATATATATATATATAAGGTTCAAATAAGTACATCTTGAAATCAAGTGCACCCGAATGTACCAACCTTAAAATTCTTTTTTTAAATTTTTTTTCTCTTAACTATGTTTAATTTAATGTTATACGCATGATATATGAATTTCACATACATTCACACTTTCTGTGTCTTTAAAAATTATGTGAATGCTCAATGCATATTTATGTGAATGGTCATGGTGTGAATGACCATTCACATGATTTTTTTACCATTCACAAGATTTATGATGTTGCTCATTTTGAAAAAAAGTCTTATAATGTTGTCTTATACATGTTTATTAAAAAAATACATGTGAATGATCATTCACATTAGGGTACGATAGGTATGCTGATGAACCTAATTCTCTCTCTCTCTCTCTCTCTCTCTATATATATATATATATATATATATATATATATATATATATATATATATATATATATATATATATATATATATATATATATATAAATGTTCCGATCCATTATGGTTTTTCATTGACCCCTCCCGTTCCCGGAAATGCCACGTCAACAAAATATCATAAGTGGCACTAACGCAACGGATCTATAACACACGTGTCATAGGATAATGCAGATTACGGCTAATTAAAACTTTGATTACATAAATCAAACCCAGACAATACATTTATAATCCCAGGTTAACAAAACATAATAATCCCGGTCACTGGATACATTGATTCCCAAGACAACTATTACACGAGTTCTATACAAAACACAGCACTATTACAGATCTTCAATCGACCTCGAATCTATCTCGGCTGCGGCTGAGGTCCTTTCTGATTCCCTGAACATGTTAGACTCGAATACATGAGCTATAAAGCCCGTGAGCACGCGAGGGTTGACACTGCACAGAAGCACATAGCACACATTCCCTATCCCAGTCCCGGTATCCCAACACGCATCTCAGGTATATAAACACAAGTATGAGATCGGAGTACACATAGCCCTGTGGGGACCCCTCCCCGGTAGACACATCGCACACAGCAATGGTCGGTAATACCCTGTAGCACGGAAGCTACCCGGCTACAGGCCCTGCCGTATATATACGCCCCAAGGACTGTAAGGGACAGTCAACCCGCGTGATTCCCCTTCGCGACTTATCGTCCGTATGGAACTCATCACGGACCCCTGGACCGATCTCACATCTCATACAAAACACGTATATGGATTAGAGTATACCTGAGGGTCACGTCCCTGTCTCATATATATAAACACGCACAATATAGCTATTCAACTATAACGTAAAAGATGGTGCGCGTTTAGAAAACGTCTCGAGTACTCATCTGATTGATTCCCCGAAGTCTGAACGCCCTGATCAAATCCGGCTCGCGATCCGCTAGTCCCTGTAATCACATGGATATCCCAAGGATTAAGCACAATCACCGAATAACACATATTACACAATTACATCGACCCGAACTCAATTCGAACCCGACAATCCCACGAAACCGAAATCCGATCAATACACGAAACCCGACCCAAACATGACTCGAAGAATTCCCAAATGAGACCCCAGACCCAAACAAAACCCAACCCGAGCAAACCCGAAGGAAACCCGACACAATTCGACCCGAACCCATTTCACAAGACTAAACTCGAATTTTCACTGCAGGCAGTTAGTCGCGCCGCGACACCGCGAAACCCTGTTCCTGCACAGCGATTTTCAGCTCTGCCCAGGAGTTACAACTCCTTCCAATTCGATATCAGACCCCAAATAAACACATACAATCAGTATACAAGCTCCCTAACCACTTACACAATCAATTCCCTCAAAAACTCAACATATAACATAACTTTAGCCATCAAGTTGAAGCTTTCTTACCTCCTTGAAGCCTCAAGCACACAAGAATGAAGATGGTGGATTAATCCCAAGTTCAACAACTAATTCTCAGCTAGTAGAGCTTCTATCTGCTGCTGGAGTCTCACACAAACACACACCTACACACTTTTAGGGTATTTCACAATGGATAAGGAAGGGAAGAAAGATAATTCTATATGTACGTCTTTATCTCAACCCGGTCCCGAACCCAATAACCCGAACCCGATATCACATTTTCAATATTCATACCCATTTAACCCATTTAATCCGACGATCCCAAAAATATAATCCGTTCATTAAAATTATAACCCGGTGACACGCAAGCCCAATCCCGACACGTATCAATCCACGAAACGGGATATAATTGGACCAACCCAATATTAATAAATTATTTATCCACTAAAATAATTCCACGTACCAGGTCAAATTGACGGATGTTACACCCATATATGTATGTATGTATGTATGTGGGTGTAGATTTATTAAAGTAAAAAATGACGAATATAAGATGTGAGAGATTTATTAAAGTAAAAAATGACGAATAAAAGATGTGATTCAAAATATTAAATTATTGATTCAAATATTTTATTTTGAATTAATCGATTGTTTAAATATATTAAATCATCAGTTATTACTATTTTGATTATTTTTATGATTATTACATGTGAGAGTCAAGATATTCAACCTATCGATTTAATTTTATCATAATTCCATCTTTTTATGATTGATTCTAAAATTTGAAACTGATTATTATGAAAAAAAAAAAAAAAAAAACTTTGTTTTGTACTAAAAACCACAAAATGCAATTAAGAAAACAAATTTTTAATCAAGCGTCGATTAAATTGTTATACATCATATTTACGAGGAGAATATATAAATATATACATAAAAGGTATAATCAACCAATCAAATTCAATTTAAAAAGCTTGGTTATTAATTAAAAGTATTGGAATATATTAATAAATATTTTAAAAAGGTTATTATATATTTATGTCTCAGAGTCAGTACTGTATACATATATTAAAAAGTAGTTGGAAAAAGATTGGGATGTTATTGGACTTGACATGAATTGTTGCATGAAATCTAGCTTTATCTTAATATATTTATCTGAAAACAGCGAGCATTGCATGCAGAAAGTTGATCAGTCATATTTATATACTGCGCTGCCTGCTGAAGTGCTGAGATAGATTAGATGGATTGATAGGATGTGAGCCATCGCGCGATCTCTAATTAAATTAAAATATGCCTCAAGAATCAAACTATCAATTCATTCGTCCGATACACCAAAATCAACCCAATTCATTCTTTCTTTACCTCATCCTTTTCATTTTTAATTAACCCTTCAATTCGTACGTAAAAATAAAAATCTCTATTCAGGGTGACAATCTTGACCCAACGGGGCGAACAGTTAAATTGTCATATCGTCAAAAACTAAGATTATACATAATTTTTTTTAAAAATGAAATTTTATAAAATGGTGTATTAAACAAATTGTTCTTTGAATGAAATTTCAAAATTATGTAAAATTTTTAACTTTTGGTTATCAACTCGTTTGACCCGTTTGCTTGAACGGGGTGATATTGCCACCCTTATGACTCTATTTAATTTTTAAACTTTCTAAAGTTTACAATGCATTATGCATGCCCATTTTATGTGTACAAACTCAAAAGTTTATAGCTATTTGATGTAATTTTTCTAGCACGTAGATAAAAGTTCGTTTATAATTACAATTTCATATTGATTTATGTTAAACTTTTTATTTTCTTTTCTTAAAAATATAACATAATGGGTTAAAACAAAGGGTTTAATACGAAAAAAACCAACATGTTTTTCACATTTCTGCGGTTTAGTCCCTCCGTGTTATTTTTTTACCAATAAAATCCTTAAGTTATATATTTGTTTGTGATTTTTGGAATTATTCTATATTTTTTTAAAAAGTCTTCAAGTTTGTGGACTTTTCAGAGAAAAATAGTGAAAACATGTTTTTTTTTTTTTGTGGAAATAGTAAGGGTTGAATATGAAAAAAAATAAAACTTTTTAGAAAACCGAATTGAAAACAATAACTTAATGACTTTCTTAGAAAAAAACAACACGGAAGGACTAAATCGCAAAACAAAATGAAAATATGTTGGTTTTTTTCGTATTAAACCCTGAAACAAATAAAAAATAATAAACTTCAAATGATTAAATCAATTCATATAATTGATTTCGGTTCCCACTTAAACCTTCCTATATATAGACTATTATAGAGAGAGAGAAAATAAATTTAATATGTAAATATTTATTTTGCGTATACCATAAGTGTTTTAAGCGAATTATAGAATAAAGGTCATGAGAATAAAAATTTTCAAATAATCATTCGAGAGATATATATATATATTAATTAATTGTCATTGTTCATTTGTTTAATGATATATTCCTATTCTTGGAAACCATTCACATACCTTAATTAATGATTGACATATACATGCATTATGGTTTGATTCTTCTAATATTCGATCTATAGAAGAAAGTTACAATCAAAAGTACCCTTCAATTCAATTCATTGTAATTTAATTAATTATATGTCAAATTAAATATATACATGCATCGAATAACATGAAATTTATATATATTCCACTACCCCAAATCAACATTAAATTAAAGAAGATACCCATTTAACTAATGATGCTTAATTACATTTCATTAATTAGTTCAAACGAATGAATTTAGAACGCAACAAACGTGACAAACTCGAATAACTTAAATGAAAAAGCAATTTAATTTGTAACGAATAGCTAGAATGATATACATATCCATGAAAAGCTAGCTACGACCAATGACTGATCGATTGAGACATGCATTGTGGTCGAATAAGTACATCGATCAAGGGTTTGGTTTAAACATTAATATATGTTTTGGAAAACGGCTCGTGGTCCATAGAACCGCGCCCCCAAGTGTTTGTAGTCATGTGATTCGCAATGTGGATGGGAAAAAACCTAAGGTCTCCATCTAAAAGGGACCATTATTCACGAGCACAGTGAACGTGGGTCTAGCCAAAGGTGAGAACATGGGGTTGGGCGAAAGAGAAATTGTGTACCCAAAAGACTAACAATAAAGCATTCAAAATCTCTCTATGTTAGGAATAATTTGGACCACGATGTTGATTTATCTAAGCAATTTTCTTAACGTTAACGTAACATGAAAGAGATATAGATTATTTTGTAGTATCGATTCTCGTCAATTGATCTGTTTAATCAAGTGAAAAACTAGTCTAAATCGTTTTAAATAAGATTTCAAATGTTTTGTTATCAAATTCAGTTAAAATATATAGAACTAGTTATTTCCCCATGAATTACATGGATAATTTTTAATAAAATTATTTATGTAAAATGTATATACAGTAAAAATCAAAACATACACACACGTAAGTATATATAGATATATTATTATAGATGGGATGGAATTTATGTTTAGATTTAATTTTAATTGATAAATTATATCGACAAACACATAATTTATAATAAACAAACATATAAAATATTTTTCTAATAAAAATGGTTATGAATTATATATGTAACGAGTTATTGAACACCCGCACGTTGCTGCGGGGTCTAAAATATTAATTACAAAAATAAATAAATAAAAAATAAATAAAATATTTTTCAAACAATTCAAACAACGAAACACAACTGAACCAACATCGAAGAATAAAATTGGAAAGCCGTATAGATTCAAGAAGCAAGACAAATGATACTGGTAGTCGGTTCTTATCATTGGTTTTCTAGATTTTGCAATGCTAAAATTACAAACAATGTTGTATTAAATCGGATCGGAACCAGAATTATTAATCAAACATTCATAACCATAATTTAAAATTTTGACATTGATTAGGTTGGTCGTCAATTTAATTTATTGGTTTTACGGACAAATCAGTTCAATTTATAACGGTAATTAATGTCTCTAATACATCGATTACCGTTTGCAACGTTATAATAGTAATGTTCAATGCTATATATGATCGTATTTAATAAAAAAATCTTAATTTTAAATAGTTAATTACATTTTAATTATAAAATAATTTCATTAGAATTTTGTATTGTGCATCTGAATTTTTTTATATAATTAAACATAACATAATAGTTTCAAAAGACAACTATAAACATATGTATAATTAAAATCATAATTTTAAGTATGTAAGAAAATGTTGTAATAATAATTGTTAAAAGAGAATTAAATGAAAATTTATCAAAATAAACGATCTAAATGAAAGATGACACTAAGATGAGGATGTATTATGAAAATTTTAAAAATAAAATTTAAAAAAAAAAAGAAAAAAGAAAAAAATTTCATTGGTCTAGACCATTACGTAATTGTATATATATATAATAATAAATTTATATTTTTCAAAGATGGATGACTTAGATAGTTTTAATAAAAATATTTACATGTATAACATATGACAAGAACAAGATGATAATTCTTTTAGTTTGAATTTAAATTAGATAATAAATTGATCAATGTCAAAAAGAATCTGAAGACAAGTTATTACATAATGAAAATTGATAGATATAGTTAATTATTTGTTAATATTTATGAGTTTGTAATTTATATTTACTTTCAATTTTAATATATATTGTATATATTCTGTATACAAAATAAAATGATTAATGTCAAAAAGATAATGATGACAAAATATATTTCATACATTCATGTTTTCTTCATAATCTATTTCATATATTTTATATACAAAATGATTTAACTGTTGTAGTATTAATAAAAATATTCTATATAGAAAATATGTATTCTATATTATATAGAATATCATATATATCACATTATATTTCATATGTAAATCTAGATACATCCCTATAATCCAAAAAATAGAAACCAGTTCATACATTCATATTTTATCATAATATATTTCATATATATTCTATATAAAAACGAATTATATGTTACAATAACAATATTCTACCTAAAATATAATTACTCTATGTAGAAAATCATATATTCTGTATAGATTATCTATTTTATATATTCGTATGTAAATCAATGTTTCTTTAACCCCACTAGTTTTGCATCAAAGTCACTTAACGTACAAAGTTTATTTAATTTATTAATAGTGGCCACCAATCTTTATGTGTGTATGTACACATATATATATATATATATATATATATATATATATATATATATATCAAATTAAAAGTTGACGAAATATCTTGGGATAGACAAGTAGAAACAAATTTTAATTACTGGAATTGATCGAAGGCTATAGCTAGCTTGTGAAACATGCTATGTAAGAATACGTATTGATCCGAATACCTTTTTTCTTGGATATGATGGGTCTAAAAGCAAGCAATTAATGTTGGGTCGTTGGTCAATGCTAAAAACATATATGGAATATATAAAGTTGAAATGAAAAAATAACATTCATTCATGTAACATATATATATACATACAAGATCAGAATCAAACTCATATGTATGTATATATACAAGATCAGAGCTTTTTTCTCCCCATCCTAAATGGATAGAAATAAGATCAATGATAGGATATGGCTTCCAATGATTCGATCCGGTTCTTTCTATGTACGTCTATCCATATATATATATACGAGTAACATCAACCCATGACTATAGGAATGGGTGTCACTAGCATGAAAATGAAAGAATTATATACTATTTTTATGATTTGTTCTTCACCGATATGTCTATCTTTATTTGTATGACAATTTTAACAATTAATATTTTAGAATAATGTTAGAAGACGAATGGAAAGTAGTTTTGGATTAAGTTATAAAGATATTGTGGGGTATATATGTAGATATATATCGAGATTCGAGAATTTTTAACATATCTATAATGTTGGTAACTTTGCATTCTCAAAGTTTGGGTAACTTTTTTGTTTTTTATCATAGTTAATTTTCTTAGAGTTACTTTTGAATTCTAATTAATATGATAGCTTTTGTAAAACACATCATATAGTTAATTAAAAACTATCATAAAGATGTACGTACGTTTCTTTTACACATGTATATATAGAAATTAGATGAAAGGAGGTTAATTATCACTCTTTCTATTTACCCCTAGAAGTTACATTTTGTAATTAACTGTCTATTTTTTAGTGTTGCCTTAATATAAATTCATCACATAAATTCATTTCAAGTCTTAATTATTGTCAATGAATAAAATGGATTTAAAATAATTAAATTGTTTGTCACACACTTAAAATTGTGAAATCTTGATATTCTAACTAACATTTGGAAAGAATTAATTTGTTCCTTTGCGAAATGTTTAAAATTGTTTTTTTGATTGTTTACATGTAGATATTAAGAGTGTGTTTGGTTTTGCGTTTGAAAAAGTGCTATAACGTTTTGGAAACTAATAATCTGATAATAACTGTAACAAAAAAGTGCTGCAAAAAATGTAGTGTTTGGTTTAACTTCTGCTGTTTGCTATCATAATTATCAAATAATCAGTTTTTAAAATATTTGAATTTGCGTTTTAACTTGTAAAATGACCAAGTAATAACTTATTAAGCATATAACCTACATTTTTTAACTTATGAAAAAGTGTGGTAGGATTAACTTTTAACACAATAAATAATCACTTTTTAACGTATGCACTCCAAAAACTTTAAACCAATTATTTGCGTTATTGTAACGTAATAAGTTAATAATCATGTTCATAACGCAAAACCAAACGCACTCTTAATCTATAGAGAAATCACGTTTTCAAGACTAGGGTCTAGGTGAAACGTACATTCAAAGCTTTAAGCATGTCTTTCTTAGATATCGACCCTACAAATAATCAATTGAATCATTTCCATTGATTATTCGACTTGTTAAATTTTTTATTATTAAGTTTTAGTTGATGTACATGACATTAATGATCATCAATTGTAACATCTCGACTTTTGAGTTGGTACTTAGATTTATCTTACTGGCTAATTAATTTAATTCTATTGTGCTTTTTCGGTTGTTTTTTATTAGTGGATTGATATGTGTTGAAATCGAGTGATATGTGGCAATAAGGTATAATTTTAGCGGATTATTAAGTGCTATGAATTCACGAAATTAAACGAGAGTCGTTGATATTAAACTTGAAATATGTGATAACATTATCGAGAACTGGATATCGAACCCATGAAATAACCTAGACATATATAAGTGAGTTATGTTTAAACCTTGATTTCACTTCCTTCGAGCCAAGGAAACCAACTAAAGATATGTGTGTGTTTTTTGGTTCTTTAAGCAGAGGAAAACAAGAAGGGAAGTCGAAATCAGTTGCTAATCCATCTCAAATTCGTGTTCTTTGTTTCGGTATTGATTTCATCGTGTGGTAAGCTTATAATTCACAAATTTGATTGTGTTATCTGTTGTAAAATCATGGGAATTTGTTAATAAAAGTGTTAGTAGTGTCTGTGTGTTGTTTTTACTGAGCTATATAGCTTGGATAACGAATTTGGGGATTTAACTCCGATGTCACCGTTAATACCCTTAATTCTTGTAGTGTCCTCTGGACAACGTTGAACCAAAAAAAGAGTAGAGTTGTTCGTGCAAGTTGAATGAGTTGACTGACTCTGAACCAGTCCAGGTTCGTGTTACCATATATGGTAGTGATTATCGTCAGGTCGCTCATGTGCCTTGTATATTTGTTTATCACTACTTTGTGTAGTCTATTAGCATGTGGGTCCCCCACCAGAGATGTGATTGTGTGAGCTAAGTGACTCTAAACTAGTTGTGCTTCTGCACCTCATAGTTCATGATGGATACAACACTGGTGAGTGAGATCCATATGAGTGTGTGTTGACCCGCTTGAGGATGGCTTGTACTATGCAATACGTGATTGTTCTTTATCTGCAGAATCTAACCTTTGTGTACTTATGAGCTTTCAGCTTACGTTTTCGAGTTTAAATGTGTATCTCAGGAGTCAGAATACGAGGCAGCTAGTACCATAGTAGAAGTCAGAGACATTATCTATCCTCGAGGAATCCTGCTCATTTTGACTGTATGTTGACATCACATTCTGGAATTTCGGTATCATGGATACGTATGCTATTTCTATTGTATGTATTTGTTAGCTAGTACAGGGTTTTGTTATGTGTACATTAAGGTTTTAAATTATTAGTAAACCTTTGACATGGATTATTATGTATTATTATATTGCCACTTATGATATTTATATATAACATGGTAGTTTTGTCGGGTTCGAGGGTGTTACATCAATTTTCAATTAATGTTAACTCAAGTGAATATATATATAATCAATAAACTTGTCTTATCTATCATCTTTGCTTCTCCAATTTTTTGAGATTCAAAAACTCGTATTCTCAGACTAGCATATGAAAAACTAAGGGTGCGTTTAGTTAACGAAAACTAGTCATTTTTCAATTTCAGTTTTCAAGTTATAGTTTTTAGAAAAAAACAAGGGTTTCTATAAAAAGTGAAAACTTGTTTAGATGATGAAGTTTTAGTTTTAAAAAGGGCTAAAAAAATAAGATGGGTGATTATAAAATAAAAAAATAGGATAGATGATGGAAAAGCAAGAGAGGGAAATAGAGTATTATAAAGAAATAGGGTAGGTAGTAGAAAAGTAATAGAGAGAATATGAAAAGTGGTATTTTAAAAAGTGAAATGAAAATTAATGAAATTGTTGTTCACTAAACAAGTTTTCATTTTTATTGAAAAGTGAGATAAAATTTTGAAAATTTTCGGAAACTAAATGCACCTAATAATTTTAACAATTAAGTTTATCGTCCACATATATACAGAATCAAAATACATATCATACAGTAGTTGTCCAATCACTTATACAAACTTCCAAACACAATTATAAACATCAAATTAACTATATATCTTGTTTCATTTTTTTTTTCCAACAAAAAGAAAGAAAAATTCCTTAATGTGCTGTCATCATTGCTTGTGATTATGAAAGATAGGGCAAGCAGTAGCTAGTATATAAATAATTAAATATCAAAATGGTATATATATATATATATATATATATATATATATATATATATATATATATATATATATATATATATATATATATATATATATATAGTGTCAGGTTCTATGGGGCACCTGTATGCATTGTACACTTTGGGAACCTGTATGCACCGTTAGATCTTGAATTTTAATGGTTCAGATTGTAGTGGCAAAAGGGTAATTAACTTGAAAATGGGTGCACGGGTGCATAACTTCTCGAGCGCGGAAGGGCAAAATCGGAAGATGCTTTAATTCAGAAAATATTCTATCCGAATCTAAACAAACATGATGCATCTTCATCCAATTTATTGGATTCGTCTTCAAACATGTTGCATCTTCATCCAATTCAATTTCAAACATGATGCATTTCGACCATATTCATCCTCGTCTTTGTTCCATCATTATGCATCACCAAAATCGTGATGCATTTCGGCCATATTCATCCTCGTTTTTGTTCCATCATTATGCATCACCAAAATCGTGATGTATTTCGGCCATATTCATCCTCGTTTTTTTTCCATCATTATGCATCACCAAAATCGTGATGCATTTCGACATTTAAACGTGGATTTATGGGAAGGTGGTTGATCAATTTATTTAGTTTCCTAAATAAATGATAAATATTAAATTAAATTTTATAATTTAACAATATATTATTAAGCAATCCCAAAATGCCATTAATGCACACTTTGTAAACAAGCAATGCATTTTTTGTTCCCATTTGGTTCCCGATGCATATGGTGCCCCATAGAACCTCAATCTATATATATATATATATATATATATATATATATATATATATATATATATATATATATATATATATATATATATATATATATATATATATATATATATATATATAGTAATTAAAGCAGCTAGCCACACATGAGATGAGCGACCGATCATGATTAGTAAATAACATAATAAGACAACATCAGATACCATTGTTATTTTATATCTGATCACCCATTAAAGCTTACCAATAAAATAAAAGAAGCACATATTCTAAGCTTTTATATTTATCATATGTAAGACAAGCTAGCTATATTAATTACTATATATGAGCACCTCAGCTCCTTCATTTTATAATCATGCATGTATTACTCTGTCTGTTCAACAACGGCGCTAAAAAAGCTTGCTAATTTGAGATAGTCATCATATATATATATATATAGTCACAAAACAAAAATACAAACTTCATAATTGCATCTCTAATACTCTTTAATTATTCTGTGATCATAATATTAAAATCTGGTTATATATAACTTAGATCAATGCTTATGATCATTAACTTATGTGTGTTATATATATATATATATATATATATATATATATATATATATATATATATATATATATATATATATATATATATATATATATATATAGGGAGAGAGAGAGAGAGAGAGAGAGAGAGAGAGAGAGGAGTTTAATAAATTTATAGTCACACAGAACCATGAAATTCAATTAACAGAGGAAACAGCATACAAGATTTACAGATACATGAAGACTTGCAAACATGAACAAACCCTAATTAACAAACAAACTTCAACAACTGATCACCTCCAAGTTTATGAGGAAATCCAAAACCAAACTTGAACTTACTTCAAATATTTGTCAGCAGATCGACTTTGACTCAAACCCATCAACTTAACGGAAACAAACAAAAAAAAACCAACCAAAAACACAACCAATCGATCGATCATATCCTAATGATGATTAATTAACAGATGGAGATATATATATATATAGAGCTAGCTGGCCAGCCGATTGATGGATGGAGTACGTGGCTAGTACGTCCGTCCGTACGTTGATTAGTTAAGTCAGTAAGTAGGTAGCTATATATCTCTGACTTCAAACACATTGCGATTCTTGACGACTATATCATACATATGCATGGACTTGAGCTTGTTGAAGTCTTTAGGGAGAGAAATCAGGTGAACAGTCGATCTTTTATGAAACTGAAACAAATCAGGATCATCGTAATACCTCTCCCATCCGAATGACGTTAGTATTCGTTCCAAAAACTCGTACGAAGTCACCACTTCATTCGTCGCCACATGAACCAACACCTTACGTCGACCACAACCACCCTGAAACGAATCGCTTCCAGGGTTCTCCACCAATCGAACCACACCGTTCTTGAACACCCAAACACCTGACATATCGATCGCTCTAGACTTTATAATTAATGGCCGGTTTTCTTGATTGATATATATAACTTATATTTGTATATATATGATCAAGCTAGCTAGACTGAAAGATCGATGAATTTTGAAGGTGTTTGTGGTGGTTTATATAAGGTAGCTAAGGATGGATATATATATATATATATATAAAGAGAGAGAGAGAGAGATGGAATATATATAGATGGATATATATTAGTTTAAAGTTAAACGTGTGTGTGTGTGTGTGTGAAATGGGACCCATAAAGGGGTGAAGAAGAGTCGCTTTGTGTTTAGGGCATTACTTGCCCACGTGTTAATGAGTGTGGGAGCTAAGGGGGAAATATTGGATCGAGTGGAATCCAAAATCTTTATATTGCAAAACCCCCACAAATATGAAAGGGAATCTTAAGGTGATCGAGTGGCTTCGATCTCCAACTAATGAATTGAAGCTTGGGAAACAACTGTGTGTGTGACCAGATGTTGATTGATCCATTTATATTATTAGTATATATATTACTGCCCTGCCACCTTTTTATTGGTACACGTGTACACGACTAGACTAGATCAATTTTTTTCTTTCATCATTTCTTGTTTATTAAAACTAGCTAATTAAACGTTTATATACATATACACATACATATATAGTAGATATATATGTAGGAAGGTTTAATGTAGAATCTATATGCATCGAACAATCTTATAAAACCACAATGCATCAGCAATGGAGTGTTGTACATCTTGTTCACTTGACGCATCATGTACGCAGTCGATCGGTTCGAGTTCAACCACATTGAATCACTAAGGAAAACATAATGCATCACTCGAGGAGGATGAGGCGCATCACTTGTTGCATCACAAAGTCGTTTGGGGTCGAGTCATCAAGTGGTTAAGAGACAATTCCATGTTTGACCGATCTGTTCAGTCGAAGCCGGTCAATCGTTTTTATGCTTCTTCAAATTAAAAAATAAAATATTTAATTACTTAGGCCATGTTTGTTTATCTCTTAATGGAATCATTAAGATGTCATTTTACCTTTGAATGACTTCTTAATGATTCTATTAAGAATTAAACAAACAACCCCTTAGCTAGGAATCAAACCCAAAACCCCTTGTTTATAAAGCAAAGCTTTATCCATTAAGCTAAAACTCCCTTTCTCTATTAAATTTATTGGCTTATTTCTTTTAATAACAAACTTCATCATTAATATATAGTGCATCTCACGAAAAACCATGATGCATTATTGTGATGAATAAAATTTGATGTTGATCTTTGCAGTTAGAGATCTTGTTTTCGATCCTAAGTAAAGTCTAATGTTTTATAAAATTAATATATTAGAGAGTAACTTTGTTACTAAAATTAGGGGTGTTCAAAACCGGATATCCGAATTCTCAGATAGTGAATTTTGTTATCCGAATCCGAAATTTCGGATTCGGATATTGGATTATCCGAAAATTCATATTTTTTTAACTTTTCTAAAAAATTAAATCAAATATTTAAATATCTAAAATACAAATTCATATAACCAAATACATATTAAAGATAAATATATCACAAACTAAATTTATCCGGTATTATTTTTACTCAAAACGACTAAAAAAAGATTAAAAAACTAAAATATATTAATATTAGTTAATAAATCTATAATCTATACTATATATAATAAGAAAACCACTTGGAGATTCTGGACCATTGGATGGAAATAAATCAATGGTCCAGATTAATGACAACTCATAATTATTTATGAAATGTCTCTTATACCCTTAACTAAAACAAATAATTACACCTATGCCATATATTAATTTTTAGAAGTTACCAAATTCAACGCATAATTATTTATGAAGTTACCAAATTCAACTCATTACCTACATATGAATTATTAGGGTTATATTTTTGTCTCCAATGGGTCAAATGAGTATATTATAAAAAAAATAAATTACAATTGAAAGTCACATAAAGTATGTTCAAGTGCATATAATATAATTTGCCAATAATAGACATTGGATATTTTATGATGTTCAAGTCCTATCTGTATTAGTGACAATTAGTGCCACAAAAATATCAAATTGACACATGACGTAAAATTAGTGACAATTAGTGCCACAAAAATATCAAAATGATGAAAACAAACATTGTAAAATATAATTTTACAAGTAGGGTCTATCCGAAAAAAATTATTGTAATATTAATTAAGTAACTTAATTTAATTTACCCACGTGTCCGTGGATCATAATCTAGTATCAATATAAAACTAAAAAATATACATTAAAATAATAATAAACACTCAATATTATGTAAATAATCAATCTTAAAGATATAAAAAAATGTTAAAACAATATTTTTTTTTTGGATTTTCGGATATCGGATTATCCGAATATCCGAAAATCTTAAATTTTACTATCCGAATCCGAAATTTCGGATAGTTTCGGATCGGATTTTTGAATTTTTATTTCGGATGCTCAGATTCGGATTTTAATGAACACCCCTAAATAATATATGTAAGTCAATAAATTTAATAACAAAGTAAGTTGTAGCTTAATAGTTAAATCATTGTTTTATGGATTTAGAAATCTGGGTTCGATTTCCAACTAAATAATTTATTATTTTATTTTGTGAAAAAACATAAAAACGATGGACCGACTTCGACTAAACGAATCGGTCAAAAACCAAAACAATTTGAACTGTCGGGCCGACCCGAGTCAGACGGATGCATCATTCTCCGAGCATGATGCGTCAACTGATCATGATGCATAATCCTTATCGTATGATGTATAATCTCTTCCACGTGATGCATTATGATTTTTCTAGTGATGCATTGTGGTTCTTCAAGATTCTTCGATACATAAAGTTTCTCAATTGAACCCACCTCTATATACATATATACACATTACTTGATTACTTATGTAATCATTATGTTATAGATTGATTCGATTCGTAGTTATTATCGATTCATGTGTACAAGATATTTAACTCCAATGAATAAATTAATGTTTCGTTTGACTTGCGGAATGAATTTTGAAGGAATATATTGCGTAAAAAACCCCTTAAAGTTGGACCATTTTTGTGATTAAAACCCCTAACCATATTTTGTTGCACAAAAAACCTCTAACCGGTAAAATCTTTTGAAATCAGGACTTGACCTGTTATAATAGGTTGCTACGCTTATATGGCACACACGTGGCATCCACATGGCAAACCCGACTTACGTGGCGCCTACGTGGCACTACATGTATAAATCTTAAACTGAATTTTTGCATAAAAACCCCGAAATTGGTGACTTTTTCGATTAAAACCCTTAACTATATTTTTCTCACCTCTAACCAACAATAATATTTACATTTTCTCTTCTTCTCTACCTACGGCAACTCCGATTACTCTATCCCCTCTTTATGTCCAGTGCTGTTTGTTTTATGTATGTATGTTCGATTAACTTTTTTCGTTTAATCTTGAATTTTAATTTCAGTTGTGCCTATGGAATCGATTCATTTTGTGTTCACGAGTTGCATTTTTAGGTTCAGCTTTATGTTCAATTTCGTTTATTTATGTTCCATTTTAGCTTCAGAATATGATCAGCCAGAGCAGTGAGGTTCGCTAGCCTAGAGGGTGGAGGTTTCATTGGGAAACGAATAATTTGTTTAATAAATAAAATTTTAATTAATATCCATGTCATCAAAATACAATCAGTTAAGACTCAATTTTAAATATCTTTGTTGGTTGGAGGTTTTTTATCAATTGAAAAATGATTTGGAGTTCTAATTAAAAAAACTAAACAAGTTGGAGGTTTTTAATTTATGCAAAAATCTAGTCCAAAATTTTATACATCATCAAATAAGCCGGTTGCAAGTCAGATATTTTGAAATTAAAACCTAATTTTACAAAGTTTTAACCGGTTGGAGGTTTTTTGTGCAATGAAAAATGGTTAGGGGTTCTAATCGCAAAAATGATCCAATTTAGAGGTTTTTTTACGCAAGTTCCCCTTTAATTTATAGCAAATAACATGTTTATATATAATTAAGATATGATATTATAAAAATCTAAATTCTATTACAATATCTCTTAGATGGCGTTCGGTTCGTGTGATAGAATTCAATTGAATTATAATTTAAATTTAGCTTATTTACCATTTTTGATAACTAATGTAAAGTGTTAAACTTTTTGTATTTTTCATCAAATTTCATTGTTTATAGGAATTTGACATTCCTTCCAACTTATACATGAATTAAATTCCAACATATACATAAATTAGATTCCGACTTACATTTCTAACCAATATACTAAAAATCATCTTCTACATTCACTATCAACCAAATTAATAACTAAAATTTTTAATTCCTTTGAATTACATTCCGTGAACCAAACGCCACATTAGAAATGATAAATTTTTTCAAGTTTCAACGTATCCCTAAATTTGATGTAATTATAAAAATATTTATTTTCCTTTAGCAATCCATATTTTAAATAGAACATATTAAAAGTAATTTTAATTCGTTACATATGTGTCAAATATAGCAAACGTGTTTTACGTGATGATAAGAATAAACATATGACCTAATTTTATATTTATATATGATAATAAATATAATTTATGGTAGACAAAAGGAGAGGGATCATCAACAATTGGTAGATCGAATGTTTGTGAATTAAAAAAAATGGCAAAGTTGATATTACTCAAAATTGTTGAAAGAGAGATAGACAGAATTAGAATGTTGGCCGGGGTTGGCTACTTGGATCTCAACTTGGCCAAATGCATGTTAAAAGTTGATTACTTATACCTGCAAAAACGTGACCAGATTAAACCATACATGGTCTCTATTCAAATTCCATTTGCTACACAACACATATATACCTTTTTCTTTTTATGAATTTGTCGTACAAATACCATATATTATATGATGATCTTCGTTTCATACTTTATCAACCGAAAATGACACGATTTCATTTTTGAGTCGACAATATTATTTCTTTGAATCATTCTATAATTGAATTTTACCAAATTCTTTCCCCGGAATAATGTTAATGAATATAACAATTCTTATACATTTATATTTATGTTTATACGATGGATGGATGATCGCATATCTTTTTTTATGTATTTTTTCTATATTTATGAGTGTATAAAAATTTTACTTATAAAATGTATCAAGATAATTATAAATTTATAACATTTTATGTGTGAAGGAAGATTTCATTCATCAATCATCCATGACAAAGATGGAACATTTGGTCTTGATAGGACCGGTCTTGCAAACTCGGACCGAAGACCGGACCAAAAAAGACTGGTTTGTCCTAGGATTGGTCTGGTTTCCGTTTTGTTCATCTCTTTAAATTTAAATTTATTTATTTACTTCTTTTAATAATATAACTTTATATTTTAATATAAGGAAAATGACAATTAACTATGTATTTTTTGAATTTGTGTATATTTATGTAAGGGTTTATTATTTAAAAAAACTAACATGTTTTCACGTTTTTTACATTATCGTCCCTCAAAGTTATTTTTTCCAGGAAAAAATCCTCAAGTTAATTTTTTCTTTTTAGTTTAGTGAAATTTTGGCTATTAGATATTGGTTTTTCAGTTTTTAAAAAATTCGGTTTACCAATTATAATCGGGTTAATAATAGTCAAATAGCATAAAATTAGGAAAAAATATTAACATGAGGATTTTTCTGGAAAAATATAACATTAAGAGACTGAAAAGGCAAAAATTATGAAAAACATGTTGGTTTTTTTCATAATAAATCCTTTGTGTAATGTACTAATGTAGTTTTTTTGTACATATTTATATAGTGTACTTGTAAAATTGTTTCAATTAAGTAATTAGAATGACCTGGTGATCCGCATGTTACCATGTTTAGTCAAAAAAAAAAAAAATTTGTGCGCTAGCCGAATATTTATAAGTGTTTCAATTAGGTAGTTGTTACTAGTAATCAGATGACCCAATTTTTTGATGGAGAATTTCATATATATCATTAAAGGTGCCAAAGTTGGAAATTTGGAATAAAAAGGATGAAAGACCAATTTTGTCTTTCATTTTCATCAAACTCTCTCTCTCTAAAATCTCTCTCTCGGCTCTCTCTCTCTCTACAATCGAAGAACATCAAAACTTGGAATTGGAAGCTGAAAATCTGAAACAAGGTTGCATTCAAGGAGCTATCAACACTGCAATCGAAGATTTGAGGTAATAATTCTTTAAATTTCGAATTTAGAAGCATTTTGGGTTCGGTTTTGTTCAAATCCGAATCATAGATTTGGAGATTCAAATGTTGTTGCATGTATGATCAAGTTGTGGATTAGTTTAAATCTAGTGTTTATGATGCTACATATTAAATTTTAGCATCTGATTCAAGCTAAAAGTATGGATTTGAGGATTTTGTGTGTGTTTTAGTGTGTGTGTTCGTTGGATGATGAAAAGGGTCAAAAAGGATTGAATTTAGTATGAAAGCATGTTAATGTTAGTGTTAAAATGCTTGAAATTAAGTATATTTAAGTTGGTATAAATTATTTCATGTATTGAAAAAGTACCAAAAATGATGGAATTAAAATCTGGAAAATGTTAAAAAGCTGCACAAGTTCGAATGGGGTGGGATCCGAATTCGGATCCGAGATGAACTCGGATCTGGTCCGAATTCGGATGAGGCCCGGATTTCAGGAAAGTTAATATATCAAAATATAACACCTTGCCTTTTATTTGCATTTTTATTTTTAAGTATTTTGAGCAATTTGCGTAAAATGATGTAATTTCGAGATTTAGTATAAATAGGAGTCGGGAGTTACATTTTCTCACTTTTGCAAAATCCTTCTAGCAAATTCCAGAGCTTCTCTCTCTAGCCCGGAACTTCTCTCTAACTTTTCTCCCAAACCGACCGGCCAAATCTCGTGTTCTATACGTCATCGGAAAGATCTCGAAGAGTAGAACACGAATCTGCTATTGCATGTGAGATTTCGTACGGATTTGAGGTAAGAATCGATCAATTTCGTTTTCTGCATTTTTGGTTTTGAAACTATAAATTCGAATTTATCATTCTAGGCGATTTAAAGCTGATTTCGTCTGAGTTTTTGCTAAAATATGGTAGATTATGTATAATATAACTAAACCGAGGCTTATTACTTAGATTATTTGTGGATTTGAGGCTTGAAATGCATGTTTAAAGCTGTAGCATATGAACAAACTCGAGAATGCGTAGAACAAACTCGAAAATAGATAGATCAGACTCGAATAGAGTTAAATTCGAGTATGGGGTTCGAATCTAGCCTCAGATTCGAATGAAGGTTCGAATCTAAGACCCCTTCGAGTCTGTCATCGAGTCTGACTCCCTATGTTCGAGTCTGTACCTTCGAATTTAGCATGATGAGGTTCGAATCTAACCATTGTTTCGAATCTACCTTCGAATCTGTCTACATGTGCTCGAATCTATCCATTAAATTCGAATTTAATTTATAAAAATTAATGAGCAACGCGTAAATTAGCAAAATAAATAGCAAAATGATTAGTTAGAAGTTATGGCTTATAGATATAGGAATATTGAGCTAGCAATATTAATTTAGCCCATGTTCTGTAATATTAAACTTCAGATATTATACATAAGCTGTTTAGCCCAGCTGCGAGTCAAAGCCAGTGCCAGTCTATATTGAGCCTAGATAAGCAAGTGCAAGCATTATAAAGCAATTTAAAGCGTAAATAAGCCTGAGCAAGCATTACAGAGCATTTCAAAGCATTTTCAGTACTGTGAGTAACAGTTATTCTTGTTTACATGTTTTATATGAAATTGAGACATAAATTGCTTCTATGTGACTTCTTTGGAATTCAATAGACTTTTGTGAGTGAAGGCGAACACTGTGGTACAGGTGATGCCCAGCTTAGCCGGATCTTACATTTGATCTATTAATATGCATATTTATCTGCTATCTGTTTATTGTTCTGCATACTATACAGCAAGCCTTGTTTTAGCGTTTCTTTGTGCATCTCATAAGCATTATATTAGCGAGCAAGCAATTCTGATGTTCACCACTATCCCTTGAGCATTATGCGGGTAGCTAGCCCCGCATCACAGATTGATCATCTGTCAGCGGTAAACCCATAGTGGTGGCATCTCCGTTCTGCGTGAAATGTCTCAATTGTGCAGCGTTCTTTCTGGGTATTAAGCAAATAAGAGCAAGCAAGCAAGCAAGCATAACAGCCTTTATAGGCATTTTCGCCTCATATTTTACATGCATTCTTGAATATCTGTTTACTCACTAAGCATTAGCTTACAGTTGCTACTCACAATTTTTACAGGAAAAGGTAAAGAACAAGCTGGACCTTCTGCTTAGGTCTATTTTCTGATCAACCCAGAGGACTTAGCTCACTTTCAGCTTGTGGTATAGCTTTATGATGCCTTGGGTTTTGGGTAGCTGCTTTTATTTATGTTATGATGTTTTTAGCAACTTAGTACTGTAACCTTGAAGCATGTGTAGTGCAAGACTTATTGTAATATTTTATTTAGCTTTATGCATTTATTCTTATTTCCTGGGATTAGCAAGCGTGTTTTGAAGCAAGGATGTGACAGGATGGTATCAGAGCATTAGTTTGAGGGATTCAAGTGTTAGCAATAACACTTGGACTCAAACTTTTAAGCGAAGATATTAGCTTTGAATGTCTAGGCTTTAACTTGACCTGAGATAGGCTTTGACTTTGCTTTAGGAATTGGGAAATGGGGTAGAATAGGAGTTATGCCTATTCTTATGCAAGTATTATTTATATAATTTCAGAACATGTCTGGATCTGGTGAAGGAGCTGGAGGTGGACTCACTCCTGAACAGATCATGCAAATAATGCAAACGATGCTCAATGAAAACAACGAGCGTCAAGCTAAAATTTTGCAAGACCAGTTTCGTGCCCGTGATGAAGCCGAAACTAGGCGAAGGGAAGAACGCCAGAAGAAGCAGCATGAAGACACTGGACGCCGAAACGACGACACCGACGAGGAGGAAGCCCCTGTAGTCCCTCCTAAGGGCTGCAACTTCCGTTACTTTAAGGCTTGCGGAGCTCAACCTTTTAAGGGTGCTGCAAATTCGATCGAAGCGCTTGAGTGGATCACTGGCATCGAGCGGATTTTTCTCATTAGTGACTGTGCTGAAGAATCAAAGGTCAGCTTCGCTACAACACTGTTCGAGGGTGGCGCTGTTATGTGGTGGAGGTCTCAGGAAAACATGCACGGAGCCAACTGGATTAAGTCCCTATCTTGGGATGAATTGAAGGTTATTTTCTTTCGTCAGTACTGCCCAGCTGATGAAAAGAAGCGTTTGGAAGAGAAGCTGATGTCTCTTACTCAGGGAACCAAATCGGTGACTGAGTATGAGATTGAATTCACCCGACTAAGCTTGTTGTCTGACTATCAAGTCGCTACTGAAGAGCGAAAGATCGACCGTTTTCTTATGGGTCTACATCCCGAGTATCAGAAGTTCTTGAAGCACCGGGGATATACCAACTATGCTGACTGTGTTGAAGCTGCTCGAATTCTCGAGCAGGATTTTATTCGAGCTGGAGGAGTTCCTACTTCCTCTATTAACCCGACATGTCCATCACCGCCCAAGAAATCGCGCACTGGAAGCTATTCTGGATCTTCATCCAGATATTCTCAGCCACAGCAGTCTCAGTACCGACAGTTCAGCTCACCTCCGGCACAGCAATCTCGATCTTATGCGGTACATTCTGAGCCGAGGCAGTGTCGCCGCTGCCAGAAGTCACACATTGGGCGTTGTAACCCCAATGATGTGAGGTGCTACGTGGGCAACGAAATAGGACATAGCAGTGAAGAATGTCCTAACAAAGTTAAAGTTTGCAATAACTGTGTACGCCCTGGACATAATGAGCATGCATGTACGCATCCATTCAGCATAATTTACCCGAGTGCAGAGCATCATCCGCGATTGCAGCAGCAGCAACACCGACCTCAACAACAATATCAACAACAACAGCAAAGACAAAATCAACCGGCCCGACATAGCACATCGCGAGGAGGTTCTAGTCGCCGTAACGAGCCAGCTCGGAGTCAGAATCGCGCATTCCAAATAACGGCCGAGCAAGCAAAGGAAATACCAGATGTGGTATCTGGTATGTTTCTCGTTAAATCCGTACCTACTAGAGTTATTTTTGATTCCGGAGCCAACCGTTCCTTCATATCAAATTCATTTGCATCTAAACTTGGAATTGCACCGACTACTCTACCTGTTATCTTTGATATTGAAACGGCTAGTAATGTAAGTGTGTCTACCGATAAAATTTACCGTGACTGCATCATTCTGCTCGACAACTGTACTTTCCAACTAGACCTTATCCCGATAGACTTTCACGAATTCGACGTCATCGTGGGTATGGATTGGCTTGATCATCATGACGCCAACATTGTCTGCAAGAAGAAGTTAATAAAGCTCACTACTCCGGATGGCCGCAATATTTGCATCTACGGTGACAGAAAGACAGGTGAGATATGCTTAATTTCTGTAGTCAAAGCTAGGAAGCATATAGCTAAAGGTTGCGTGTCATACTTAGCATATGCGATAGATGCTAAGTCTGAAAAGAAAGCATTAGCCGAGGATCCGATAGCCTCCGAGTTTCCCGATGTCTTTCCCGAGGACATCTCTGGACTCCCACCAGACCGTCAGGTGGAGTTCAGAATTGATTTAGTGCCCGGCGCGGCACCAATTGCTCGAGTCCCGTATAGACTTGCACCTGCTGAGATGCAAGAAATGATGAACCAATTGCAAGAATTGCTAGATAAGGGACTCATACGACCAAGTTCATCTCCCTGGGGAGCTCCTGTCCTTTTCGTTAAGAAGAAAGATGGGACTCTCCGGATGTGCGTTGATTATAGGGAGTTGAACAAGGTAACAATAAAGAACAAATATCCGTTGCCCAGAATAGACGATCTTTTCGACCAGCTTCAGGGAGCCAGTTACTTCTCGAAAATCGATCTTAGATCTGGGTATCATCAGCTCAAAGTTCATGAAGAAGACGTCCCTAAAACGGCTTTCCGTACCAGATATGGGCATTACGAGTTTCTTGTTATGCCCTTTGGCCTTACAAACGCTCCTGCGGCGTTCATGGATCTGATGAACCGCGTTTGTAGACCAATGCTCGATAAGTCCGTTATCGTCTTTATAGACGATATTCTCATCTACTCAAAAACTGAAGCTGAGCATGCTGTGCATCTTAGAGAGCTGCTAGAGTTGCTGCGCAAGGAGCGACTTTACGCCAAGTTCTCTAAATGCGAATTTTGGTTGCGACAGGTGCTTGCAATCTCGATTTATTTATTTTTAAGCTTATCTTTTCTTAAAATTCATGCTCAGCGTTAACTTGCAAATCTTGTATCTTATCAGATACAATTCCTTGGTCATGTGATATCTGGTGAAGGAATCTCTGTGGATCCTTCTAAGATAGAAGCCATTCAAAATTGGGAAGCTCCCAAATCAGCTACCGAGATCCGAAGTTTCTTGGGATTGGCGGGTTACTACCGTCGATTCATTAAGGACTTCTCAAAACTAGCCATGCCTCTTACATCTCTTACTCGCAAGAATGTTCCCTTTATTTGGGGAGAAGCTCAAGAGAACTCATTCCGAACTTTAAAGCAGAAACTCACCGAAGCACCTATTCTGGCCTTACCCGAAGGCAATGAAGACTTTGTGGTCTTCAGCGATGCTTCATATCAAGGGCTTGGGTGTGTTTTGATGCAAAGAGGCAGAGTCATAGCATATGCTTCTCGCCAACTTAAGGGTCATGAAAAGAGTCATCCGACTCATGACCTTGAACTTGCTGCTGTGACTTTTGCATTGAAAACATGGCGGCATTATCTCTACGGCACCAAATGTCAGCTGTATACGGATCACAAGAGCCTTAAGTATATATTCAGCCAGAAGGAGCTCAACATGCGCCAGCGACGCTCCATGGAACTCATCAAAGACTATGATTGTGATATTCTTTATCACCCTGGCAAAGCGAATGTGGTGGCCGACGCATTGAGTCGTAAATCCTATTCTGCTAAATGTCTCTATACCTTGACTCATACTTCGTTTTCATCAACTTTGATCGATGAAATTCTCGTTGCTCAAGCCGAAGCCCTAAAAGAAGAAAACCTCAACTCTGAGGACATGAAAGGGCAACTTCAGTTCTTAACCGATAGCCCTCGTGGCTTGAAGCTTTTCAAAAATCGTGTCTGGGTTCCGAAATTTGGTAATGTTCGACAGAAAATTCTTTCGGAAGCCCACTGTTCTAACTTCTCGGTACATCCTGGCAGCACCAAGATGTACAACGATCTAAAAGCCGAATATTGGTGGCCCGGTATGAAAAGAGACGTAGGCCAATATGTTGATAATTGTGTTACATGCCGATTAGTCAAAGCGGAGCATCAGCAGCCTTACGGCAGTCTTCAGCCCTTACCGATCCCCGAGTGGAAGTTCGATCACATAACGATGGACTTTGTGACGAAGTTGCCGACTACACGAAGACAGCACGACGCAATATGGGTTATCGTGGATCGCCTAACCAAAGTCGCACATTTCATTCCGATTCGCGAAAACTATTCACTTGAGAAACTAGCCAAGTTGTACATAGACGAGATCGTTACACGACACGGTGTGCCTTTGTCAATTGTTTCCGACCGCGACAGCCGATTCACTTCGAGGTTCTGGAGTGCATTACAAGATGGATTAGGCACTAAGATCAGAATGAGCACAGCGTATCATCCACAGCCTGATGGCCAGAGTGAGCGTACGATCCTTACACTCGAAGACATGCTGCGGGCATGTGTTCTTGAGTTTAGCGGTAGTTGGGATGACCACTTGCCGTTAGCAGAATTTTCTTACAACAATAGTTACCACTCATCCATCAAAGCCGCACCTTTCGAAGCCTTATACGGACGCAAGTGCCGAACTCCTACGTGTTGGCATGAAGCCGGTGAAGCACCAATCGCCGGTCCCGAGCTACTTCAGCAGACAAATGAAAAGATCCGAATCATACGTCAACGATTGGAAACTGCTCAATCTCGACAGAAATCGTATCACGACCGACGCCATAAACCTTTAGAATTCCAGAAGGACGACTATGTTGTATTAAAAGTCTCGCCGATGAAAGGTGTGTTCAGATTCGGCAAGCGTGGCAAGTTAGCACCACGATTCGTTGGTCCTTTCAAGATCACCGAGCGTGTTGGAACTCAATCTTATCTGTTGGACTTGCCAAGCGAACTGTCCAACATACACCCCGTGTTTCACGTTTCGCAACTAAGGAAGTGCAAAGAAGATGACAGAGAAAAGTGGGCCGATCATCTGACTTATAAGATTAATGAGAAGCTGCAATGTGACGAGCCTGAAGTCATTCTAGAGACAAAGATGAAGAAGTTGAGAAATCGAGAGGTAGCAATGGTGTTGGTGCAATGGAGAACTTCTCACGGAACTTCTCAGACCTGGGAATCTGAGCAGGACATGAGAGTTCGATATCCGCATCTGTTTGAGCCTTAGGTACTTCGAGGACGAAGTGCAAGCGTGGTGGGCTCATACTATAACACCTTGCTTTTTATTTGCATTTTTATTTTTAGTAATTTTGAGCAATTTGCGTAAAAAGATGTAATTTCGAGATTTAGTATAAATAGGAGTTGGGGGCTCCATTTTCTCACTTTTGCAAAACCGTCTAGCATTTCCAGAGCTCCTCTCTCTAGAATTGAACTTCTCTCTAGCTTTTCTCCCAAACCGACCGGCCAAATCTCGTGTTCTATACGTTAACGGAAAGATCTCGAAGAGTACTACGTGAATCTGCTATTGCATGTGAGATTTCGTACGGATTTGAGGTAAGAATCGATCAATTTCGTTTTCTGCATTTTTGGTTTTGAAACTATAAATTCGAATTTATTATTCTAGGCGATTTAAAGCTGATTTCGTCTGAGTTTTTGCTAAAATATGGTAGGTTATGTATAATATAACTAAACCGAGGCTTATTACTTAGATTATTTGTGGATTTGAGGCTTGAAATGCATGTTTAAGCTGTAGCATATGAACAAACTCGAGAATGCGTAGAACAAACTCGAAAATAGATAGATCAGACTCGAATAGAGTTAAATTCGAGTATGGGGTTCGAATCTAGCCTTAGATTCGAATGAAGGTTCGAATCTAAGACCCCTTCGAGTCTGTCATCGAGTCTGACTCCCTATGTTCGAGTCTGTACCTTCGAATTTAGCATGATGAGGTTCGAATCTAACCATTAAATTCGAATTTAATTTATAAAAATTAATGAGCAACGCGTAAATTAGCAAAATAAATAGCAAAATGATTAGTTAGAAGTTATGGCTTATAGATATAGGAATATTGAGCTAGCAATATTAATTTAGCACATGTTCTGTAATATTAAACTTCAGATATTATACATAAGCTGTTTAGCCCAGCTGCGAGTCAAAGCCAGTGCCAGTCTATATTGAGCCTAGATAAGCAAGTGCAAGCATTATAAAGCAATTTAAAGCGTAAATAAGCCCGAGCAAGCATTTCAGAGCATTTCAAAGCATTTTCAGTACTGTGAGTAACAGTTATTCTTGTTTACATGTTTTATATGAAATTGAGACATAAATTTGCTTCTATGTGACTTCTTTGGAATTCAATAGACTTTTGTGAGTGAAGGCGAACACTGTGGTACAGGTGATGCCCAGCTTAGCCGGATCTTACATTTGATCTATTAATATGCATATTTATCTGCTATCTGTTTATTGTTCTGCATACTATACAAGCAAACTTTGTGTTAGCGTTTCTTTGTGCATCTCATAAGCATTATATTTAGCGAGCAAGCAATTCTGATGTTCACCACTATCCCTTGAGCATTATGCGGGTAGCTAGCCCCGCATCACAGATTGATCATCTGTCAGCGGTAAACCCATAGTGGTGGCATCTCCGTTCTGCGTGAAATGTCTCAATTGTGCAGCGTTCTTTCTGGGTATTAAGCAAATGAGCAAGCAAGCAAGCAAGCAAACAAGCATAACAGCCTTTTTAGGCACTTTCGCCTCATATTTTACATGCATTCATGAATATCTGTTTACTCACTAAGCTTTAGCTTACAGTTGCTACTTACAATTTTTACAGGAAAAGGTAAAGAACAAGCTGGACCTTCTGCTTAGGTCTTTTATCTGATCAACCCAGAGGACTTAGCTCATTTTCAGCTTGTGGTATAGCTTTATGATGCCTTGGGTTTTGGGTAGCTGCTTTTATTTATGTTATGATGTTTTTAGCAACTTAGTACTGTAACCATGAAGCATGTGTAGTGCAAGACTTATTGTAATGTTTTATTAGCTTTATGCATTTATTATTATTCCTGGGATAAGCAAACGTGTTTTGAAGCAAGGATGTGACAGTTAATAATAAGAATATCACGTACATCATCATTCCGTAATGCACTTGAACAATAAAGTTCAAACATTCGAATACTTGAAAGTTGGAAACTTTTTTCATTAAACACCCATACAATCATAATACAATTTGAAGTAGTATTTAACAATATTTGATACATGATACTTGCGTAATTATGACAGAATTTAAACTTTTACAATTAATTAAGGCACCAAACATGATGCCAACAAAATACCAAATATAATTTTCTACAAGAGGACAGGTGAAGATCCTTTGAAATGAATATTCAAGGTCGAGAAGTCAACTACCCAATCACCCAAAGCAACAATCAAGGTGTTCCGACGGTCTCAATACCACTAGCTTCTGGATATATAAAACAGCTAGGAAGTTTAGAATCTTTCTATCAGGTAGCTCAAGACCTGAAAAATGTTAACAACTAAAGGGTTAATATAACGTTGAGTGAGATACTAGATTAGATATGACATAATGCATGTAGATGCGATAATGATCAAGCACAACGATTCCAAACGACACATCTCAAATGCATAAAGTTATGCGATCAAGTTTTTTTTATTTTTTGAACGGCAAACTATCCTACTCCTACTCCTAAACTACTCCTTTACCTCCAGCCTTACTTACTCCACCTAAATTTCAACTTGCCTCCGACGGGGATCGAACCCGTGACCTCTCACTTACCACTCCACCCTCTTACCGCCAGGCCAAAGACCTTTCATATGCCCCTTCATACCGCGATCAAGTACCACATGCCCCTTCATAGTACGGGGTTCCCTGTCATAGTCGGGAGTGGTGTTGCCTCTAGCATAGTACAAGGTTGTCCCTATTATAGTCGGGAGTGTCCCTATCATAGTCGGGACTTCCGACAATTCAAGTACATCGGCCATCCAGCATCCAAAGGGACTAGGAATAATCCATGGATATCCAGGTGAGTTCAAACGATAAGCTCAACATATGAGGTCCACAATGCCTCGAGGTCAAATACGATTCAAAGAAAAAGGATATGTATGCAATCAATTTTGGATGATACGATATGAACCAACATAATATGATTATCAACATGTCAACAATCTCATCATATGATACATTATGAAAATCTAATGCTAGAACTCACAGTGATCGACAATAAGATTTTGGCCACCACAACACGTCCCATATATAGGCCAATACACGTGAAGCCTTAAATCGAAGCATTAATTCTTCAAGTCACACAAATACTTTGAAACTTAAAAAGTATTCCCAATTATGTAAACATATGCCCTATAATATCATATTAAAAGTTGCATGAACATCCCAAACAAAACAATCAAATTATCAAGACCAAACGTCTCATATTTTTGTTTATATCTAGCTGTGAAAAATAGGTTTTTAACCTTGTTATCGATTGAGTTATCTTAACATATCTTAAAGTGAGATAAAATAGACTATTTTATCTTTCATATCCAACTTGAATAATCCCAAACGAATCTATAACCAATTCTATATGACTTTATAAAGTTTGATATCACCATTTTTCATCAACTGCAGGTCAGCAGCGGTATCAGGCATTTTTGACTTGTTTAACGTCCAAACTAGCTCCATATGGCTATTTTGTATTAAACTACACTCTCTTAGATTTCCAACGACGTATGGCACGTCCAAAACGGAGCTTCGAGTGATTTTATATGAATTTTACATGACAGCATATCAAGGCTGTCCAAAAACTCGAAAATCAAATGAGATTTGTCATTTCTCAATTTGAAGCATTTCAATTCAATTCATATCAACAACAATTGATACCAAAGAGTTTACAAATCATAATGGGTCGTCCGCACACCAATTTTAAGCCAAAATACACTTGAGGCATTTAATCGAACACTTGGTGTGCGGTTTAGACATAACACACAAAATTGAGCATTTGCTTGGGTTTGGTGTTATCCGATACATGGAAACACTTTAATAACATACATACATACTTTCTAAACATATTAGAATCATTACATTACTAAATATTCCATAAAATTCATATTAACTCCATTTGAGTTCTTGAATGGTTCAAACTCCAATTCACCACTTCAAAACTCTAAATGAGTTTCCACTTGCCTCAAATCAAATTCATATCAATATTTAACATATTTGGATCAAGATTGATCATATTTATTTTACTAAAACATCAAACTCAAATTTCATATTCTCCATTAGAGCTCATTTGAGCCCTAGATTGTGTCCTAACAAAATCACTATAACAAACCCAATAAACTACATATTTTGATTCCATATATCTCAAATAACAACATACTACAACATTTTTGATGATTGGAGCCATCAATAATCGTTTGACATAAAAACCCATTAGGGTTATCATCCATTAATGTAGTTTATGATGCAAGAACTGAGGAGAATGATATGGAAATGAATTTATACCTTCATTTACACATTATATTACAAGATTTGTGGCTTTAATTTTTGATTTACACCACCAAACCCTAAATTATCTTCTTTTCTCTTCCATTTTTTTTCTCCAAAATCAAGAGAACACACACACACACCATGAGTGTGTGTGTTAGACGTTTTTAATAAGCAAAATGGGAGAAAGGTTTGGCCTTTGGCCACCATTAACCCTTCAATTCTCGCATTCTTACACATATAAACCCTCCCAACATTTTTATCTTCCATTTTATTAAAAAAAAAATCAAAGTACATTACCTATTCTTGTCAATTCAATACTAAGCAACATCATTTTTTCTTTTTATCTTACAAGTTTCAATAATAGCAAATGTCATAAATTTTTGTTAATTAACTCATAATATTACCCTTAGGTTTACAATTAAAATTGTTTAATAAAGTTAGTTACCTCTTTAGTTGATATTAATATTATCTTCAATAATAAATCATTATCACAATAATTATATTAACCCAACATTATTAGGGATATAATTACCTCTTATTTATTTGGGGTGTTACATTTCATCAGCAAATATTTGGTGTAGTCGTGTAAGCACGACTATCAAAACCACGTACGTACTAACGAAATGTGGCAAAAACTCATGCAATCCAAGACTTCTGGCAAGCCAAATGCTTCGTCCATTTAAACTCCATCGTTTTATTGCCTGAGGGATCCGTAAACCTCTTCCAGTCATGAATAATCGCGATCAAATCAGTAACTTTCGCTTTAATCCTTCGACAACAATTCGCATGAAAAGTCGAAACAACACTAACGTTTCTACTATCTTGACAAAATCCACTGAAATAAATGGTGTCCAAAAATTTAACCCTAAGTCCCAACCTTGTAAATGTTCCTTTCCTCATTAACTCAAAAAGAACATCTTGTTCTTTTTTCCCAGTTGAATTCATCCTTTTGCCATACCATTCATCGAACAAAGCAATCGTCTTGTTGTTGGACCGAATCATGTAGAAACCCGTGTTTATCGGGTTCTTATCTGACCATTGGTTGCCGTTAAACTGGTCAACGCTGATTTGAAGATCAATGGTGTCGTTTAGGGATAGCCTTGGAAGTGGATTTCTTAGCCATAAGACATCTGTGTCCTATATAATTAATCCAACTTACAACCATAAGCCAACCAATTAACATATATAAAAATATTATACGTACGTTAATCAATATCTTAATTATACAAACAAATTTAACCTTGTTTTTCCTTCTTTATATATATATATATATATATATATATATATATATATATATATATATATATATATATATATATATATATATATAGGGGTGGGTTCAATGGAAATCCACTATGCACGTGAAAACTATGAAAACCTACGCATACCGTCCGATTTGGTGCATTTCATGAAAAACGCGGGGGCATGATCGTAAATAAGGTGATGCATCACGCGGAATTTTGATGCATCACGCGGGAAATTTGATGCAACACGCGAGATTTTGATGCATCATGCGGGGAATTTGATGCATTTGTGGTGGTGCAGTGCGGTTTTCACAAGTTTTTAGGTGCATTGTGGTTTTCCATTAAACCCCTCTCTCTCTCTCTCTCTCTCTCTATATATATATATATATATATATATATATATATATATATATATATATATATATATATATATATGTTCAAGTGAGTACCACCCATTATGCAGCGCACCAGAAGATACCACCCTTAAAATTAAATTTTTTGAAATTTTTTTTCATGAACATGTTTTAATTAACATTATGAATATCATATGTGAATTTCACGCAAATCCGAACACTCTAAGTGCATGAAATCACGCATCACATAAATGCACGTTCACATACATCCAAATATATGTATGTGTGAGTTCACATCATTTTTTACGAGCTCGAAGTTGTGAATGTATGTGAAATTTACATATGATCTTCATAACGTTAACTAAAACATGTTTGTGAAAAATAAATTTCAAAAAAAGAATTTTTAAAGGTGGTACCTTCTGGTGCGTTGCATAACGAGTGGTGCTTCCACGAACCATATTCTATATATATATATATATAATTATGCGTGATTAAGATAGAAAATATTAAATGCATAATATAACCGGCGAGATGCATCTATTTCCCACTCATTTTGCCTAATATAAAATTTTCAATTAATTTACCTAAATGATTTTTAAAGAAACTAAAATATTACTAATATAATTAAATGATTTAAATACTTCCTAATTTAACTTCTAACTTATCTAAAATGTTTTATCCAGAATTATATAATTAAATTCTGAAATAATTTTTCTTATATTTTTAAACTTTAAATTAATTTTACGTGTTTTAATCCTAATTATAATTTATAATTTAAAAATAATTTTAAATAAATAACTTTACTTATTTTTCGTGATGCCATGTGTCATCACCCAACAATTTACGTGTGGTAGATCATATTTTAGAAAAACAAAGAATATCTTAATCATATCTTTCTAAATTTACATTTAGTATAATAAAATTTAAAATCAATTCAAATCAAATATATATATTTCAATAATTAATAACTACAGAAGATTAAAAAAACTTATTATCATTCTATATATTTAGAAGTCTAGAAAAATTATAATTTATGTCAAATAATAATATATAATTCTTGTATTTTTTTTTTTGTAATAAAATTTACATTTTATGTTTTAATTCTTAGTTTGTTGTATTTAATATAAACAACTATATATTTAAATATCTGCGTAATACGCGGGTAATGAACTAGTTCTATTGAAAAAAATAACTATATTGATACTTGTCACTTCACTACACTACTAATTGAAGATCCCTTTATTTGACACGTGTTTTTTTTTTATCATTTTTTTTGTTTAAATAATTAATTTCAATTGATTTATAGTTACTATATTTTAGGAATTCTATTATCAACCTTGGTTAATAGACTTAATTTTCAATTGTTAATATACGACACTAGAAAAATGAAATTTTTTATTTCTAAAACTTGATATCAATTAAGGTAAACTAAAATTTATTGTATCTCATTATATTTTGTTATTAATTATAAGTAAAACTATCATTTCACTATCATTTTTTCATTTATCATTTTAATTGTTTTAATTCCATGATGTATAATGTTTAAATAAATATTGAGTTACATCTCTTTCGCCTATAAATAAGAATTTATAGATTAATAGAATTCACATTCACCAATTTGTGAAGTCTGGGGAGATTATTAATTCGGTTTCGCATGACGTTAACGTGGAAATCCTATTATAATGAAGTGACCGAAAGATTAAATTTTTTGGGTCTTTTAAGAAATTTGATCAATTTTCTAATAATATTTATTAAGAGCTTGCAACAATCATCGTGTATTTATTTCAAACAAATACAAAATTAGCTAGCAAGATACACTACAAGAAATAAAGAAATTTCAAACAAATACAAAACAAGCTAGCAAGATACACTACAAGAAATAAAGAAATTAGTGGCGACATTTTTAGTGACGATGCATTAGCAGCGACATTCTCCACTGTTAGCAGCGACTTTTGTCACCATTAAAACCCTTCTTTTTTGTAGTGATATGATATTAAGGAAATTCAAATGATAATTAAAAACTTTGGATTATTAAAGTGTTACTTATACACTTAACTAAAATGAAAGTATTTTATATATACATTTTAAATTTTATAAAATATCATATCTATCTATACTATTAAAAGAGTAATTATACTCAATTCTGGTGAAGCCACGTATTATCACCATGAATCGACACGTGACATTTGTAGGTTTTAAAATTAATAAAGAAATTTAATTTATATATATATATATATATATATATATATATATATATATATATATATATATATATATATATCTAAATCTAATATAATCTACTTTTAAATTCAAATCAAATCAAATAAAATCGAATACTCTACTAACTTATTAATATAATAAAATATGATAATTTTTTTTAAAAATATAAGAAAATAATATTATTCATATACATTTAGAAATATATAAAAATTAATAGGTTATAATAAATAATAATATCATTCTTATATACTTTTTGTTTGAAAATAATAATATTTATACATTTACCTTTTAATTCATTATATTTTATATATATTAAAAATATCCGCGTAATAGGCGGGTAATAAACTAGTTATCTATATACGTAAAACACAAGATTTTAATTAAATCACGCTTTCAATGCTAATAAGTTTTAGGTTTTGTAAACTTTGAGGAGTATATGAAATCAACCATTATCTATATATATAATAAATATTTATGTATTTTTTTTTATCAAAATTATATGTCGTATATAAAAATAAAATATCAATTTATATCAATTAAAATATATAAATTTATAAATAAAAATTTTAAAAGAAACATAAAAAATCATTTATTGTTCATATTTGTTTAAAAGTTAGACAAATAATAGTTACGACAAATAATAATAATACTATTTTTTTATCTATATTTAAATAATTATATTATAAAGTATATAATTTTATAGTATTTAAAGTTTTATATCAATAATCTATATCAATAATCAATAATAATTACCATTAACATGTAACTTGTCATTTTATTATGTTGTCACTTGTCATCTTTTATTGATGACGTGTTTATATTACTTGTCTATTTTTAAATATAATTTACTTAAATTTAATAATTAAACATAGAGCAAATTTTCACATGAAAATATGTTATAAAGCTACATATTCAATAATTAATATTATAATTTCTCAACCAACATGGTGCATAAACAATCCGAAATGTATAAAGAAGATTATTCAAGCGCATTATATGTATATTCAATTTACATTAATTTAGTAGATTTTAAAAATCAGATTTAATACTAGAAAATCCTATAATTACTCTACTTTTCGAATTTAATGGGATTTATCAATTAAACAAAAAGTGATATTTTACATGGAAAGCAGAGAGATTTCTATTTTGACATTTTACATGTTTACCATTTTGCCCCTATGAATACTGATGCATCGATCAAATGATGCATCCAAAAAGTGGTCTTAATTACATCATTGTCCCCTTATTCTTTTTAATGAATGCATCAAATCTAATTATTGTGATTGGTAGATATTGATTTTATGATGCACATTAGTTTTCAATTGAACACACACACACACACACACACACACACACACACACACACACACACACACATATATATATATATATATATATATATATATATATATATATATATATATATATATAGGTTCAAGTGAGTATCACTTGTATTGCAACGCACCACAAGGTACTACTATTAAAATTAATCTTTTTGAAATTTTTTTCATAAACATGTTTTAATTAACATTACACAAATAATATATAAAATTCAAGCACATTCACACATTCTAAGTGCATACATAAATGCAAGTTCACATATATGCTAAATTATGTAATTGTAGGTTCATATCGTTTTTTAGGAGTTAGGAGATGTGTATGTATGTGAAATTTACATATGATCTTTATACTATTAATTAAAGCATGTTTATGAAAATTTTTTTTCAAAAAAGTGGTACCTTCTGGTGCGCTGCATAGTAAGTGGTAATATATATATATATATATATATATATATATATATATATATATATGTGTGTGTGTGTGTGTGTGTGTGTGTGTGTGTGTGTGTGTGTGTGTGTGTGTGTGTTCAAGTGAGTACCACCTCTAATGCAGCGCACCAGAAGATACCACTTTTAAAATTATTATTATTATTATTATTTTAATGAACATGTTCTAACTAACATTACACTAATGATATATGAATTCCACGCAAAACCGAACATTCTAAGTGCATGAAATCACACATCACATAAATGTGCGTTCACATATATTCAAAATTATATAAGTGTGTGTTCACATCATTTTTTAGGAGCTAGGAGATGTGAATGTATGTGAAATTTACATATGATCTTCATAATGTTAATTATAACATGTTTATAAAAAAAATTAAATTTATTTTTTAAAAGGTGGTACCTTCTGGTGCGATGCATAATGAGTGGTACTCTCTCGAACCATATTATATATATATATATATATATATATATATATATATATATATATATATATATATATATATATATATGTGGTTGCTTATTAAGTTTTTAATTTTATACTCCTGAAATCAATTAGAATTATAAAAAGTACCCAGAACTCAGTTTACATGTGTTCTAAGGCCCTGATATGATGCGTAAAAGAAGCCACAGATTAATTAAGCGCATGTCAGGGGCAAATCTTTTTCTGTGAGGAAGAACGTGCATTAGCGTATATGGATCAAGAAGAATGTTTGATTTCTGATTAAAACCAACTTACGTACCGTGAAAATAAAGTTGTATCCCCGGCGGAGAACATCTCTGAGAAACCGTGTTCTTTGCCACATCATCTTTATGAAGTCCTCCGACATATAAACCTTCTCACCGATACTGTAATTATCTCCGTCATCCGTTTTGAGTTTATAACAGTGTAATCTAAGAAACCTGCAGCGTTCAAAAGCCGTGTGATCGACTGCCACGATCAAAAGATGGTTTGTCAATGGCCGTGTATCTTCTCCTAACCAAAACCCGTCTAGGAATACATCGAGCATCGGCTTATCTCCCTCTGTATATGCTTTGTTCACAATTGCTATGATCACGGTTTTGTTACCCATGGAAGCTCCCTCTAATGCTGCTTCTAACTCATCTCTATACATAGACTGCCATAGATATATCAATATATATATATATATATATATATATATATATATATATTTAAAATGGTGGACATATAATATAATTATATATAAATTCAACAAAATGATGGATCGAACTGAATTGAATCATATCTTACAATGGATGATGAAGCTTGGGTTTTGGAAACGGATGGGTTTTTGTCTGATAAAAGATAGATAAAAGTTAAGGATATAAGCAATACAGCACAAAGGAGAAGAGGGATTCCAGCCTTTGTTGTTGATTGATCCATCAATTAATTGCTTCAATTCTCGGTGGTGGTGCGGTGATCGGAGACGACGGAAGATGTTTACTGATTAAATTTGAAGGATGATTTGTGAATGGTCCGAGTTCATGCTGGACTTCATATATGCTCGACTAAATTACAGAAATGGTCCTTGTGGTTTGTTTAAAAATATGAAATAGTCCCTCAAGTTTCAAGGTTGCCTCAAACCACTTTTTAATTGCAGAAATGATATTTCTCTTACTAAACTTTTTAAAAATGACGATTTTGCCATTTTCTCGATTTACAATTTTGGTCCCTGTTTAATTAGATTTTGATTTTGATTTGATTCATATTAAATATATTATTATTAATTATATCTATTTATTTTTTAAAATAAATTTATATTTATTAATTAAAAATTAATTCTATTTATATATTTAATTTAATTAATTCATGCTTCTTTTATGTATGTAATTTATTTATTTCAGATTTATTGGTTAAACTATTTCTATATTTTTATCATTTATATTTTTCCATCTAACTATTTAATTACATTAATAAATATTGATTTTATTATGATTATTAAGAAAGTATATAAATTTAAGACTAACGTTCGTGCCTACAACCAAATAAAAGGAAACCAAAATACACTCAAAAGACTAACGCTAAAAGTTCGATTGAAAAGGGTTTATAGACCATCTCGACCAATTGATACCAATAGAATATTTCATGTTAGCAAACTAAAGCAAAAAAGATCCTCACTATAAATCTTCTCCAACTCCATCAGGTCCACAAACAAAAATTACACAATTTTCATATTACCAACAATGTCACCATGATTATTCCCATAAGGAGTGAATTCTAACTCTGCATTTGACGAGAGAAAAACACATTAGATTTGATCACATTAACAAAATCAAGACATGAACCCGAATAAACCCACCAACTCTATGTATATTGTTAGTCTACATTTCGATCTAAATTTACTGATTTATTATTTTTTACTTAAATATTTTGCGAAACTAATACATTTTGATTTAAAATTATTATTTTATTTGTTTTGATTTGAATAGTTTGTTATGCTAGTACATTTTGGTTTACATCATGAATACGTCACTAATACATTCACTGATAGTAACATTCTAAACCCAGAAATGAAACATTCAAACATATGAATAAACACTGATACATTCACTAAAATATATCAACTGATACAATCATTTACACAACATTGATATATCAGTTAATACAACATCACTGATACATTCAAATATCAACTAATTAGATTTCTTATATTTAAAGTTAATACAAAACCAATACATTAGTTAATACATCAACAATGATGGTGGTGGAACTAGCAACATCACTAATACATTCAAACATCAACTGATACAATCATTCACACATCATTGATACATTGATTTACAAAACAAATACATCAACTAATACATGGAATCGATACAAATTCAACTTATACATCAACTATTTAATACATATCTCTACGTATCGATTTTTTGGAGGAAAAAAACGGTACAAACTCAAATTGATACATATCGATATATTGGAAAAAAATAGATGCATTTATATGAAACACAAGAATACATGATTATACAAAATTGAAACTTTAAATATGAAAAATCTAATTAGTATTGGAAAAACAGAATTTAATGCTTTATATTGAAACTAGTACCTATCATCTATTCAAGCTTCATTATATTCACATTAAATATGAAAATCTAATTTTACAAAAGAAAACAAAGAAACATGCAAATCATTGGCCAAAACATCTTCGAGTTTTAAAAAAATTCATTTGTTAACAAACAAATTCTGTATCCAAAACCAATAAATTAACATTGTTTTAAGAGATGGGTTGGAACTGAAAAAACCTTTTTGCCGAAATCATAAACCCAAATCTATATATTGACCCTGATCTCTTATGGTTCGAGATTATGTGCAATCGGAAACCTTTCAAAATGGATACAAGCTATGTGACTGGTGGTGGTTCTTCGTGAATACTGATGTGTCAAAATAAGTAAACGAGATGAAAAGGGCAGTCGGTTCGTGTTGACGTACAGTTGGAAGTGATAAATCGAGGGGGAAAAGTCGATTCTCTAGCGGGGGTGGTCGACGATGAAGAAGAGCTGGTTCTCAGATGGTGGTAGTCGACGATATCATCTCTATGGTGGTAATCAATGGCGACAGTTGTACCGGGTAAACTCAGTGAAGCCATGGGATATAAGCTCTGGTAATGATGGTAAACTTATTAGGCTTAACCGCGGCTATGTATTAAGAGAAAGAGAAAGGAAAGAAAGCGTGTATGAGAAGGAGGACATAGGAAGATGCGTAAGTATTCTAGGGTTTAGGAGAGGGAAGGGAAGTGAGGTTTTGTTTGTGGGACAATTATTTGTTGTGTGCTATCCACAATATTATCATCGCTCATCGTCGATTTAATGGTTTAGATTTTCTCTCTCTTTTTCTCACCCTAGGTTTCTTTTCACTCGATTCTAATCTATAAATAAATACTATTAAATGAGTAACTATTTTGCCACTTGTCATCTTCTCATGATGCCAAGTGGCATATTCTATATGTGACATTTGTCATTTAGTATTCCTAAATTAACATTTAATTTTAAATTAATTATAGAAATTTAGGAGTGAATCCCACTAAAATCTCAACAATGAAGACTAAATTTACAATCAATATTTTTTGAAAACATATTATTTTCAGATTTTTATTTTACAAAAAAATTAATATATATAACTTTAGATGTATATTATTTTAATAAAAATAAGTTGTTAAAAGTAACCATGTAACACATGAGTTTATCAATCTATTATGTTAAAAGGGTAATTATATGTCACTTAGCGATTAAATAGACTTTCATTTGGATTAATGAGGATATGACATTTGTATTCTACAATGTTTCATCAATAAAATAATAAATTAAAGTAAATTATTTATAAAAAATCTTCTAACTAGGGTTTTTGTTTTGAAAACTCATAAATATCTCTTCTTATAAACTTAGTCACTTATCCAACCGTGTTATCTTACTTTTAGCTTCTTAACGAAACTTTTCATCCTCAAATAAGTTTAAACTCAAGTATTTAAGTATCCCGTGTAATACACGGGTAATAAACTAGTCTGAGTTCAATGGAAAACCTATATGCATCGGAAAACCTGAGAACCACTTTATGCATCACGGGAGAATTTGGTGCATCACGCAGAAATTTGATGCATCACGCGAGAAATTTGATGTATCACGCGGGAAATGTGATGCATTTGTGGTGGTGCATGAAGGTTTTCCAAAGTTTTCCGATGCATGTTGGTTTTCCATTGAACCCCCCTCTATATATCTATACATATTAATAAAGGAAAACATTTTACGACACATGGCGCTCTCTCCTTAAACTTCATCTTTAATTTCCCCTTTTTTTTCCTTAAATAAATCTTTTAATTTTCTAAATTATTAATGTTTAAATAAATAAAGGCAAAAATTAAAATGTAGATTTCCTACTTAACTTTTATAATTTCGATTAAAATTTTACCAACTAATATAAAATTAAAAAAAGTATCATATCAAATATAAAGTTATCCTAAATTAAAATTAAACCGTGACTTTCAATTTTAAATTTTAATCATAATTATATATTAGAATTACTATAAAATACAATTCAAATTATAATTCTGTACATAGTTGTTCTATTTATCTTATATCATGACTTTTGATTTCATAGTTTATATGATTTTAAGTTTTTCTATATGCCATATTACCATTTAACATTAATGCATTATTATTATATTTTATTATATTTATTATAATATTTAAAATTTTTATATACTTCTAAAAAGTATTTATTTATTAAATGTTCGCATGTAATATACATGATGGGTAACTAGTATATAAATATAGCAGACCGACTGTTTTGTAGCCCAACTGAGGAAAGTTAATTTGCATTGTAATTGAGATATATATGAGACTGTAATCCTAGAATCTTGCTAGTCATATTTATACATTTATATTGTTCAAAAAGTAAAAGAAATCATTAAAATTAACAATGTTAATCATAAGAATATCACATACATCATCATTCCGTCCTGCACTTGAACAAAAAAGTTCAAACATTCAAATACTTGAAAGTTGGAAACTTTTTTCATCAGCAAATATTTGGTGTAGCCGTGTAAGCACGACCATCAAAACCACGTACGTACTAACGAAATGTGGCAAAAACTCATGGAATCCAAGACTTCTGGCAAGCCAAATGCTTCGACCATTTAAATTCCATCGTTTTATTGCTCGAGGAATCCTTAAACCTCTTCCAGTCATGAATAACCGCCATCAAATCAGTAACTTTCGCTTTAATCCTTCGACAACAATTCGCATGAAAAGTCGAAACAACACTAACGTTTCTACTATCTTGACAAAATCCACTGAAATGAATGGTGTCCAAAAACTTAACCCTAATTCCCAACCTTGTAAATGTTCCTTTCCTCATTAAGTCAACAAGAACATCTTGTTCTTTTTTCCCAGTTGAATTCATCCTTTTGCCATACCATTCATCGTACAAAGCAATTGTCTTGTTGTTGGACCGAATCATGTAGAAACCCGTGTTTATCGGGTTCTTTTCTGACCAATGGTTGCCATTAAACTGGTCAACGCTGATTTGAAGATCAATGGTGTCGTTTAGGGATAGCATTGGAAGTGGATTTCTTAGCCATAAGACATCTGTGTCCTATATAATTAATCCAACTTTCAACCATAAGCCAACCAATTAACATATATAAATATATTATACGTACGTTAATCAATATCTTAATTATACAAACAAATTTAACCTCGGTTTTCCTTCTTTATATATATTTTTTCAATTCGACGTGATTAAGATACAAAATATTACATGCATGATATATATAAGCGGCCAGAAACATTATGTTATATATAAGAATTAAGTGATGATGCATGCTTGGGTGCGAGCATCTTACAAAATTTCATGTGAAAAATTATTTTTATTTCCATATATATTGTTAAATAACAATATGTTAATATTATGTTCTCTGATTGAATCATATATATATATATATATATATATATATATATATATATATATATATATATATATATATATATATATATATATATATATATATAGGGGTTATAGGGGGGTTCAATGGAGAACCTCCATGCATCGAAGAACCTTGAAGAACCTCCATGCACCACCACAAATGCATCACAATTCCCCCGGGATGCATTATTATTTCTGCGTGATGCATCAAATTCTCGTGTGATGCATCGATTTCCACGTGATGCATTACGATTTTCTAGCGATGCATTGTGGTTCTCCAAGGTTCTTCGATGCATAAAGGTTCTCCATTGAACCCACCCATATATATATATATATATATATATATATATATATATATATATATATATATATATATATATATATATATATATATATATATATATATATATATATATATATATATATAGGGGTGGGTTCAATAGAAAACCACTATGCACGTGAAAACCATGGAAACCTACGCATACCGTCCGATTTGGTGCATTTCATGAAAAACGCGGTGGCATGATCGTAAATAAGGTGATGCATCACGCGGGATTTTGATGCATCACGCGGGAAATTTGATGCATCACGCGGGAAATTTGATGCATCACGCGGGATTTTGATGCATCACGCGGGGAATTTGATGCATTTGTGGTGGTGCAGTGCGGTTTTCACAAGTTTTCAGGTTCATTGTGGTTTTCCATTGAATCTCCCTCTCTCTCTCTCTATATATATATATATATACATATATACATATATATATATATATATATATATATATATATATATATATATATATATATATATATATATATATATATACATATAGGTGGGTTCAATGGAGAACCTCTATGCATCGAACAACCTTGAAAACCTCCATTCACCACCACAAATGCATCACAATTCCCCCGTGATGCATCATTATTTCCACGTGATGCATCAAATTCCCGCATGATGCATCGATTTCTACGTGATGCATTGCGATTTTCTAGCGATGCATTGTGGTTCTCCAAGGTTCTTCGATGCATAGAGGTTCTCCATTGAACCCATCCCTATATATATATATATATATATATATATATATATATATATATATATATATATATATATATATATATATATATATATATATATATATATATATATATATATATATATATGGTTGTTTTTAAACTCTTATGAATTTTTTGAACATCAAATATATGACTGAGATATATATACGTCACAGAATTGAAAGTAATTTAAAGAAAGAATATTATGATAATTTGTCAAAATCTCAAATGAAAGAAAAAAAAACTATTTAGAAGAGATGTCAATAAAAGATAAAATAGTCGGGGCCCTTTAGTTATCTTATTATGGATGAAAATTGTCGTTGAAAACAATGGTTAAGTTCCTGTAAATTAAAACGTCTTTAGATCCATTGTTTTTCTGATGTTTTTAGTGTTTAACTTTTAAATTCACAAATAAACTTGAAAACATATTTTTGAGGTTTTAACATTTTGTTTTCATTATAGTCATCCATGTCTATGTTATAAAGGGGAGTGAAAAATGAAAATGCAAAAACTATCTATAACACATCTAAACACATTTAATTTTCATATCTAAAATGTGTTTTCTTGAAAACTATCGTGTTTTCAGTTTTATTAAAAGTTTTACACCAAAAATTATCGCTTACTAAACGCACCATTAGTTTGTAACGAGAACTCATGATTATTTAAGTAGTACTATGGTCAATTGACGTACATGAGATAGAATCATAGGTACATTTTTCAACAATTTAAATATTCATGTCACTTTAAAATAATATATGTAACTAATAATTGAATTGAAGGTAAGTTAAATCCAATTTTAAGTTTAATGACATCTCTGCTAAATACATCAAAGTATTTAATTTACTTGATCCCGGGTCAAACACGCAAACCTATTAAACTACTTCGATGTATTTCTATGATGAAATTCTTGGAGGACTTTTATTTGGCTGAAAATAGGGGATATATAGTCAATCGGGCTGGCCCTTTTCAAAGGGTTTCGTGTTTAACACTTTAACTACATACCAAATTCAATTTATAATTTTCTACACTTCTATATGACTTTTCATTGTGAATACAAATTCTATTGTCTTAGCAATAATTTTCTAAATCTACAAAATTAACTCCCTTGATGTTACTTAATTATAATTTATACATTTTGTATTGAATACGAAATCTGTATTTTTTTTGGGGAAAGTTGTGTAAAAAACATCCCAAGTTGTCATGTTTTTGTGATTAAAATCTCAATTCAATTTTCGTTTGCATTAAAAACTCCAAACTAACTAAAAATCATTAAATCAAGGTTTTATCAAAGGGTAACCGGTTGAAATCGGGTATAACCAGTTGTTTGCTAATGTGGCAATCTACATGTCTGTAATGTTTGCCAATGTGGTATAAGTGGTTATTTGCCTTATTAGGGTTTTAAAAGAGGTTGAGTGGAACAGAAGAATAGAGCAACCATGGATGTCTTCATCTTCGAACCCCTCTGGCAGGAATCGATCAATGGAAACAACGATTTGTAGGTGTGCTTGTGGAGATGTTGCAGGATTGTGGACAACTTTCACCTCTAGGAACCCTGGAAGGATGTTCTTAATTAGGATGTCCAAATTTTCATATTTGAATTTTGATTGTTTGATACAATTTGAATTGTGGATTGAAGCTCCATGTTTCAATTGTGTAGGATCCCTTCAGAAATGTGATTTCCTTAGGTGAATTAATTCTCCAACCGATGGAAACACAATGTATAAGATGGAAGAAGAAAAGACCTTCATGTTCGGTTGATTGAAACAAAGAAGGAAGTGAATGTTGTACATGATATGTTGCGGAGGTGTACTGTTTTGCATATCTGCTCCCTCTTATTTCTTTTGTTGCTTCCATTGATCGATTCTAGCTAGAACGGTTCGAAGATAAAGACATCGATGGCTGCTCTATTCTTCTCTCCCTCTTAACCTCTTTTAAAACCCTAATAAGGCAAATAACCGGTTATACCACATTGGATGTCATATTGGCAAACATTACAGACATGTAGGATGCCAAATTAACAAACAACTGGTTATACCTGATCTCAACTGGTTACTCATTAATAAAATCTTGATTTAATCATTTTTAGTTAGTTCGGGAATTTTATGCAATGAAAATTGGTTTGGAGTTTTAATCACAAAAACCTGACAACTTGAGATTTTTTGCGCAATTTTTCTTTTTTTTTTTCTCTGGTTGATTTCTACTTTAATAAATATTTTATTTTTAACCAAGATCAATATATTTTTTATTTAATATTTGATAAAAAATAAATAACTTTCAGTTTCTTTTACCTATAAAAAAGATTTTATAGATTAATAGATTTCACATTCACCAATTTGTGAAGTCTAGGGGTTATTAAATTCAGTTTCGCATGCCGTTAACGTGGAAATCCTTGTATAATGAAGTGACCGAAAGATTAACTTTTTAGGTCTTTTAAGAAACTTGATCAGTTTTCTAATAATATTTCTTTTTGCTTATTAAGAGCTTGCAACAATCATCGTGTATTTGTTTCAAACAAATACAAAACTAGCGAAATATACTACAAGAAATAAAGGAGTTAGTGGCGACATTTTTAGTGACGACACATTAGCAACGACATTCTTCCCTATTAGCAGCGACTTTTGTCACCGTTAAAACCCTTCTTTCTTGTAGGGATATGATATTAAGAAATTTTAAATCAACATTAAAAACTTTGGATTATTAAAGTGTTAGTTATACAATTAACTAAAATGAAAGAATTTTATATATACATTTTAAATTTTATAAAATATCATATTATCATATATACTTAAAACACAAGTTTTAGTTAAATCACGCTTTCAATGCTAATAAGTTTTAGGTTTTTAAACTTTGAGGAGTTTATGAAATCAACCATTTGTATTTTATTGATCAAAATTATATGTTTTATCTAAAATAAAAAATCAATTTATATCAATTAAAATATATAAATTTATAAATAAAAATTTTATAAGAAACATAAAAAAAATCATTTACTGTTCGTATTTGTTTATAAAGTTAGACAAATAATAGTTACGACAAATAATAATAATACTAATTTTTATCTATATTTAAATAATTATATTATAAAGTATATCAATTTCTAGTATTTAAAGTTTTATTTCAATAATCTATATATATAATCTATAATAATTACTATTAACACGTAACTAAAATGACACTTATTATCTTATTATGTTGTCACTTGTTATCTTTTATTAATGACATGTGTATATTATCTGCCTATTTTTAAATATAATTTACTTAAATTTAATAATTAAATATAGAGCAAATTTTCACATGAAAATATATTATAAAGCTATTTATTCAATAATTAATATTATAATTTCTTAATAACTTTTATTATATAACGTTTTGATTTAAATTTAAATTTAATAATCTATATAACCTTACAATATGACTTTAATTATGTTATATTTTTTAATAACTTATCAACCATTAATTTTTATAACTTCAACACTTATTATAACTTTTATTTTATCCTCGAATACCATGTATATAAAAAAGTATGGTTGCTATTTAAGTTTTTAATTTAATAGCCTCAGATTAATTAGAATTATAAAAAGTAGCCAGAACTTAATTTACATATATGTTCTAAGGCCCTGAGTCATAAAAGTAGCCACAGATTAAGCGCATGTCAAGGGTCAAATCTTTTTCTGTGAGGAATTGAAGAACGTACATTAGCATATATGGATCAAGAAGAATGTTTGATTTCAGATTAAAACCAACTTACGTACCGTAAAAATAAAGTTGTATCCCCGGCGGAGAACATCTCTGAGAAACCGTGTTCTTTGCCACATCATCTTTATGAAGTCCTCCGACATATAAACCTTCTCACCGATACTGTAATTGTCTCCGTCGTCCGTTTTGAGTTTATAACAGTGTAATCTAAGAAACCTGCAGCGTTCAAAAGCCGTGTGATCGACTGCCACGATCAAAAGATGGTTTGTCAATGGCCGTGTATCTTCTCCTAACCAAAACCCGTCTAGGAATACATCGAGCATCGGCTTATCTCCCTCTGTATATGCTTTGTTCACAATTGCTATGATCACGGTTTTGTTACCCATGGAAGCTCCCTCTAATGCTGCTTCTAACTCATCTCTATACATAGACTGCCATAGATATATCAATATATATATATATATATATATATATATATATATATATATATATATATATATATATATATATATATATATATATATATATATATATATATATATATATATATATATAAAATAATCGACATATATAATAATAATTATAAATTCAACAAAATGATGGATCTAATTGAATTGAATCATATCTTACAATGGATGATGAGGGTTGGGTTTTGGAAACGGATGGGTTTTTGTCTGATAAAAGATAGATAAAAGTTAAGGATATAAGCAAAACAGTTGAAAGGACAAGAGGGATTCCGGCCTTTGTTGTTGATTGATCCATTAATTAATTGCTTCAATTCTCGGTGGTGGTGCTCGGAATGCGGTGATCGGAGACGACGGAAGATGTTTAATTACTGATTAAATTTGAAGGATGATTTGTGAATGGTCCGAGTTCATGTTGGACTTCTTCATATATTCTTTTGGGGAGTTTTGTTTTGAATGCTTTGTTTTTCGTATTTATGATTTTTATTTATTTATTTATTTTTTGGGTAAGTACGTACGTTACGACCCTAGTTGGAATTTTTTAGAATTACTATTTATTTATATTGTAAATCTATTTTATACTAAATTGGTTCATTTATGTGATTTGGGTAGCTTTTCGCTACGTGCATGTGCTACTGTTAGTCTGTTACTATTCCATTTGTGCTGTTTTCTCCATCCTAATATATATATTTATCTACTTTGTAAACATAAATATAAATATAAGGTAGGTTCAATATTCAACTTAGTTATATTTTTTTTTTATGGAGATTAAATGTTTGAAATCTAATATCATCTCCAAAATAAAATCTGAATATACTTCTGAAATTTAAAAGAAATTTTTGTTTGTTTTTAGAATGTTAAATGCCTAATCTGAAATTTAAGAGTTGACTTTAAAGTCTGAAATATGAATTTTGAAATCACGTCTAAAATTTAAGAGGTGACAAGTCTTAATTCTGAAAATTTAAAACTATTAATTAATTTTAAGTTTTAAATTATCTATATACTATATTTAATTAATTTACAAAACTAATGTATTAAAATAAATTTAATATTTAGTTAACTGATTAAATGTTTTTAACTAATATATTAAAATAAATGTTTTCAATTAACTAAACTGAATTTAATATTTTAATTAAATAAAATATTGATTTAATATATAAAGAAAAATTTTAGATATTAATTTCAGATTTTAGACGACTCATCTTTAATTTTCACACCTAAATTCAGATTTTTTAATATGTTAAGTCTGAAATGTAACAAACAGTCTTAAACTATTAAATATTCGAATTTTAAGATTTAAGACGAACTAAAATCTAAAATTGTCAAAACTAAAGGAGTAATAATCTTAAAGTTTGAAATATGAAATCACGTCTGAAATTTGATAAATTGAATAATTATTTTCAAATTTAAATTAATTAAACATATATTGAAATGAATTAAATATTAATTTTAACTACTTAAATTGATTTAGTGTATTAATTAAAGAAATTGTTAACTTATATTGAGTTAAATTATTACATATTATATTTAATTAATTAAATTTATTTTTTATAATGTATTTTATTAAATAAAATGTTAATTTGCATTGATTTAAATTATCATATATTAACTAAACTGATTTATAGTTTTAATTGAATAAAATATTAAGTTATATTAGTTATATATTATATTGAAATTAATTTATACAAACAAAATAAAATTAAAGTTAACCTATATATTATAATAATTTAATATGTCAATTAATTAAATTAATTTTAACATTTTAATTAAATAAAATAATAATTTGACATAAAAAGCAATTTCAGACTTCTAACAAAAGTTCACCTCTTAGATTTAAAACCTAATTCCAGTGGTTTAGAGATCTTACATTTGAATTCTGAAATGTAACCAAAAGTTTATTTTTAGTTAAGATTTGAATTTACTTAAATATTAATTTAAACAAACTAACTCAAATTACATAATATCATATTTTTAAGAGTTTAAACGAATTAAGATCTAAAAATACATAAACAAACATGACCTTAATTTTTTTCTTATGAATGATTTAGTTCGAAGCTTTTTTAACCCGATAGATTATTAAATTTTTAGAATTTGTCACACTTACTACTAAAATTTGATCCTATGTTGACTAATTAAATAAAATTAACCTTGTTAATTTGGTCACTTAATCTATCATTTTATAGTTAATTTAGTAATGACATACACGTTTATTAAAATGATGTCGTTTTATCTAGTGTGACGCCTTTTATTGTGATTTACAAAATGTGTTTTTATCTTTATAGATTACTAGTTTATTACTCGCGTATTACGCGGATATTTTTAATATATAAAAAATATAATAAATAAAAAGATAAAGAATATATATATTATTTTTTAAACAAAAGTATATAAGATGATATTATTATTTATTATGACCTATTAATTTTGTATATTTTTAAATATATATGAAGAGTAATTATTTTCTTATATATATATATATTTAAACTTTTATTATATTATCTTATAATTAATAAGTTAGTAGATTATTAGATTTTGTTTGATTTGCTTTGAAATTAAAAGTAGATTATATTAGATTTGGATAGATTTAATTAATAAGTTAGTAGAGCATTAGATTTTGTTTGATTTGATTTGATTTGAATTTAAAAGTGGATTATATTAGATTTGGATAGATTAAATTAAAATTTTTTAATTTTTTTTAAAATCTATAAATGTCACGTGTCGATTCATGGTGACGACACGTGACTTCACCAGAAATGAGTATAGTTACTCTTTTAATAGTATAGATAGATGATATAGCATAAATTGCTTTACGTGTCATTTTCTCTAAATATATTATATTTTTTTAGTAACTTACATAAATACTCTTTGTGGTTTATAAAAGTTATGAATTCGATCCTTCTAACAAACTAAGTACATGGACAATCCTTAAAAATTAATTATTGTAACATTTTGGTGTTTCAATCTAATTCTGTTAACTTAAATGTTAAGTCCAAAGACAATTTCATCTTTACTATTTATGATATTATTCAATATAAAATTTTAATTTTTAAGAGTTCAATTATTATTATTATTATTATTATCATCATCATTATCATTATTATTATTTGTTGTTGTTGTATTATTAATGATATATATACCATTAAAGGGGATTTAGAGTTGTTCCATATTTTACGAAGGAGATATAGGATTGTTCAGATTTAGGGTTGTCCCACCCCTGTCCACCTTCGTCACCCTTCATTTCTATCTTCATGTTGGGTTTGTTCTAGATTTGACGAAGGCTCAAAATGGTTTGTTTCGGATTTAACGAAGGTTCAAAGGGAACCAAGAAATGTCACTGCTTAAGCTTTTGACTTTGTCCCATTACTGGTGGGATGACGAACCGTCGATGAACAGTCGAAGGGTTTGTTTTCATAAATGAAGGAAATTGCTGATGGTTGGTTCCAGATTCGACGAAGGATCATGAGGGCTTAAGGTCCCTACCGACGATTGACAAGAGCAAAGGATTAGGGTTATTGATCATCTCGTCTTAAATATTGATTGCTCATTGTTGGAACCAAGATTGAAGCTATTGATTTTTTCTTTGATTTCTAGTTTGCTTTTCCTCTAATTTCATCCCAGATATTGATTTTGGTTTGTTTGATTTCAGTTTCTTGGTTTTTGAGTTACTCGAAGGATTCTAGATTCGTCTTTTTTTCAATGAATGCTTTTAGATTTTCCTACCTGGTTCCAAATTGATTTGTTTTCGAAAGCTTGTTGGGTTTTCTTGTGAGTTTCATGTTATTGATCTTGTACTTTGTTTCTTGTGATATCCAAGTTTCAGATCTGGGTTTCTTCTGGTCTATAGTCTTGATTTGGTTTCTAGGTTTCAATCCATTAATTGTATGCATGTATTTGTTTAGTTTCATTTGATTTTTGGGTTTCAGTTGATCTTTGTTTATTGTTGATCATGAAATTTTGGGTTTTGATCTCGGTTAAAGTTTTGTTATAAAGAATCTTTTGATTGAGTAAAATACAGAATCAACACAAGAATATCAAAATCATCTTTAAAAAATTTAATACAAATTAACAAAAAAAGAAATATACAATTAAAAGGAAATTTACTTTAATAGTCCCTAAACGGGCAAAATAATGAAAATACCCACAGAGTTAACCCCTGAGTTAACTGTTGTTAGATTGATGGACCAAAATGTTATAAAAACTCATTTTCAAGAACCATCTATTTAATTATTTTGATTGAAAGATCAAATCCATAACTTTATATATACCATAGGAACCATTTATGTAAGATTCAATCATATATATATATATATATATATATATATATATATATATATATATATATATATATATATATATATATATATATATATATATATATATATATATATATATATATGAGTAGATTACAAAAATGGTTCTTATGATTTATTCAAAATTACGAAAATGATCCATCAACTTTCAAAGTTGTATTGAAAGTCTCTCAAAGTACTATTTACTTTCATAAATGGTTCTTCGAGTTGTTAGTTTTTGTAAAAAATGATCAACACACTTTTGGTCCCTTAATGTGATAATTAATTATTTTTAGCCATTATTCTAACTTATTGTAACTTATGTTTAATTCTTGGGTTAATTACTAAAATAACCATAAATCTCACCCACTTATCAAGTTTTATTAGTAAAAAGTACCAATCACGTAAATGTTAGGTATCACGTAAATGTGGTAACGTAAATTGTGGGTATTTTGGTTAGATAGAACTTTTTTGGGTAAAACTTGATAAGTGGTTGGATTTATGGCTATTTAGCCTTTATTAATTTATTCTTTCTTTGTTTAGTTTTAACTTGGTTAATACCCATGTACTATATGAGTTGACTTAATAATAATATTTAAAAATAATAATTTATTACATATAGAAAATAATAATAATAATAATAATAATAATAATAATAATAATAATAAGAATAATAATAATAACAACAACAACAACAATAACAATAATAATAGTAAATTAGAGTTTATATATTGTTGTTTAAAAAACAGTATTAAAATAGTTAAGTTAAATTTTAATAGAGTGGATTTAATTTGAGTTATATTTAAATTAGATTATAGTAAATGACATGACAAATTGAAAAAATGACAAGTGGTCAATTAAAGGAGGATATGACAAGTTACAAGCTTTTACTCTTTTAATAGTATTTATAGATTGATTAGTTACTTAATTGATTATAATTTATCATATATAATCATTTCTCGTGAGGTCATGTGGAATAACCATGAATTGCCAAATTGCATTTATAGTTTTTATAACTAACAAATAATATTTAAACTATATCCATCCAAATCTAATGTAATCTATTTTTAAATTCAAATCAAATAAAATCCAGTAAAATCTATTACTATAATAACTTATTAATTTTAATTTAATAAATGTTTAAAAGAATATAGAAAAATAATTACTATTTATATATACATTTAATAATGTAAAAAATTAATAGGTCATGATAGATAATAATATCATTCTTGTATATTTTTGTTTAAAAAAAAAATTTGACTTTACCTTTTAAATTATTGTATTATATATACACATAAACAATGTATTAAAAATATCCCCTTAATACGCGAGTAAATAAACTAGTATAATTAAAACTAAAATCTATAAATTCATATATTTACTATATATTCTCACTATATTTATATACAATTTTATTTGTCTCGTTTACATAATTTTACCATCATTTTATATTTTAATTGTCTCGTTAAGCTAATTTTACCCTGATATATCTTTTAGTCTAACATACATTTTATTTTATAAAAAATAGTAAAACATAAATCGTACATTTGATTTACTCTAAATTGTGATTTTTTTATAGGAATAATTTTTATTGAATAAATAGTCTAAACTAAAATATTTCACATTTATAGTCGGTTTGAATTTCGATCAAGAAATGTAGGTTTCATATATTAAATGTCGTTAGATTTTAATGTCACTGAATTTCAAGTATTTTATGTTAATCAAGATAAGTGACTTTTCAAGTTTAAATTATTTGATATTTTTGTAATTGGATTTTAGATTTCTGTTTCATTATATATACACACATATATCCAAAAATATGTATGTATACATAATTATATATAATAAATTAATATTGATATATAAATACCGACTTTAGATTATATGTTACTAAATTCATGAAATAAAAGAATAATTATTGCTACAATAAAAATTTTAAAAAATAAACCAAATAAAATTTATAATGAATGTATAGTCAAGAGAATATATAGTTAATATCATGAATTACTAATTTTTAGTTTTAATTACCTTTGATCAAATTATAATCAATTAGTTTAATTAATTAACATTAAACAAACAAAGAGTATAATGACAGTCTAAAATATAAAATTAAATATATAATATTAAAATGGGTAGAAGTACCAAATGAATAATTATAATATGAATATATTGGTTATTTTAAAAATATTAATACCAAAATGGATTATTTATGAAAGCAAACAGCGGTTTATGGGAATGTTTTCGTAATTTTAGATACAGTGACCATTTTTGTAATTTACTTTACACACACATTTGTATGTTTCAATTTGAGTTTATATACATTTAGTGTAAATAATTAGTTTATCAACCTGTGTATATATTACACGGACAACTTTAATAAATTTGTTTTTTCTTAAAACTATATAATCTTAAAATAAAAAATTAATATTCAAACTTTTAATACTAATGATATTTAGTATATCTTATATAATTAATTTATGTATAAATCATTAAACAAAAAATGTAATCATTAATAATTTTTAAGTTTATTATTAGTTATAATTATTAATCAAAGTAATCTTTTAAACATTGTTTGTGATTTTGTGGGATTTATATATCTATATCACAATTTTATCTTAAAATTAATTTGATTTAAATTTTTTAAATATAATCTTGAAATACTATTTAACATATGTCATTAGTAGAAATGTCACTTGACATCATGAGAAGATGACAAATAACAATTTAATTAATCTTTTAATAGCATTTATAGATTTTATATAAAAATATTTACGAATACGTGTGTTACTAAACTAGTTTTATTAGATGTTTACAACATTGCTTGAGTAACGTTACCAAAAATTAGAGAACGGATTCTATGTATTATTTTTATGTATATTCATCCATTTCAAAGCATGTTAAATTACAAATGAACACAAACAAATGAAGAGTAACTAGCTAGTCATTGCTACTCGATTATAAGTTTATAACCATGGACAAACTCATCTATCAACTTATTTTTTGTAAGCTTAAAAAGTTCAATTTTTCTCGTACTTTTTAGTGTGAAACAATTTCTTGGTATTTATATTTTCTCATATGGATCGAGTGTGAAGGTTTTAAGATCAGAAAAGAAAGAAACAATGAAATGATTAACGTGTCACTAGCTACTTGTCAAAAATAAGTTAAAAATTAATCAACCAATCAATGAGAAATTTAGTCAAAAAATATTCTACATATATGATATACTAAACATTTTGATTATACTAAAATCAACAAACACTCTTCAATTTTAAAGTATTTTTGGTTCTCATATGTTTTGTGTATGATATTTTATGTTATTACTTAAAAAAATTGTTACAAAAAAAAAACCTTATGGAAATATAGGTTTTTTTCCAATTAAATTCGCCTTTTATTATTTTAGTCAGATAAATCCATCAACCACTTGAAAGTTACCAATTCCTTATGTTACAACTTACAAGTTGTAACTAGTTAGCTTGCTTATGTGTGATGCCTAGCAAAACATGCTTATGAATCCATATAAGAAAAATATACCATTAAAACACTTAAATTGTTTTTAAACAAACAATTAAATAAAAAAATAAAAACCCCTTTCATCTCGATATTTTTGAAATCAAAGTCAAGGGTTCCCATTTGGTGTGTGTTATGAAGGCTTCGACTTGCGTCCCCTCTTCGTTCAACCAATCTTCTTACCCTGTGAAACTCCGATGAAGGCTCCCATGATGAAAACTCCAAGCTCCAGTGACGTCTTTTGTCATTCAGGCATTGAACTCAGGGTGTTTAGTAGTCTTGTTTATGGATTCTTCGAATTCATCTTGTCCTTTATAGTTACAAATGCGTGTGTATGTGTTTATGTATTCTTAATATTTTTCACGCCCTTTGAGCCCATATTTTTTACACATTCTAGGTGCAGGTGTGTGTAGTCAGTCATCTACACCGGTCACTATGTTTGATCAATGTAAGGTATAAAATATTGATTCTTTTGATTCATTTATGTTATTGTGTCTATTTTTTCGTTTAGGGTTTGGGATCGAGGAATTGATTCTTCTTATTCATGTAAGCTTTATTATGTCTCTTTATGCATTGATTGTGTATAGAATAGTTGTGTGTTCGCTTTTTAACAAAGATCTTTTTGGTTTTTGGTTCCAAATGTGTTCTTCAAATTTATTTATAAGTTTGTTTTCGATTCCATACTTGGGATTAACAGGTTTTATGACCCGGAGAGTAACTTGACCGGGAAAAAAAATCTTATACCTTCATATTTTTTTGTATGAAAAATTTTCTATTACTTATTAGGTAATGTTAAGACATATATTTTGAAAGAAAATGTGACCAAGTGATTCAAGAAAACCACTATACATAATCTCAGTTAGTGAAGTCTAATAAAAAATAAAAATTAATATTTAAGATAATATTATAAATATGAGCATTTAATTAATATTTAGAATGAGATATTGTTAATGTGAACATCAATAGAACTAAAAATTTAAATGTACTCTTCATATTTAATAATAAATGTTTAAAACGTAACTCTCGATATTTAATTAATACTTAAAATGAGATAATTTTAAAATGGTCTCGTCGTATTATTGTTAAAGTATCATGGTTTATAAAATTAACTATTTGAAATAATATTATACGGTTTAACTATTTATATAAATACATTATGATAAATAAAATTGATTAATTTTTTAATATCTCAATGGTTGTTATAATCACATACATTTTCTCATGCAAATTTTAAAACTATGTTACAATTAATTTGAATCGTATAAATGATATATATATATATTAAATTAATTTAGAAATATTTACAAAATTTATGATCAAATTTGTTTTTCAAAAAAATTTAAAGATCATATAATCCGGAATTTTATAGTTTACTTAAAGATCCTGAACTTATGATCATATACATGATGAATCAAATCGTATTTAATTGAACAATTAGTTTATGTTTTTTCATAGTTATTTAAAATTTTAAATGTGATGAGTCGTGTATTTATGAGTGTATAGCTTAATAAATTGCTACAAATTAATGTGTATAACGATAAATAAACAAATAAAAAAGTTCACATTTGAGGAGGATATATTATGTTTAAGACATTACACGTTGCTCACATGCTTTAAGTGCCAATATTGCTAGAAACGTAAGTCGTTGGTTCATGGACTTTGCAAGACATGAATGATATTAATTATTAATTAATCTCTTCAATTTTATTGTTTATATATTTATAGATATTTTCCAATCTATATATTCATCGTTTAATTCAACCCCAACTATTATCATTTTAGTTTCAAACAAAACACAACATAACATATTGTAAATAAGTCGTTGAATGATAATAAAATTAAAAAAAATTAGAAAAAAAAGAAGTTAATCACAAGAAAAGATAACATGACTCGATCAAAACGTTTATTTGAAATAATAAAATTTTTATTGTTTGTATCTTTTATTTAATCTAGTTAATATATAAATATAAAAATTAGCATTTTTTATATTTTATTTAATGTGGTCGATTACTATATATTTCATGAATAAAAATGGGTAGAGTTTCAACCCCTCTCGCCCCCCACCACACACACATACATGGTTTTCGAGAGATTATATTCATTATGCAGTGTATTAGAAGTTATAACCTTTAAAATAATTTTTTATAATTTTTTTCATAAACATTTTTAATTAACATTATAAAGATGATATGTAAAATTCACATACATTCACATCTCCTAACTTCTTCAAAATGATGTGAACGTGCATTTACATAAATTTGCATGTATGTGAACTTACATTTATGTGACGTATAATTTCATGCACTTAGAATGTGTGAATGTACGTGAAATTTATATATTATTTTGTTATGTTAATTAAAACATGTTAATGAAAAATTTTCAAAAAAAATATTTTTAAAAGTGGTATATCTGATTGGCTACATATTAGCATTGCTCACTTGAAAAAACACACATATCTATCTATACTATTAAAAGAGTAATTGTACTCATTTCTGGTGAAACCACGTGTCGTCACCATGAATCGACACGTGGCATTTATAGATTTTAAAAATAATAAAGAAATTTAAATCAAATCTATCCAAATCTAATATAATCCACTTTTAAATTCAAAGCAAATCAAATCAAACAAAATCTAATACTCTACTAACTTACTAATTAAATCTATCCAAATCTAATATAATCCACTTTTTAATTCAAATCAAATCAAATCAAACAAAATCTAATAATGTACTAACTTATTAATTATAAGATAATATAATAAAAGTTTAAAATATATATATAAGAAAATAATTACTCTTCATATATATTTAGAAATATACAAAATTAATAGGTCATAATAAGTAATAATATCATCTTATATACTTTTGTTTAAAAAATAATATTTATATATTTATCTTTTTATTTATTATATTTTATATGTATTAAAAATATCCGCGTAATACGTGGGTAATAAACTAGTATATATAATACTATAAAAAGGGAGACACCACATAAAAGAGAATCCAAAACGAGAACATCGGTGTATATAATTACGTGCACGTCTTTATAAATCATTCGTTAAACTTCGTGAATATATATTTGTTTGTGTGTGTCTATATATGATGTTCCGGTTTCTGAAATTACAATTTTTTTCACATGATACCAAGATAAATTTTTATAAAAAAACTTTTCTCATAATAATGTATAAAATAAATTTATAATAAAATATAAATTATTATCATAAGTTTTATCAAGTAAAATTGTAGAAAACAATCATATGAATAAATGGTTTATTATTAAAAAAAACCAACATATTTTCATGTTTTCTGTGTTTTCGTCCATCCATGTTATTTTTTTCCAATAAAAATCTCAAGTTTTTTTTTTTTTGTTTAGTGAAATTTGGACATTAAACCCCGGTTATAATTTGTGAACCGGGTTTTTAAAAACTAAAAACCGGGTTCTAATGTCCAGATTTCACTAAACCAAAAAGAAAAAAAATAACTTGAGGACTTTTGTGAAAAAAATAACATAGAGGGACGAAAACACAAAAAATATGAAAACATGTTGATTTTTTTTTCATAATAAACCCTATGAATAAATGATAAAAGCACGTGCATTAATAGAATTTTTTTTTTTTTGTATTGCTACTTGATAAAAACTTTTGATACCATTTTATTTTAACTTATAATGTTATTTTATGCATTTTTATGTCAATGTTTTTTCGTTTTGAATGATGCCTTCGGTACGTTGCGAAAGATGTGGTACTTATTTGAATCAAATTACATACAAATCTATAACTTCTAATAAAAGAATAACTAGATGACACATATCCTTTTATTAGATTGCCATTTGGCACGACTTAAGGCTGACATGTGAAAATTACTAATAGTTTTAAAAATAAAACTTTTAATGTAAAAAGATATTGATAAATCTTTATTTTCATGTTATTAGGCTTCAAATATGGAACATATATATTTCAAAAAGATATTAATGAATCATTCATTCTATGTTGGATTTCAAAAATGGAAAATATTCTAAATAAAATATAATTTTAGTATTTATTTTTTAAAATTATAATAATTATAATGTATTATTTTTTAAAATCAACCCATGTAATACATGTGTCAATAAACCAATACATATAATGTGTGTGTACTAGTGAGAGGTCACGGGTTCGAGTCCCGTCGGAGGCAAGTTGAAATTTAGGTGATGAAAGTAAGTCTTGTGGTAAAAAAGGAGTAGTTTAGGACTAGAAGTAAGATAGTTTGTCGTTCAAAAAAATATAATGTGTATGTGTATGTATGTGGAAAAGTTCAAATTATAAACTAATGTTCCTGAAAAATTGGACAACCATTTAAAAAAAAAAAATTTATCAAAATTTTTTTATATTTGATTAATTTCCATCTTTATTATTTTATCAATGAAAATCATTGTTTATTGAACAACCATCATAAAAGAAAGTATTGTTCATCACACGGGACCTATTGCACACTATATAAAAAGGATTATGCATCATGCGTGGATTGTTATGCACAATTCTCTCCACTGGCATCAATGTCCTCCCTGTGTGATGCATATTGCATAATTCTCTCGCGTGAAATACAATTCCTTTATGTGATGCATAATCACTCATGTGATGTAAAATCATCTCAGTTGATGCACCATGTAATGTTTTGTGATGAATTGTAGTTCTCCAGATTCTGAAATAGACGTTGATTCTTAAATTTCGTGAGAACGTGAGAACCACTCCAAAATGCACAAATTTGTACATCAAATGCACAAATTTAAAAATTAAATTTTAATTTAAAATCATTATTAGTTTTAAATATTAATAAATATCATAATCTATCACTAAATTTACATTTAAAATTTATATTCATTAAATTATACATTAAATGTCAAATTTGAACATCAAATTCACAAATTTTTTTAAATGCACAATTCGTAGATAAAATGGATAAATTTTATCACGAGATACGTAAATTATTATATGAAATGCATAAATTTATCGAAAATATTAATTTTAGTATCAAATGCACAATTGTATACATTGGATGCACAAATTTTATAGTAACTCACGTTCTCACGAAATAAAGGGGTTCTTATGTGAACCCGACCCTATATGTGTGTATGTGTTGAATATTTGTATCAAAAGGATCTATGGTGTAAAAATGATAAATGTTATTATTGGTATTATTTAAAAAGTTTGTTTATGGAGAATCATTAAAAAAAATGCAAACGGTATTTTAGGAAAAAAAAAAAAAAGGAGTTGCATTTTTTCTTTCTTTTAATTATTATTAGTATTTTTTTGTTCGTATATTTATTTGTATTAATTACTTTTTCTTCATATTTCTTCTTTAATAAAAAACCATTTTTAAAAGAAATTTTTTTTGTAAAACATATTTTTAGTTATAAGATTTAAATATCGAATATTCTACAAATAATATATATAATATTAAATATAGAAATGATTTAGCGGTTACAAAATTAACATATTATACATAGAACATTTTGTACTCAATACAAAATGTTATTTATATTATATAAATCCCTCCTTTATAATCTAACAACTACAACAATATAGAATATTGTAGACGATCTGAAATAGAAAATAAATAAAATTTCATTTTGACATTATATCAAACATTTGGTATACAATTTATACAAAAACACAAAGAACGTAGATATAAACAAAAAAACAATTGGATCTTGTGAATCATCTACAAAAGTCTTTTAACGATAAAGATGTATCTAAGAGGGTGTTTGGTTTTGCGTTATAAACATGATTATTAGCTTATTACGTTACAATAACGCAAATAATTGATTTTAAGTGTTTGGATTGCATACGTTAATAAGTGATTATTTGCGTTTAGCGTTTGTCCTACCACACTTTTTCAGAAGTTAAAAATTGTAGCTTATTTGCTTAATAAGTGATTATTTGGTCATTTTACAAGTAAAAACGTAAATCCAAACACTTTAAAAACTGATTATTTGACAATTATGATATCAAACAGCAGAAGTTAAACCAAACACTACATTTCCTGCAACACCTTTTGTTACAGTAATTATCTGATTATTAGTTTCCAAAACGCTACAGCAGTTTTTCAAACGCAAATCCAAACACCCTCTAAGTATCACATTCATTCCAGATCTAAATCTTATAAACAACTATCATGACTTCTTGAATTTGTCTTTCACCATCGTCATTTATTGTATAACGTGGCTTCAAGATCGTGAGAGAAATAAAGGAGAGAATGAAGAGAAGGTACTGGCGATGGTTGGTGGTGGCAACAGTGGCAACGGCGGATGATGGTGACAATTGAGCTTTCTGATTGTGAGAGAGAGAGAGAGAAAGAGAGAGAGGATTAACTGATTGTTTTTTAGGATTTAGAAATAAAAAATGGTGTGAAGGAGGAAAATGATAAAAGTAGAAGTTGAATTATTATTGATTTAAAAAATACTTATTGGTTCTCAAGTTCTTAGAATATTTGTTGTTCTCAAAAAATCATATGTCTGTATGTGTGTGTATAAGGTTGAGTACTTGAGTTCCATGTAATCTCACATTAGAGTGGAATCCTCGAGTCTCATATTAAATGTACATGTTCATTACGACAAGATGTTCTATTTAATACAAAAGTGCAATATACACATGTTCAAAAGTGTATTATGATCAACGAGTTCCCAACATTTGAAGTTCATTACGATAAACAAATCTATTTCATGCAAAATTACAATATTTAAACAATATGCACATGTTAATTAATAATGCATTTTTAAACTTGTGCATATTGTTTTTACATGAAATATAACATTTATATCATAATGAACTTCAAATTTTTTTGAATTGGTCAATAATAATGCACTTTTGAACATGTGTATATTGTAATGAACATCTGCATGTAATGTAAGACTTCATGACTCTACTCTAATACGGGACTCTATGAAACTTGAGTGTGTGTCACACACACACATATAACACTTTATTTACTAACAATATTAAGAATCAATAGAATCATGTCATGAAAGCAAGTACATGAGTAGTTTTCTAAACATTGTAGAAACTTTTATGGACGTGACTTGTGTGACGACTCTTTATTGTTCTTAGCATTCTCATTCAACAAAATGTTCTCAATCAATCCTTTGAGTATATGTATATAGAAGTTAAATATTTGTAAGAAATATTGAATCAAAGAACATATTTATTGAATCAACATCTTATTTTATAATTCAACAGTAAGGACCCGTTTATCTTGCGAAATACAATTTGAAGGAACTGAAATTTAAATAATAGTATATAGGGTAAATTACAAATTTCGTCCCTGTGGTTTATTAGAAATTATGGATTGAGTCATTTAACTTTAAAAATTACATTGACAGTCCTTGTGGTTAAAGTTTTGTTACGGATATGGTCTTTTGACCATTAAAATGACCATTTTACCCATACTAGTTTAATAATTATTATTAATGTTGTTATTATTATTATTCTATTAGTATAATTCAAAATAATTTTAAAACCAATAAAATTAATTTAGTGTAGAACACATGAAAATAAATAATAAAATATTTTTAAAGACATACGAATAATTATTATTATCAATCAAAAACTAAAAAATAATGTTTAGAGTTTAGATTTTTTAAAATAAAATATAAACCTTTTGTAAATCATAAAATAAATTATTATTATTAAGTATTCATTTTTATCTGTTTTACATTAAATGATTTTTAATAAATATTAAACAGATTTAAAAACATGTAATTTGTTATTTCATCATTTTGATGATTAAAAACTAAAAGCAAAATAGTCTTTTAACTTTAGGTTTTCTTTTTGATTTTTTTGTTGAAAAAATTAAACATTTTCATGAATGATAAAACAAAAAAAATTAAACATTTTGATTAACAATAAAAAATTTGAAGTTTTCAAAGTTCTTTGATAGTTTTGTATAACTTTTCTAAAAACGTTCAAAATATAACTTTTTAACAAATGTTTAAAAATTTTAAACATTTCAAAACAATTAAAGTTTTTCTAAATGTTTTAAGTTTTTATACATTTTTTTCAAAATGTTTAAACTATATAAATAGTTTTAAATGTTTATTTAAAGTGTTAAAAAGTTGTTTATGTAAAAATTTTAAGAACGTCAAAAAAGTTTTTAATACTTTTTGACAATGTATACATTTATTTTTTTGATTTATAAAAGGTTTACTTTTTTTTTAAAGTAAAAATATAAACTCAAAACATTATTTTTTTAGTTTTTAGTTAATAATAATTATCATGCATTTGTTTTATTAATATTTTATCATTCAAATTTATGTCTTTTATATTAAATTAATTTTGCTGGTATTTTTAATTTTTTAGATTAATCTATTTATTTAATAATAAAAGAAATATCAATAAAAACAAGTAAGGGTAAAATGGTCATTTTAAATGGCCAAAAGACTATATCTGTAAATAAATTTCAACCACAAGGACTATCGGTGTAATTTTTAAAGTCAAAGGATTCAATCCATAATTTCTAATAAACCACATGGACGAAACTTGTAATTTATTATGTTTATGGATTCGGGTATAAAATAATGTTTATGGTCGATAAAAAGTATGAGTTTTGCAATGCTAGGAATCTTAATTCCATTATAAATAGTTAGGAATAATGAATTTTTAATTCATAGATATTGATCGAACGTAAAAAAAAAAAAGATGTCGTTCATTATTATTTTTGCAATCCAAGACTTCAACACAACATAAATATATTTTGATTCATTAAAATTTCATTCCGTGAGTCAATCGGGGTCTAAGTATTGAATCAAAAGCATTGATTAAACACCTTTTGTTGCATCAAATTTATAATAATTACATGTTGATTCAACATTTGTAATACTATTTTTTTTTAATTATGTAATTTATTTGACATGTGTATTTACATATCCTTTTATTTCATTTTACACTTAAAAAGTTTGGGCTTCAACTACATTCACTATCAGAAGAGAAGATAATTACAGACGGAATATTGATGTCAATAGTTTGTTGCTAAGTCGTAGGCAATTAGCGGGTATTTTGTTATTTACCGACGGAATACCTATTTAACCTTTTTATCGTGATATTGTTGGAAATCTGCTAGTATTTTCGATTTTATTTTAATACGGCGATCGTTGAAAATCCAACAGAAAATACCTACAAATTACCAATGTCCGTGTTTTTGGTCGATAAAAACCGAGTTTCTAGTAGTAATTGTCAAACACGTATGTATTAATAAATAACTCTAGTTAATAATTAAATTTGTCAAACATACCCTTATTGTTCTACATATATAACCTTTATTCATTCTCGTTATTAAGGTTCTGCATATGCTCAAGAACTGGACGACTCTCTCTTTATCAATTGAATATCCAATGTTTCTTTAAACCATAACATTCTTTGCCTAATATGATTTCTCTTAGACTGCCTTTAATTAAAGAACAAGTTGTCTTCTTTTTTTAGTTAAGATATTTAACCAATTTGTCTCATAAATCTCCAACAAACTAAAATCATTAAAAGATGGTTTGTTTAAAAAAAATCACCCTTAACTGATTTTGACCTGGTAAAAGTTCTATGATACATCTATATATGTTAAACTAAATAACTTTTTTGAAATCCTATGTGACATCTATGTTAAACATTTTAAATGATTTGAAAGATAAGAATGTTATCTAAGTTTAACATAGATGACACGTAAGATTTCTTAACGATTATAGAAGAAAGCTAGGACTAACTTATTCATAATCAATTAATCATATTACCATAATATTCAACGGTTATAAATAATGCTTAGGATGCCTTTGGTAAACGAAAAATTAATGAAAATTCTGATGGTCACGAAATACATATCATGATATTTTTTTGGCGTGTTTTTGAATATGCCCTCCTAAAAATTAGTAATTTAAGAAGTTAACGTCTTTTAATTTTCGTCCCAACATACTGTTATTGTTACCGTTAATGTTGTTAAGTAATTAACCAATCCAGCGCGGGTCAACTTCTTCGGAGTCGGATAAGATACGGAAGCCAAAGAAAGGTCCATCGTTGCTTCAATCTGCAGGGGAGGATAAGAGAAAACAGTGGTCTCCTTTTTCCAATTCAAAACGAGGCTCGTGTTCTCTTAAATGGCGTTTTCTGCCGCTTTATGCTGCGCTCCTCCGCTTACTTACTCTACAAACCAAACCCATATCTCCCTCTTTTTCACTCGCCCTTGTTTTCTTAGTGGAGGCTCCACAAGAAGAGCAGCACAAACTTTTGCTACGGCCAACGATTTTCTCGGTGATTTTGGGGCCAGAGACCCTTTTCCGGCTGAGATAGCCACCAATTTCTGTGAAAATGTGGCTGTTCATGACACCGAGCACAAGATTCTAATCCCCAATCTTACTGCACTCTCTCTTGCTCAACAAGAAATTACTCCAATCTCCCGTCTGCAGACTCCGATGACCCACGAGGATGCCCAGAAGCTAATGAGAAAGGTTAATATCACAACCCCCTTGTTGATATTTACTAATTTTCTTGCTTAAAATTTGTGCTATATGTGTTGGTGTAGTTGAAGGAAAGAATTGATAGTTGTTGATTTTGTCATATTCACTAATTGTGTAACTTAAAATTTGAGATGAATTTGTTATTTTTATCAAGAAATTTCTTATAAAAATTGAAACCGTATCACATATGCTACAACACGTTGGTCTTAACTCTTAAAGTTAATAATGAATCTCTTCAGAACTTGAATGGTCATAGTTTGAGTAAAAGTCAAATAAAAGTTCTGAATGTCTTATATCCTTTTTTTTTTTTTGAATCAGTAAGGAATATCTTAAGATACCTATCTTTGTATAATTGTAGTCTGACTTCTGAGATGCATTTATATAAATCATCTCTAGATTTATTCCTTAACAGCTATAAAGCCGATTTTAATTATTCCTGTGCTCTGTTCTTCAATACATTATGCCTATGTGGGAATTGTTATCTCCATGACGTATTGAAGGCAACTGAGCTGATATAGCATTAGCGGAAATTTTTTGTTTTGAGAAAATGTATTTTTTCCAATTGATTGACTTGGAACTCAAAAATCGAATTAAACTAGTTCAGTATAAGGAAACATTTTACTACTACAGAAAGGCTTAACAAAATCTGAGCTTCCGTTTGGTTTGCTTGTTTGCTGAAGATGATACTTAAAGATGACGACTTACTTCGGGCCATATAGCATAACACTGTGATCACTAAACAACGACAATTGATGATTAACGTGTAGAAAGCATAACACCAGATGTTTGTAGAAACAGGAAATCAAAAGCCTGCAGTTGATAGGAATTATTGATCAGCCCTTGCAAGCTTCGAGTGTTAACCAACCTAACTAAACTTGGTTTTAGTTATATACGGTTAGTGTTGCCCGAAGTAAAACAAAAGACACTTTTATTCATTTCGTTTTCAGAAAAACTACTACGAAAAGATTAGTATATTTAGTTTCACTTCTAATCTTTATCATCTCTAGATTCATTCCTTCTTTTTATTGGCAAGTATTGAGTTAATATTTTTATGCCCTGTTCATAAGCTTTTAGTAATGCACTGTTGTTATACAATTACAGAATGTTACTTCTAATTTAATTTCTTCCTCACTTGCTTCCAGAATTGTGTAATGTTTCACCTCTCAAGTTGGTATGTATTATGTATAAGTTCAATACTAAAACAGTAAACACTAAAATGTGGTAACAATCTGTATTTAGTTGCATGAATGATCACGAGTCTTGTGGTCGGAAAGAATAAGTTTGGCTTTCCTCAGTGCAGACAATAATTTCAACTTGATTCATTTCATGATTTGGTTTTGAATCTTAAGTATTTACCAATAAATTGCAGTAGAAGAATATAGCAACAATCTCATAATTTTACGTTTGTGATTCCTTTCTCTGAAAGAGCTAAAACTTATTGAGGAGCAAGGGATCTTTTCTTCGTATCTTGACTGTTTGAAGAAATATTATCGCGTATTATTTAGGTTGTTGGTTGGAGACTAGTAAACGAAGACGGACAACTAAAACTACAGTGCTTGTGGAAGCTTAGAGATTTTGAATGTGGGGTAGAACTCATAAACAGAATCTTCAAAGTGGTGGAATCCACGGGTCATTTCCCTAATCTTCACTTGGAACAGTCTAATCAAGTCAGAGCCGAACTCTGGACTTCTTCCATCGGTAACCACCATTCTTGTTTATGTTTTCTTGTGGGTTCATTTGCTTTCATGGTACATTTTAAAGAAATGTGAATACTTGTATGAACCAGCTTCTTGTTCGGCAATGGTCTAATTTATGCTGCTACTTGCAGGAGGGTTGAGCATGAATGATTTCATTGTAGCTGCAAAACTTGATGAGATAAAAACTTCAGATCTTGCCCCACAAAAAAGAGCTTGGGCATAATCTGCAGAAAATGACTAGCAAATACAGTTTTTTCCACTTGTAATCATTGTTATTTCTGCTCTTATATTAAAAAACAAAATTGTTTTGTAAACACAATTTGTTGTTTTGATATATTGTCCCACAGAAAGAACATAATGAACCTCATTCTCTTGAATTTTAAATGTGCAAACGGCATGAAAATTGGTTAAGCAAGATACAAAACGTTTTTTTTTACCTCTAATTATGTCTTGTTCAATTATTGTATATGGTCCCATCTAGAACTTAATTTATAAGCTTATATGCTATAGCACTTGTGTGACTATTGGAAAACTGTTTTGTTTACCAGAGTGATGATCAATCTCTGTGTATTGAATGTTGATATGAACTTATTTTGGACATCAAGAAGACTTTTATCACACTAAGACTAACTAATAACAAAATCATCAAAGCCTTATATAAAGACATAAATACCAAAACCCAAAACGACACAAATTAATCAGTCATGCAAGACCAGCACAAACCCTTAACACAGATGACCGTTAGAGAGACCAGTGTACTCAAGCCGATAATGTTTTAAAAATACATTTAAAATATACACTCATGATTAGTTTTTGTCAGGAAAGTGAAAATAAGCCCACTTGAATCCATAAAAAGAGAGTATTAAATCTGTAAATAAAAAAAGAACCAATTGTGGATGATTGTTTGTCAGGAAAAGAGAACAAAAATCTCAATGGTATGCCAAGGATTAGGAATTCTTAGAAAAAACAAGTAAAATTAAATTAATATCCAGATGAGATGGATGATATTGTTGCATTTTTTTTTAATTGCAGAACACATACTAATTCAACCTTACTTCAAAATCTACATATTTATTTTTAATGAGACACTAACTCCTGACCTTAAGATTCTCCGTAACACTTATATGATGACATGTTCTATCTTGTATATTGCATTTAATCCTCTATTATTGTAAACTTGATATAACAAGGAAAATTAACAATAGTAAAAAGTGATGATTACAGAAAAATTTTAAAAAAGAAAAAAACAATGATGAAGCAAAAAAAAAAAAAGATAAAAACGTTTTACCTTGAAAAAACCGTAAAAAATATTGGAGATTTATTAATTAAACTTAAGTAAGTATACAGAGATGAAAATTATTGGTTGTTGTAAGTGATGATGAAACTCTGAGTTTTCTCAACACCACAGATGGGACAGACTTTAACCCTCCTCTCACACACATAACAGACGCACAAATGCCGGCACGGCAGCCACAGCATCGTTGCCACCCGATTCCTGCACTTCCTGCATGCCGTATCCATCCTTTTGACTCCGTACATTACGAAAGACGACTTAACTTCTTCCTCCGGTGCCGGAGCAGCAGCAGCCGCAACACCAGCCACGCTCTGTTGCAGCATTTCCTCCAGAAGCACCTTCCGCTCCTCATAATAATGACACATTTTTCCGAACAGATCAGCCTGTTCCTCTTTCACTTTAATTTTTGCTTCCATCTCTTTCCTCTTTTTCACTTGTTCCGCAAAGCTTCTTCCCCAGAAATCCTCCACGCTCTTAATCATCTGGTTCATCTATATCAACAACAGTTATTAACATAAATTCAGAAAATGAAATAACATGCATGTAAATTAAAGATATATTTGTGTTATTAATTAATTTACATGGAAGCTGATAAGGAAGTTTTGTTGTGGTATCAGAGAAGAGAAAATATCATCAACTGCTTCATTAGTTTCCGGTGGATGAGAGAGTCGCAGATCGGTGTCGACGGTAGTTTGTGGGGGATTGCGTTGTTGGTGGAGGAGGTGAATCGATGGAAACTGGGTGATTGGGTTGGTAAAGGGCACCCCACTTGCACCATTTAGAATTTCAATCCTCCTTCGTTTGTTTGCGGCGGCTGAGGATTCAATAACTTCATCGTTGATCTTATTCTTATTCTTCCTGGGAGCCATTTATAAAAAGTAAAATGGAGATCGATCGATTGATTGAAGAAGAGATGATGATGATGGTTTGATGATGGCTTTGGGAATTATAAAGTGTGAGAAACGACGGGCCTGGGAAGTTGGTGGTGGAGGAGACGCGTCGGATTATCAAGTCGCGACGTTTCTTGAATATTTGTGTCGATTCCATGTTTATGTATAACGTCGTTAGATCGCTGGTTTTCCGGCGGGAGAATTAAAGTCAAGTGGTTTTCGGCGGGTCCTGATAAATAAAGATGAAAACTAGCATCGTGGGGGCAACATTGTAATTTCTCACGAGTACCGGTTTTAGATTACGAAATGTGTTCGTTATATTATTTTAATTTTTTTCAACCGTCATATAAAAAATCCAACCTTTTTAAAAGAAAAATTCACGAGAGAAACACGATATTGTATGTACATAGACTAATTTACTACAATTAAAAGTATTGATTCTATTTTATATTTTAATTGTGATTGATTATTCTATTCTATGCACACACAATATTATTTCCACGTTTGTTAATTTGCGTTGGAGAAGAAGAAATCTTGTTTTGTTTCCGATCGATGAAAGATGGTAAATGATAAGTGAGTTGGAGCTCGGGAGTAGAGAAGTAATCCTAAAGAAGATCCCAATCGGATATTTCTCGTCTTACTAATACGATTGGCAAGGCCGGTGATGGAGGAGGGCAAGGTGGGCCTCTGCCCAGGGCCCCTAAATGTGCATGGCCTCAAAAAAAATTTTAGGTATGTTTTATGTAGAAAGTATCTGGGACTCTTGATAAGTTTTTAAAAATAAGACTAATGTTGATGATGCTAATATTAATCTTAATTATACGAATGTTAACAATGCTAATATCGATATTGATGATACTAATGTTAATCTTAGTGAAGTTTATAAATACATTTCAATTTTTAAGTTTACAGGGCCTCTTTTAGAGTTATTGCACAGGGCCTCCGAAATCTTAGAGACGGCCCTGACGATTGGCAATTTAAAGTTGGACTCCTATAAAGAAGATAAGCGGAATTGGGTATGGATTTAAAAATGGATTTCTCAACAGGAATCTTAACACGGCAAATTTAAAGGCTAGTCTTGCGACACTACAAGAAAAATAGCATTTTGCGGCGACAAATGTCGTCGCCAAAGGTTCAATTGTCGTCGCGGATGACCTTTTGCGGCGACATGTCGTCGCAAAATGGTCGTCGCCGTAGCCTCGTCGCTAAATATCTTTTGCGACGACAATTTCGACCTTTTGCGACGACATTTTCCTGCCATAACCTGTTGACACGTCATCGTCTTTTGCGACGATATTGTCGTCGCCAAAAGTATTTCAAAAATTAATACAAAATTAAAATAAACAAGTAATTAAACTAAGTAAACTAAAAATGTTTAAAGAATTTCTTACTACTTTGACACATGGATGGTGGTTGCCAAGAACCCCCGGGAGGATCACCACCACAATCACCACCATGACCAGTCGCTACAGTCGTCATCTTTCAAAAAAATTAGAAGTATAATAACCTACAAAACAAACATTAGTGTATGTTGACAGTTCAATAAACATATTGAAAAAACAACTCAAGAAACATATTATAACTAATTAATGTCTTCACAAATTACAACTTAAAAACAATTGGATTCATCACTGGAACAATAACGTATTTCTCACTCATTATCAGACTCGAAATTATCACTGTCAGATTTATCAACAACGTCAACATTGTTTTAAGTTAACTTTACTAATTAACTTTATGTCACTTTAAAGTAATATATGTTTCTATTTGATGATACTTTAATATATGTTTTAAGTTAACTTTACTATAAATGAATATATGTTTTTAACACTAATTAATATACATATTAATATGTGTTCTAATTTGATAATACCTCAATATATGTTTTAATTTGCTTTTAATTCAAATTAATATATGTTTTAATTTGCTTTTAATTCAAATTAATATATGTTTTAATAACACTAATCAATCTATATACTAATATATCTTCATTTTATGACATTTTAAAGAAAAACATATGTTATAATTAATCTAATGTTACTTTAAAAGTAATATTTTTTTAATAGCACTAACTAACATATATTGAATAACACAAGTTAACACTAATTACTAATAATAATACTAAACACACTTTTAAAAATACGTATTAACATACATAATATAATTATAATTTTTCATACTTTCTAAACAATAAAAAATATATTGCAATTAAATACACTTTTTTCATATCATAAAAACTCTATATGCATATAAAATTTATTTTTTCTACTAAAAATCATATTAAAAGATAATATTTTCATATCATAAAAAATCTATATTTTTAACACAAATTTAAAACATAATACTTTGAAAAATGATTTAATAACTTAAATAATATGTAAAAATCAGAAATTAAAAAAAAATACTAACCTCAAATGTCGACCCACCGGAGTTTTCACCAGACCGAGGAACTAAGTACAAATGTCAACCACCGGAAAAAAAAAAAACAAACCTTAAGTATTTCAAGAAATTTATGTAAAAATAATTGCATTTATGTTAAATGAAACTAACCTTAAAATTTGTTCAGAAATAACCAAGTAGTTGTTGGAGCTTCAACCAACTTGTCGTCGGAGCTTCGACCGGAAAAAATGGAGACCGGGAAGTGGCCGGAAAAATGGAGACCGGGAAGTGGCCGGAAGAAATGGAAGAAGATGGTCGGCGGAGCTTCAACCGAGGGGGCCGCCGGAGCCGCTGCAGGTGGCCGGATATGGATCCGAAGAGAGAAATCGGAGGAGAGAGAGGTAGGTGAAAAGTGGTAAAATGAAAACGGCTGGTACTGTAATTAGGTTAAATCGCGTAACCCTTCTGCGGCGACAAGGGTGTCGTCGCTGTAGCCCTATCGCGGCGACATGTCGCCGCAAATACCCAAAAATGTCGTCGCAAATACCTCGAAAAAAAACGCGGTCTTTCTACCGCGCAAAATGTAATTTTCGTGCCAAAAAAAAAATAAAAAATTTATATCTAATACCTTTTTGCGACGACAATGTCGCCGCAAAAGGTCATCTCTGAATATTGACCAATTTAAGTCAAAAAGCAGACTTTTTTTGTCTTTTAGTGGGGTTTTTGCGACGACATTAGTCGCCGCAAAAAGCCTTCGTCAAATTTTCTTAATTTTCTTGTAGTGCGAGAGGTGTGCAGCGCTAAAAAGTTTATTTGAGATTCATTGATCCCGAAAAGAGTCACTATATATATGGGTTTGAGGGCTTTCTTGAACTGTGTTCCATCTAAGGAAAATCTCTCTGCGATAGGCATTGATATTTTAAAAGATAAATGTGCTTTGTGTGAAGATTCACAGGAAAGTTTGCAACATCTCCTTTTTTGAATGACCAAAAGTTAGAGAAATTTGGAGAGAATTTTGAAGTTGTTTGAGTGTTTCATTACAAGCTCAAATGATGTTATGATGGTAAAAAAAAAAATATTTGTATCTTTTTATGGTAATAATATATATGCAGCAGTGAAGAAAATATGGCTCGATCTTCAAGTTATCAGTTATATTATTGTGTTGAGCTAGAGGAATCAAGTTCCATTTACCATAGATTTATAGAAAAATATGAAGAATGATGAGAGTTTTCCTCGAATTCAAAACATGTCGTTTCGATCTTTGGATGGAAAATAGAAGAAAGAAGATGATATGGAGCCATGGAGGTGGAAGGACTGGATCATGAATCCTAGAGGAACTTGGTATGTTATGGTTCTTCTAGCATGTTCGCTTAGGTGCAGTCTTTTAGTTTTGCTTTATGTTGTCGTTTTTTAGTATTTGTAGTTTCGCTTCTATCTTGGTGTTAGTTGGTCTTTTAAAAACAAAAAATTAATAAGTTGTAATATTATCCATTAATAGATATTTATTAATGTAGTTATGATTTAAATAAATCATTTATCAATTTAAAAGTAACAAATTAAGAAAAAATTGTAGGTTTTATTAAAAATATAGTTTTGATTTAAATATAAATAGTTTTATTATTGAAATATAGTTGGTTGGTTGATATTTAAAATTAAAAAAATGAAGGAAAATAAACTTAAATTGTTCAATTAATTACAATATTTAAGAAAATAATTAAGGAAGCTTAGAAAGGACGGTTACTTTTGTCATGATATGATGATAGAGTTAATTAAGGAATTAAAGACGGGAAATGAAAATGAAATGACATAATAAGATGACACGTGGACAATCATGTTCTCAATTATTATAATATATAGATTTAGATATTTATTTGATACAGAATATAATGTTTATATTTTCTGTTATAATAAATAAATATTATGAGATATGGTTATACTAATTATATTATTCTTTTTAGACATTTAAAAGTCTTTGTATACTCCCCAATTATTTTTAATATATTTTAATAAATTTATTAACAAATGAAATAAATTTTAATTAGGTACTTCAATACATAAAGATAAAATAATATTTAGATTTAAATTTAGATTTAATTTTTTTTATAGGAGTTAAATTAGGTAATATTTAATTATTAATTTTTAAATATAATTATATATTTCTTAAGGAAAATTGTATATTAAAATTGGAAGGAAAAATTAAATTTTAATTAGACGAGAAAGTAACACATGGGTGGACATATTGTTCTTTCATTATCATATATAGATAGATTAATTACGTACACATAAAAGCAGCTTCCATGTATGCATGCTTAATTAGGTACATAAATAGTTATTAGTTCCACATGTTTGACCTCTGTGTCAAACAAAGTTAAAAAATTAGATCGCACTAATTGCATCCATTTTTGTACCAGGTTATATTGATTTATCATAATTACTAGATTATTAACTCATGTATTACATGGGATGGGTTAAATAATATTAATAAAATATAAATATATTTTAAATAATTATAAGATGAATGATATAAAATAAATTACAACCGTTGGTTATAGAAATAGATTAAAATATATATCATTATATAAACAATTAATTTAGACATTAAGTGTTAATAAATGTTTAATATTTTTACCCTTTAGTTAGAATAAATTAAAATATTAAATGTAACAACCTAGCTTTTTACTTAACGTAATTTCTGTTTTGAGTCAATAATGTAATTTTATTACATTATTTTATTGTAATTTTAATTAAGTAATGAAAATATTTAATTAAATATTATATAAATGTTATAAAGTATTTAAAAGATTAAATATAAAAAGAGATGTAAAATACAAAGTGGAGGGATTAAAGTTGCCAAAATCCAAAAGTTAAGAAATAAAAACAAGAAAAATGGTCATTTATGACCATTAACCTCAAAAATTAAATCTCTCTACTCTCTCTCTCTTCTTTCTTCTTCAATCTACGGTTCCTCCAATATTTTCACCAAATTCTCATAAATTGTTCAATTAATTGAAGAATTAACTCAAGTGAAGGTTACAACAATCAATCAACATCATCAAACTACAAGAAATCGAGGTAATAACTCTTTAAAATTTAAAGTTTCTATGAGTATGTTTCGGTTTTGATAAAAACCGAAACCCATGATTAAAACATGAAATTTATGTATTGCATGTATGAATTTTTAGTAGATTATGATAAATCTAAGTTATTAGATGTAATAGAAACTAATTTCTTGGGTTGGATCATGAAGAAATCGGAAATTTTGATGAAAATGGGTTATTGACAAAAAGTATATAATTTGGATGATCTTGACAAAATTTTGATGTTTTTGATAGGGTAAATGATATAAAAACAACCTAATAATGATAATATATCAATATAAGTCATTGCATGTTGAAATAAATAAATTTTAGTGAATTTTATGTAAAACCCGTATGCATAAAAGTTAAGAACATGAAGAACAAACCTGGGAAAAATCTGCAAGTCATGGATCCGAATTCGGTTAGGACCGAATTCGGATGAGATGCCAATTCGGATGGCTGTTTCGGATCCTGTTTGGTCCGAAATTCAATTAATTCGGATGATCCTGAATTCGGTCCCCATGTTTCAATTCGGATGATATACTTGGATTGGTCCTAATTCGGGTTAGCATTCGGTCCGAATCCGGTTGACCCATTTCGGATAGGTCCGAATCCGGGTGCATGATCCGGATTGATCCGAATCCGGATGAAGGTTGGTCCGAATTTGTATATATATATATTTTGATATTCTTTAAACACAAGAATCATTAATCCAAGATGGAAGAATAAAGAATTATCAGTCAGAATCAGATGAAAATAAGAATATAAAGACTTTAAAGTCAAAAGATTATGAAATTGACAATGATGTAATATTATTCTGGACATGTTCAGATAAATTCTGAACAAAGAGTTAAAGAATTACAGAATTAAAGATTGAAAAGGCAAAGCCAGAGTTCAGAAAGATTAAAGATAAATCCTGGGATAACTCAGGTGGTGGATTATAAATCTGCTTGATAAAGACTACAGAAACTGTGAGTTATAGATATTCAGTTTTTCATGCTAGACTTCCGATTGAGATATATTGTTGATGACAGTTTATTTGACATTCATGAATGCTCAGCTGGATTGTGACCTGTGCACACCATGGTTCGGTGATGCCCTGTGGATCATGATAGCTAATTTGACTTATCATATCACATGACATTGTACTTATAGTCCATTTCATATTTTATTGCTATCATGACTTTGATCACTATGCTTTCTTTATGGATCGCATCATTTGACATATTGATTCAGCTTAGAATAATTAGCTTTATCGGTCTATTGTTCTAGACCTAGCTATGTCACCAGTTCTATTGAACTTGGTATTGATATTCCGATGTTCCCCCATGAAGACCGCTGGTAGCTAGCCCAGCATGAGTGGATAGCTTCCACTAAAAGCGTGAGCGTGGGCTGAACATCATCCGATTCCCTGAGTTCTATGTCTCAATCATTGAGTGGCTGTAGCGGCAGTCCAGACATATCACGCTTTGACCCATGATCCGCTTGATTAATGCATGTAACCTGAAAATCTATATTCTCACTAAGCCTTGCTTACCAGTTGTTGTTTAATATTTTACAGGAAAAGATAAAGGAAAGTCACCTGCAGGACCTAGTTCTTAGGTCTTACAAGATCAAGATTGAAGTATTCTATAGACCACTACTCAACAAAACCCTTCGGTACTGATTGGCAGAAGATACTTGTGGTGGTCTGGGTAGATTTGAATTGATCATATGATGACATGTATTAGATTAGATGGTACCCTTTATTAGTTTATTTTAAAAATTGTAATCTGAACTAAAATTGTATTAAACTTATCCTAATGTTTGTACTTGTAATCTGAAATTCCGCAACTTAAATTACTCTATCTTAGTTATGATTGATATCGTGTTGCATGATGTGGGACCTAGACTCTGAGGACTGCCCCGTAAGGGAAGGTCTTCACATTAAAATTTATAATAAATAGTAAATATTAGAAATCTATCTACAAATAATTCAATATTTATTTTATAATTTAATTTTAAAACAATATTATTAAGTTAATATTTTAAAAGGTAATTAAATCCCACAACCTAAGTACATTAAATCAAAAAATTAAATAATTAATCTTGCTTCAAAATAACACAAGAGTAGGTTTTTATTTTAGGAATTGAGTAACATAAAATGATAAATTAGGAAAAATGTGTTGGTAATTAGAATAAATGATGCACACATTCTTTATTTAATCAATTAATCACTAGCTTATTTACTCATGTAAACATGGGTATTTTTAATAACTATTTATGTTTTTAAAAAGTTTAATATAAAATTAAGGATTTATTATGAAAAAAACCAATTTTTTTCGTTGTTTTTTGTGTTTTCGTCCAGTTAATTTTTTTCGTTTAGTGAAATTTGAATATAAGAACCCTTTCTTTTCAGTCTTTGAAAACTCAGTCTACCAATTGCCAAAAATTAACTTGAGGATTTTTTGAAAAAAAAAATAACATAGAGGGATTAAAACAAAAAAACCATGAAAACTTGTTAGTTTTTTTCGTAATAAACCCTAAAATTAAATACAAACTTACTTATAAATTAGATTCCCTACTAAAAATAATTTTAAAATTAATATTGAATTATTTAAAATTTCAATGTGTTTCCAATATTTCATTTCATGAATTAAATAGGAAAGTATTCAAAATAGATTTTTCTTTTATTAATAATAGATAAATTAATAGATGAAATATTTAATTATGGAAAAAATGCAGGAAAATGAAAGTTCAATGTGATGAGGAAGCGACATGTGTCCTGAGTTGCTTTCTTTTATTAATATATATATATATATATATATATATATATATATATATATATATAGAGAGAGAGAGAGAGATTTAAACATTAATAAATTTATAAAATTTAAAAAAGATATATTTGAAAATTTAGGCGGGAAATAAAAAATATTATGAATCGAGAATGTGACATGTGGCTTCAAACAATTTCTTTTATTAATATATATATATATATATATATATATATATATATATATATATATATATATATATATATATATATATATATATATTATTAGTTATTTGCCCATGTATTACATGAAATATATTTATAAAATAATTTTTTTAAAATAAAATTATTATATTACAAGTATAAATTTATAATAATTAAATGTTAATACTCTATAGATAAACTATCTAAATGATATAAACTATGAAATTAAAATACATAATATACGGATAAATAAAAATTTTAGTGAATGGATTAAAATGTTGATTCTTGGATTTTTAACTATATATATAGATTTATTAATTTTTTGATTAATAAGAAAATAAAATATCATAAACAATTTATAAAAGATAATTATAGTTATTAAATTTACTTTCTTTAATATTAGAATGAAATTATGGTAAGAAAAAAAGCGGTTAAATGAAATTAAGATGCCACAAAAAGTGACATGTGGCAAAATTATCTTGATTTATTAATATATATAGATATATATAGATTATTATTATTAATTTTACTGAATTACAAAGTCAATAGGCATAGATACGGTCTTTAATTTGGTTGTAAGATCAGCAAAAATCAAGATTCTAGGAAAAAAAAATAATAAGCACTATAAATTTAAGATCCTAAAAATTAAGGATAATATAAATTAGGCATATCTGTATTACAACATTACTTATTTGAGAATAAAAGGTGGTGTACGTGAAATTTATGTCTTGTGTATGTGTATGTATGGATCCGGATGGTGTTTACGACAGATTGATCATGAAACTCTCCCTTTTGTGAAGGCCGCACATGGGGCATTGCTTTATCCTCCTCTCACACACCAAGCAAACACACACGTGACGGCATGGCAGCCACAGCATGGACGCCGGCCGTCTACGGCAGTTCCTGCATGCCGTATCCATTCTTCTTTGGCGACCGGCAGTGCTGGGATCAACAAAACCAGACTCCACTTCTTGGTCAGGCTGATCTAGACTGCAACCCTGACCAGCCAAGATTTCTTCCAAAAAAAACGTCTGTTCCTCGTAGGAAAAGTAGTTTTGTCTTAATCGACACACCTCTTCTTCTTTGTGTTTTAGCTTTGTTTCAATCTCCTTAATCTTTTTTTCTTCTTCCACAAAGTTTCTTCGCCAGAATTCCGTAAGGCTCATCACCATCTGGTTCATCTGCATGAACATAATTACGGAAATCAGATGAATATAATATAATTAAATGTAAGTAAGAGATCGATGGTTAATATATATAATTACATGGTTGGTGATGAGGAAGTTGTGTTGTGGCATCAAAGAAGAGAGAATATTAATATGATCATCAAGTTGGTGGTGAGGAGAGAGTTGCAGATGGGTGTTGATTTGTTGGTGCATGGATGGAAATTGGGCAGCAGTTAGAAGTTCCATTCTTCTCCGCTTGGTTGCAGCCGCAGAGCATTCGACTTCAACTTCATCTTCATCCTCGACGACCTTGTTTTTGTTCTTGTTCTTGTCCTTCCTGGGCGCCATAAAAAGATTAATTAAGTTGAAGAAAAACTGATTTAATTTAGAGAAGAAGAGAAATTGATGGATGATAATGTGATGGGATTGGGGATTATAAAGGCTGTGAAACGTCGGGTGGATGGTGGTTGGAGGCCGGAGAGGCACGTACGTACGTACAGTTGATTAAGTCACGACGTTTCTTCAAATACTTGTGTCGATTCCACCCTCCACATATCATAACCTGCATCTATCTATATATATATATATATATATATATATATATATATATATATATATATATATATATATATATATATATATATATATATATATATATATAATCGGCCTTTTCCTCCAACGAGTAACCAAGAGATGATTTCTTGTCTGCAGTAGAGCCGTTTGGTCAACCGGTTTTATCACCATCGGAAGTAGAAGGTCAACAGTTGATTTGGGGGTCAAATCTGTAAATAAAGGTACCAAATTAGGGGTTTGTCTACCGGCCTGTAGCCTGAACCGTCTCTCGCAATTTTTAGTTACAGAACTATTATGTTGAGTTTGTTAGTTACAGAACTATTATTTTGAGTTTGGTAAAAGAAATAATTAAATTATTTATGATAATTTTTAATTCAAAAATATTGAATATAAATGTATAATTATTAAATTTTTTATATACTATCTTTTTCTAAACTAAATAAATATTAAAAATATTTTTATAACTAAGTATATAGATAACATATTATTGATCGATAAAAAACCATGTTAAACCATATTATTATTATTATTATTATTATTATTATTTCTAAAAGTCTAGTTGAAATGCTGAAATCTAATAAAATATTGAAAGTATCATAGTCAATGCTTTAAATATCTTTAAAGATTAAAAAATATTATTTATGATTTTAACTTTACCATGTATAATCTAATTTGTGAAATCTATATCAAAATAAAATTGAGATAATAATCAAAGCTTATGATGTTGTAACGCATAATAAATGATTTTATGATAGTTATTTAAATCTCGATATTAATTTTGAAGTATTTTGAATTTATGATCTTGATAAGCAAAATGTGTTGATTTAAATAGGATATCCTGAATTATATAATCTTCTTCCTCCGATTCGATTTTATTTTTTATCAAACAAATAATTAAAAAAACTATTTATGAGTTAAATTTTTTTAATAACAAAAGTAAACATATGGATCAATCACCTAATTTTCTCATAAGAGTAAATTTCATAAAATCCTACAAGTAAATCGATCAATACTTTAAATTATAAATCTTAATAATCATCATATTCCTTAAGTTGTATTAATATACTATATATCAATACTATATTAAAATATCAAATCTTCGTGTGTTATGAGAACCTTTGAAGCGTTGCTTCCAGACAAATTTCAATTGTTTTTACAAGTGAAAAGAAAGAAATCTTCCAAACAGTGTCAACAGAAAACAACTAAACATGACCTGCTCTCTCTATGTACACAATTACAACCTGATCTCAAATAGATATATGTGTGTAAATTGAAGCTTAGTTATGTATTGTGTGGGTCAAAAATGGATGCTTGATCTGATTTTGATCAAATTTAGCTATATATGTAGGTGCATAAAATCATCATCTTATAGGGAATGCCTTCAACGACAAGGCGCTTTGTGGTCTCCTCGTGGGTGGTGGAGGCCCAAAAATCTCCCAAAACCGAAGTGTTTCATCCGCACCAGCAGACACCAATGTCAGTCCTTCTGGGTTCTGAGCCAGTTGCAAGACTCGCGATGAATGGCTTGTTAATTCCCCTGCTTTAACCATCGAAGGGTACCTCCATAGTGATAACTTGTTTTTACGTTCATCGCTTGTGCTATACCCATGCCCGCTTACTATCTCCTTGTAATGCCTGTTCCACTCTAGCCCACAAATCTGCAAAACAGTATGTACTGCTTACTTATGCATGCACAAGGTACGTACAACTACACGAAGCAAGCATAGAATGCAGGGAATTGAAGGTGAAGTAGTTAACAAAGACTTGCCTGCGCTTCTGTGTTGACACTAGTAATGCAGGTCCCTTGTTGAGTGTTCCATAACTTAATGCATCCATCATCCGTGCCACCGCCAGATGCCAACACTTGAAAGTTATAAGGGCACCAAGCTAGGGCCTTGACTGCAGCCACATGGTTTGTAAACCGGTGCACAAACCGGGCTGAGTTCATCCTCGATGCTTCCCATATGTAAACAACGTTATCATCACCGCCACTAGCCAGCAAGTTGCCTGTCATTGACCATTTCAACCCGCACACTCGACTCCTGTGAGCCTTTACACACGACACCAGACTGTTTCTGACCCTCACTGCATGCCAACCAAAAATGCAATATATTCGTATTTGTTTTGGTCATTTAACATTTTTGGGAAAAATGGTAAAGAACAAATACCATCATGATTCAAAATGGCTTTGCTGCTGCCTGATGTTAAAATGTGACCATTCCATGAAGTTGCTCCTACCATTGCATTATGTCCTTCTAGATTTTTGATCTGTGCAATACAACAGAACATTCATATATAACAATCACAGGTTCAGGATTTTCAACGACAGCACTACTGTGAAGAGGGAGAGATTAATACAAGTTTGCAGGTGTCTGAATCCCAGAGCTGAACCACTGAGCGTGAATGGCCAACTGCGAGTATCTTACCGTCTTGAGACCACGAAACGCTTGATGGACGGTCATTAACGATGTTGGATTTAAATATATGATGTATGCCTTCATTCGCAGCATTCCAGAGGTATAAATCTTGCCCCAATGCAATCGCAAGGATGTTGTTCTTCCCCCAATCCATTACATTCATGTAGAAATCATCTTTCAGATAGGGGGCGTCCAGTATTCTTGTTTCTTTCTGAAGAAAGAAAACGAGAAACTAGTGCTAAGAAAACCCAAAAAAGATCTTTATTATAAGTTTGATAGTTTACAATTAAACTGAATATGGGGATTACCTTTGGAAATTTTCTTTGTTTGTATGTGCTGGTATTGTTGTTTAAATTTTCTTCATCACTACGTCGAATTTCATCAATATATCTGATTGATTTTCTACTTGATTTCGGGCTTCCTCTGAAAACAAGCATTCTAAAAGGCCTGCCTTCACTATCCAAAGTCAGATTTGCCTCCATTATTCTTCGATAGTCCGCCTGTGATAGATAAGATTAGTCAGAAACTCCAAAAACCCTTTCAAGATCTGCATCAACCAACCACCAAGAACTAATCACGAACTGAAATTCTCAATATGTAATTTGAATTGGATTGTGTAAAGTTTTAGCAAAAGTCAATAATATGTATAAGAAGAAACACAAAAGATGAGATATCTTTTGGAGATTGATAAATAAAACTAAAAAAAAGCCATTTCAAGAATTGCATCACATTCACATTTGAAGCATGAACCAAGAATATACAGAGGAAGAATAAAAAAGATGATTCGTTTTCAAAGATTGATGTCGAGAACCAGAATGGCCATCGACAATTATGAATGAATATAAATTGCATAAATTTGAAGCAGAAACCCGTAAGAAAGACAGAAGACGAGATATTTTAAAGAAACTGGGACAAACACTGAAGTTGCATCTGGTGGAAGAATAATTGTTTCTGTTGGTCAACAGGGTGTAGGCTTGATCAAGATCCATCAAACTCCTGTTGGGTATAAACCGATCGCCCTAATAAACGGAACCCAGAAACGTAAATAAAAACAAAAATAAAAGACATCAAGAAATGATGGAGTGAAGGTTGTGGGTAGGTCACCGGAAAATCATATTCGACGGGGCTGCTGTGAAGGCGAGTTGGAGAGTACCAATCCGATTGCAGTTTCCAATCTCTCAATGGGTCTGAATTTAATTCCAATTCCATCATTGCAGTATGGTGGATGAATTATGAGAATGGGAAGAAAGATCCTGTTTGTTTCTCATGAAATTGGCGCCAAAACTGGGTTTGTTTGTAAACAGAGCGTCTCAAAATTGGAGAAGAGGGTCACTCGTCAGTCGTCACTTGTTTGCTAGTCTTTTTCTAACTGCCCTTGATAAATCCCTCTTTGTAACTTCGGCTTTTTTTTCACTCTCCATCTTTTTTTCAAATAAATTTGGGGAAAATTATTTTAAATATTATGACAAGTTCAAACACTAAAAACATATCCAAACAGTATCTTAAACGCAAATCCAAACATCTCATCATAAAAGCTTAACATGTGTTAATTGTTAATAGAGATAATGTTATATTAGTAACATTATAAAAGTAATTATGTGAATATATGAATGATTATGTTAAAAAATAACACATTCACATAATATATCATTTATTTTAGAGACCGTTTTATAATTTTACTAGATAAAAATATAGAAAACCAAATTATATACATTTATAATGGTATTGTATACAATGTTATGTAAAAAAGTTTAAAAATTTTATCATTTTAAGTGGCACTCTTCCGATACCTTTTGAAAGACGTGGTACTTGTTTAATTATTATTTTAAAATTATAATGTCAAACATTTATACAGTTTTGTAACGTATAGACATTTTGCGGGAAAAAAAAAAAGACAAACGATACTCTTTTGGATTCGTGATCTACTCACTGATAACGATATTGACCTTCATTCGACACTATGCTCCAGTCTGTGAAAATGATTAATCACTGTTTCATTGAACCCTCAAATTTGATCAGAATTTGGAGATCATTGTTCTGATAGTGGGTGTTCGTGCCTCGATCTTCAATGAGCAAAGATGACCGGTCGATTCCAGAGAACACTGCAGCACCAATAAGATCTTGGGTTAATGGCGAAGCAGGGGTGAACCTGCGAAGCCACTCCGATGCTTAAGTCAGCTTTTGATTCACAGAAAAGAGAAATAGAGCTATGGAGAGAAAAATAGAGAGTCTAATTAGGGATCGAATGAGTGCATACCTCCTCAGGAAGGTTCAGCTTCGTATGTATATTCAGGTTGCCAATTCGTCGTATGGGTTTTTCTACCAATCTCCACGCGACACCTGTCCTAATTGGTTATAACTAACTCTCACGAGTTTGTTATGTACGGAAGGATCTAATCTTCCTTTCGTCACGTGATATGACCCTGACTTGGCTATCTGCTATTGGATTTAGATGCATACGTGGAAAGAGAGACAACATTCGAGCACGTCACTGGTACACGTCCTCAAGACACGTCATCGGAATTTGGAGATCATTGTTCTGATAGTGGGCATCAAATCTGTCATCGAAAGAAATCGTATTGCATGAAGATCCATGTTCTTGTAATTCCGCTCAAAAAGTTATTTGAAAGTTTGTAAATGGATCTCCCCATCTCTAATGGTCTTTTAGAAACAAAGTGGTTTTCTTTTTGAAATAAAATTGCTTCACTAGCAAAATGTTTTTGGGGATCCAACTAGAGTTATTTTTTAGATTTCTTCCATCCAGGCAAACAAGATTCAGCATTTCCTGGTGTGAGTGCCAAGAGGTACAATTTCCCAGGGGCTTTTTAATGTTTTGTTAAACGTCCATGTTCGATTATTGTTATGTATTTAGTTGTTTGTTAAAGGTTTTTGCATCGTTTAGTTAGGTTTAGCCATCTTTAGCATTTCATGTCCCTCTTCTGGTTGATTGTAATTTTCTTTCTTTAGTGTTGTACGAATTGATTTTATTGATGTACGAATTTCCTATTTTAATATATGCTTTGTTGTTCCAAAAAAAAAAAAAAACTTCTTTCCCTTACAATTTGTTCTTTAATTTTAGATGAAAGGAAAAGAATGAGAAAGAAAGAGATAGTAAAATATAGGTTTTAACACCAATCTTTGATTCATTTGTTTCTTTTCCATTCTTATTATTTTAGGAAAGAAAATTTTTCACCATTCTTTCCTTCTAATTTTTTTTCTTTCCTTCTTTCAAAAGAACACCGATAGCGTTCAAGTTTAACTAAGTTAATCAAATAAATATATCACAAGCCTTTGCACGGGATAATCATACTTACAGCATTACAATAGATGAGAAATTACTTATAAGTAGAAGTTATTTAATAAAAAAGATCCAAGTGAAGAAACGGAGATATGATGGCAAATGGAGCAGAGCAGCTAGCGGCCTTCAAAGGATTTAAGAAAAACAAAAAACCTTTTGAGTTTTGATTCGCAAATTCACCCATAAATTATAAACGCATAAACGAATCCAACAACATTAAGTACATTGACATCAAAATGCACAGATAACTTAATTATACCAAGCATGTATGTACGTCTACATTGACATTAAGTACTAACGGACACACAACCACAATACGAAATATCAAAATAGGGCAAAGGTGATATTAATTATAAAGATCAAGGAGCTGAGGTTGTGTGCAGCTCTACATATATTACTGGATCTCACACTCATCTTCTACGTACCCCCATTGGGTTTCTGTAATAGCGCCACTCCCGAGACGATTCCACTTGTTTATTATGTATGTATGTAGCAAGCTAGGAATGTACATGTGATAACTAGAAAACCCCAGAAGCATGTGGTGTAAAAAAAAAAAGATGGAAAGGCCCAATCTTTTAAGAAACAGAAGAATGGAACAAGTTTACAAGCCTTGAACACATATTCACCTGTATAGGGGCAGGTAGAATGTATGATTTACGACTCAGATACTTTCTTTGATTATCCTTGGTTAGTGATGAAGAGGCTTGGTCTCATTTGTCTTGGTGCCCCTAAACGCTGAAAGAGAGAAGAATGACCTTGATGCTGAAAAACAAAATGAGCAGTATAGTAATATTGGAATTACAACGGGTACGAATACTATATATAATTCTTTATTGCAAGCGGTAAAAGTAACAGTCGCTATGTTCCAAAATGTTTAGTCTTCAATCATGAGTTCCTGGAATCATTTCAATTGTCCGAGTTAAGTTAGTGCAATAAGTGAAGTAGCTTTTATATTATCATTTTACCTTTAGGTTCCTCGACATCATCCTCTCCTTCAGAGAACGCTGATGGGCTGGACCAGCCAGTTAAATGTGAATCAGCTTTTGCTTTTCGTGCAAACTTCAAGAGTCGCTTTAATCCTCTCGGTGCATCTTTTTGGTAGACCATGGTGGGAGGGTGCTCGGCATTTCCCCACTCACTGATATCAGCTTCATTGATGTCCTCAAGAAGCATTTGAGACAAAGAGCGGCGAACACGTTGGCGTGAAAACCCAGCTGATATAGCGACCTTCGCCGGAGATGCAATCTGTATTGGACCTTCCTTGCATGGAGTAATCTCATCATTATGTTCCTCTTCGGTTACCACCCATGCAGTCGGGGAGATTCCTAATTCTTCTTCAATTGCAGTGTTGATTTCAGACACTTCCGCCCTTGAATTGCCACCACCACCTTCACTACCCTCAGATTCATCGCATTTGGTGGGGCTAACCAACTGGGATTCTGCTTCTAAGCTAGCATTGTTTTCTCGCATTACACATTCATTCTCCTGACTTTGGGTGCTTATATCAATCCTTCTGACCATCTTACTTTCCTTGGCTTGGATCAGACCTCCAGAACTTCTAAGAGTTTCGTCAGGCTCAGCCACAACTTTTGACTTGATAACAACAGGACCAACACCAGGGCCAATCCCAGATCCCTTACGAAGAAAAGGCTTCGTTTCAAGTGGAACAACAGTGCTTTTCCTAGTAACCTTGTTATAAAAACTTGGTTTAGATGCATCAGTAGTGTTTGCCTTAGAGGTCTGAATATTATTAGTCTTTCTCGTCTTTCTGTTTTCAGTCACTGTGGGCAGCTTCTTCTCATTGATAGCTTTAATTCTCTTGTCAGAATCTGGTTGCGTTGCCTTTAGAGTCTTCAATCTTGGTTGTAAATTTTCAGATTTTGTGCTTGAATGAACAACTGATGCTGAAGATTGAGGTGTGTGTTTTTTTGGTGTAGAAGTGGGGCCAGTTGGTGTTCTAGCTGGTGATGGTGTTGAGGGCCATGACTTGTGTGCAGCGGGCAACGGAGATGATTTTGATGTAGATTTCTTCACAGCAGAAGTTTTTGTGGTTCTACAATTTATCAGCTGGATTGAGTTCTTTTGAGTTTTTTGGGGTTCATTCAGAGCAGCATGTCTTTTATTTGCACCAGTCACTATGGTGGAACCCATCTTGGCTTTTTTTACATTGGAAGGTTGTAGCGTCACTTTAAATTCGGAGTCTCTCTCAACTCTCTCTCCCGTAGCTTCTCGTTGGAGATTTTTTTCCCTCTTTTCCTTATAAATATCATATAGTCCACCTCTCTGCTCCTTGGGAATTTTGTTTTTGCTATTATCACTGGTCATTTTCTGAGGTTTTACAGGCTTGCTTTCCATCAGGTTCTTGAGCAATCCATTCAGTTCTGCTCCCTTTTGTTGACTCCGTTTATTAGAGGCAGGATGTTTTTCTTTGCTTTCCGCCCTTTCAGGTTGAAGTGCATCAACTTCCACCTGTAGTTGCTCAGATGGTTCCTTTTCAGGAGAGAGTAATGTGATGTTTGCTGTGTTCTCATCATAAGTTCCAGTTTTAGAAATATTATTGTTAGGGTCTGTTTTGCCATCTGGAGCTATATTTTTTGGGCTTCTTGGAGAAGCCTCATCGGGGAGGCACTGGGCGGCCCTTTCACCCATTCCTGAACTCCATCTTTTAAGTACAGCTTTGTTTGCACCAGCAGTTACATTTGATGTGTTTGTCTTCTGAATGTCTGCACCTTGGTCTCTCTGTTTGTTTTCAAACAGACTGATTTTATCTTGCACACTCATTCTTAATACATTGTTCTTAGGAGGTCTATCTGAATCTTCCTCTTCACTACTGTTACTGGCTGCATCTCTCTGGGACGCCGAATTTGCCCTAGATGGAAAATTGTTGAGGCTCCTAATACTTAGTGCAGCTGCTCTTCGAGAACCAGATCGTCCAAGCTGGATTCTTCGCATTGGAGATGCTGACCTTCTAGCCATTGCAGATCTAGTATGAACTCGGCTTCTTTCCACAGATGGTTGATCCTCCTCGGTTGAAAAGGTAGAATCTTCATCATCAGTTGAGCTCTTATATGGGACGGTGCTCAATTCAATAGACTTCTGCAGAGAATCTCTGAAAAAGGCAGAGAAATGATAATCTTGATATCCCAATATGTCAACAGGTATACATTATGCAGGTGAGAAGTGAAGAGAAAAGAAAGGATTGAACAACAAGTATGATACAATAATCAGACAAGAAAAGGAGCAATGCACATGGGGATTCTACCTTAAAAACTTGGCTCCGAAATGAAGACTGAAATTTCTCAAGTTGGAAATATCCTTAGACGAGCATTCGGTTACAATAGCCTTGTTAAATGCAGCCGCTAGTTCCTCCTTTAATGATGTCAATCTCAAATCAACAGCTAGCAGTAATTCATTCCTATCAAAAACCACAAAATGTGTTGGTAGGAGAACACATAAGATAAAAAAAATAAAAAGACAGTATAAGAAACATACTTTGACTCTGTTGATGTTGTTATATCAACCTCAGCCTGTTAAAACACAGATCACAACAGTTATTTACTTTCCCAAGTACGTATACGCTAGCCATTGAAAATGAGTTTGATGCACTGATGCACACACCCAAAACATTAGAAAGAAAATAAAATGGGGGGATGATTCAAGGCATGCCTTAACTGATGATGAGAGTTTAAATTTTCTGGTCTCCTCTAGTTGAGAGATTTCTTTTCCAATGCCAAGGATGTCAGGCAAACCAATAATGTGTAGAAATCTAACAAATTAAGATAATATAAGGTGAGCAAAATGTGAATGACAGTTTCTTAACTATTCAAATGAAGAAAATTGGAAACTGGAATTGAGAAACATATTCTACGGACCTTAGCAGTGTGGCTGTTGTAAACCATCCGACATCATTTAAGTTGTCTGGAGGTAACATCTTAAACATCGTGTTGGAGCCTTTGGAGGACAGATTTTGTAGTTCATGTGAATGCAACAACAGTTGTTCCAAGCATCCAGATGCTACTTTCTCTTCTCTGTTGCTACTCCATACAGTTGCCTCGTACCTACATAAGAGAAAATGGGGCTTTCACTTGCATTAGCAGTTAAACACTGAATTATTATGGTAAACCTAAAATGATAGTAGCAGATACTATACTCTGATATTCGTTGGCTTTAAAGTGGTTGGATAACTAAAACCAGATGGGTCTAATATAAATATAACAATTTTCACCACCAAGCAAGCTTTTATGAGAACACAGCACTGTGCTTCAAAAAAAAACATTTTTTGCCATCATCTACCTAATTCCTCCGGAAATGCTCAGAACAGATATATCATTAGCTTAGATAACATATCACTCAAGTAACTTAACGTGTACCATACTTATATAACCAATCCAGATCGATAGATACTGCACCTTTCTCATATTATGGAAATTGGCGAAGAAGTGTTCATGGTGGTATTATACATCACACTAAATTCAACATGTCATGATAAGCAAACAATTAATTCATAATGCTGCTTCAATTTCTGTGTTGCACTTCAGGAGGAAGATTGATTCAAGAGCAGATAACATCGACTTAGACAACAGGAAACAATAAAAAATTTCAGTTACAAAGAAAGAAACAGCTTGTAAGCAAAGTTTCTGTCAATGAACTTCTCTGACCTGTTGTGACTTGGAAATATGTGAAATTCAACATAGTCAAGTGTTGAATCATGTGTAATTGCTCCCTCCATCTCTACCAACGTGAAACAACAATGTATAAAAAGCTTTTGTTAACTCGATTCCATTCTTCAATCTGTTAAATAACCTGTCACGTAATGTCTAATAACAAAGAAAAACAACCGATTTCATTTTGAAATAAAATAAGTAAATTTGGCTCTCACGCCAGAAATTATCGACTAATCTCAACAAAAACACAAATCATCGTAAAATCCTAAAAATTCATTTGTATAATTGTGAGCTAATAATAATTTGAAGTGATAATGCAATAGACATACACCCACCGTCGAAGATAAGATGTAGCCAAACAATCTCCGTAAGCTTCAGTAACAAAAATGGAAGCTCCTAACGGTACTGAAAATGCAAAATTACCACAATCCACAGGAACAAATCAAATCAATGAATCAGCGGTTCATCTAAAACAAGCAGCGAAAGCGTGCGTATTTTCGTGGGTAAAGTATATATATAAATACAGGGTTGTTGAAGTAGAGACGAGTGGAAGAAGTTGTTTTTACAGTAACATCATAAATGGTGATGAAATTGGATTGAATTCCAAATTGGCATATGTTGTGAGTGTGAGAGAAACGGTGCAGTGAGCAGACGTCGGTTGGTGGAAGCGCGTAGGTCTCCGGCATGGACTTTAAATATGAAAATATCATTTAAAAAAAGTTTATGATTCGTATACAAAAACATGTTTGCCGTACACAATAATTCTATGTAAAGTGATAAATTTATTACATAAAAAATATGATTAATAATAAAATAATCATGCGATTTAAAATTGTTATGTATAACAAAAATGTATTGTGTACAAATTATATTCCTTAAAACAAAAAAAAAAAAAAAAAGTCACATAGCGTAGCCGTAGTGAATAGGCTATAAATGAAACATTTATAACCCCTACAACTTCCCACTATACTTTCAATTAATATAATAATTAGTCTATTTACACCTCATGATAGGGTAGAAAAAGAGTTAGGTTGACCATGAAAAGTAAAATGATAAAATCTGTCACTTTTCTATTAGTTAATTAATTATAAAATATTGATTTTTAATAATATAGTAATAATGATGGGGTAGAAATAGACATTTGTGGGGTGAGAATAGTAGCACCCTTAATATAATTTAGGTTTAGGATATCCAAAATAAAACTAGCTACATATTTTTATTAATTATTACAAGTTAAACGAAAGCCGTTAGTTATTTTATTAATGTGTTTGGTAGAATAATATGTATACGAGTTATTTCTATTGACGTAAGCAGAATTTAATTTTCAGATGGACCAAATTATTTGATAAAAGATTAACAGGTTTCAACAAAACTATATAAGTGATAAAGTAAAAGATGTTTATGTGTTTATCTAGAAACTTTTTAATTGTATGCAAAACTCTCTTGCATTCATAAAATCATTTAAACAAACTTTGGCCTGGCGGTAAGAGAGGGGAGTTATAAGCGAGAGGTCACGGGTTCGAACCCCGTTGGAGGCAAGTTGAAATTTAGGTGGAGTAAGTAAGTCTGGTGGTAAATGGGTAGTTTAAGAGTAGGAGTATGATAGTTTGCCGTTCAAAAAAAAAAAATTTAAACAAACATATTAAGAAATAAAAATTATTATATCAACTCAACATTCAATCTATGTTTGAATTAAGTTTAATAATCATCAAATAAAATTATTACCCTTGATGATGTATAGGATAAATGTAGAAATTAGAAAATAATAGAACACATTTTATAAACCAGGAATGAAGAAACATATCCATTTTCTACTTCAAGAGTCATGCTTGGCATTTAAAGTTTTAGACATTTAAAGGGTAAATAGCATTTGGATCCGATCCACCATTGGTGGATATGGATTAAGTTAAATGGATGATTATCGGATAATACATAGATGTTGCAAATTTAATAAACCTAACACAACAAGATATTCTTCCAACTCTAGCTTGTATAGTTGCATATTTTAAGTTTTCACTTTCGAATTAAGTTTTATTTATTGTTAATTGTAGATTTTACCTAACAAACACTACGTCATGAGAAATTCTTTTTCTCGATAAGTTGATCCACAATTTCATCCATTGCTTGTAAAATCCTAGTTTTCTTGATCGCTTTATTTGAATTTTTATAGAGGACATCATCAATTAGGAGGCTTTAGTTTTCTCAAGTGATTACTTACAAGGTTTTTTCTATACGACAATTATGTTTACAAATTTTGTATTTTAATATTAAACCAAACAAAGTTCCTAACATCCAACGGATACCCATTTATCCGTTTTATCCAATAGATATAGATATGTACTAATATAATTAATTTAGATAGATATGGAGCATGGAAAAATAAATGAATATGAACTTAGATATGGCATCACCCTATCCACATCCGATCCATTGTCTTCTCTAGTCAGAGCATACGCCATTCAGTCTCTTGTGCTTTTTCTAAAATTATTTTTAATAGCTTTATTTATAAAAATAATATCTTCATATCTACTTTTATTTATAATATTATTAATTCAAAATAATAATAATAATTTATAATAAATTTGGTGGTTGTAAATATTTATTTCATTTCATAAAAAGTTGTAGAATCAAGGATAATTAATATCGGTACAATAAAACATGAATGCATCATTATGAGTCAATAGGACCGGTTCATGTTTCATAACCATATATGAAATAATCAGATGTGTGTAAGTAACCAATATTCCAGAGTTTAGTTAATAATCAATCTTTTTATAATAGTATAATATATATTTATTGTGAAACTCTAATCTATAAACAATAACAAATGAGAACATTTACCGTAACCAACATGTTTCATTAGGAAAAATAAATACATAATATTATTTTCAAAATAAAAAATATTTCATATATGTCCTTACAAAACTCTATAATGTATATATGCTTATAGATTTCCATGTTATACACATATCATTCCAAACCTTTAAAACACTCATATATGTCTAAATATCTAATTTATTATTATTTAATCATTTAAAAATTCAAAACATTATCTTTTTAATTCTCTCATTAATAAATTCATATTAATTTGTAGTAAATTAATCGGTTTCAAAACTGAACATATACCTGGTTAACCCTTTCATAAAAAAGTATAAATAGAATGCATTGATACACTTCATTTGTTCTATCTAGATGATTTGATTTTCTTCGACTGGTATTAATAAAAGTTTTCTTTAATCGTCAGTTACTTTTTATATAAAATTGGACTACCATTTAATGTGATTTACTTCTTGTGTATATGTAAACAATTAACGACGATAGGTTGGTGTCAAACTTGTAATTGTAGTCATACAATGTGTGTCTTATTAGATGTACATGTCAGAGATCAATAGTTTTTTCGGCTTTAGAAAATTGTTTAGCTTTTTTGTTTGAGTTTAATACATATATTTTGAAGATTTAACTAACGAGAGAATAAAAATTTTTTTGAATTTTTAAATGATTTAATAATAATAATTATTAGATTTTACACATATAAGAAAGCTTTAAAAGTTTGGAAGGATATATGCGCAATAAGATAATTTACATGTATATATGTGTAATTATAAAGTTTTACAAGTACGTGTATTAAATTCTACCCCAAAAGAAAATAGAAAATTATTACAATTTATTATTCTTTTTAAAAAAAACATAAATATTAAAAAATCATTAACTATCCAACATTAATCATCATCAAATATTTATTGTTATAATTATGAGCTCAACAAAAATTAAATAAAATATTTCTTGAAACAACATATAATCTATCTATAAATATCAAATAAATTGTAAAAAAATAAAAAAAAATATAAATTATATCAAGTGTGTGTGTGTCTATATATATATATATATATATATATATATATATATATATATATATATATATATATATATATATATATATATATATATATATATATATATATATATATAGGGTCGGGATCTATGGGGTACCATGTTAGACTGGGGAACCGGAGTCCGGTAATGTTTGGTTACAAGTACAAAAGGGTATTATAGACAATTTTGATTTATTCTAAATAAAATGTGATAATCAATAAATCATAGATTGCGTAAATCCCTTAATTTCAGGGATATGATACGCACCTTCCTTATAACCCCCTCCATGATCGAGTCTTCATAAAAACGTCTCCTCCATGATCGCATCTTCTAAAACCATACTTCCTGATCGCATCTTTTAATATTTGTATTCTGTAGGACATATTGAACATGTTCAATTTGTGATAGAATTATTGAACATGTTCAATTGGGATACTGAACATGTGCATTACAACGTTCATTGCTTGTATAACATTGTTTTCTTGATTTGAATGTATGCAGCAATAGAATATATGTTGGTAAAACACATTTAACATATCCATTATTGAAAAGATGCAAATAATGTCTCTGAACATGTTCAACAGAAAGGGAATTTGCATTTGAAACCTTGATTGAGGATTTTGAACATGTGCAGAAAGGCAAAAATGAAAACAAAAATGAAAAAATTGGGATACTGAACATGGTTGCTTTTATAACATTATTCTCTTGATTTGAATATATGTAGCAATGGAATATATGTTCGTAAAACACATTTAACATATCCATTATAAAAAACATGCAAATAATGTCTTTGAACATGTTCAACAGAAAGGGAATTTGCATTTGAAACCTTGATTGATGATTTTGAACATGTGCAGAAAGGTAAAAATGGAAAACAATGAACATGTTCTATATAGGTTTGAATTCTTGAGTGAGGATTTTGAACACGTGCAGAAAGGTAAAAATGTTCAACAGAAAGGGAATTTGCATTTCAAACCTTGATTGAAGATTTTGAACATGTGCAGAAAGGGTATATGTATGGATTAAAACACAATTAGCATGTGTATTACTGAAAATTCGTAGCAAATATATGTGTGCAGAATTGTACTTAGGTAAACATGTTAATTGGCAATGCAACCATATAACATATTGAACGTGTGTAATGTTGTTCTAAGTGTTATATTGAACATGTGCAATAACATAAAACTTTGTTTAGGCTGTGAACCTGTTCACTTAATAGCAGTGTTCAATACTTAGAATAACATGTGCAATAATTAGACAATTATTGGAAGTTATTTATTACTCAAATGAGCATGTACTTGCAAAAACAGTGAAATTATGATTAGTTTACTAAAAACGAATAGAGAATATATTGAAATTGTGCATTAAAATCATATATAATCAACCTGTGCAATGTTATCATTCAACCAGTGACAAAACTGCAAAATTAATCAAAAGAAAATTGATATAACAGTAGAAATATACTATAATTCTAAAAGTTTTTTTGCATTTCCAGAAAACAAAATCACCCAAAAATAAAAAAATATTCGTTCCGTCATAATATAATTCTAAATTAAGTGTCTGATGTTAAGTAATAAATCATGAATCTATATTTTGGCCATCAACTTCCGGTTCGCATCCATACGCTCATGTTAACTCAGCAACTCTTTTTAAACGTTCTTTCTCTGACTTTTTCAACATATCATGGTAATCAGCTTCCTCCAAGACATCATCTCTTCACTTGTTCATGGTGTGCAACGGAATCTTAGCAAGATCACGTACTCGTAAGTCATTCAATATCCTGGCCAGACGTGGACCCTCTGTTGATAGACCGGAATTCCATTCTCTAACTGTTGAACATTTGAACGTCTCAATATGGCGCATCATAAAAACCAGAGACTCTCTCTCGTATGAGTTTGTCATCCATAAATATTAATATGATAAAAACATGTTCAATAAGAAGAGAATTACCCATAAAACACATGTGCGATATAAAACAATAAACATGGAATTGCAGTGAGTAAACAATCATATAATTGATTACACACTCAGCACTGCTAAATTGAACATGTGCAGTAAGGGGCTAATGCTACAATTTACATACAAACAAAGAACATGTTCAATTGAACATGTGCAGTAAGGGGTTGGAATGATTGAACATGTGCAGTAAGGGGCTGCTGCTACAATTTAATACAAAAACAGAATTGGTCAAGTGAACATGTGCAGTAAGGGGCTGCTTTCCCAGCCACATTGATAGACACATACTACTTAGTTTAATGTTACATGTTAATGTTGAAGTGTTGTTGCTGTGATTTAGAGAAGTTTGTTTTCAAATTTGGTAGTTGAAACATTTTCCATTTTCCATTCTCAAACTGATTTAAACAAGTTTGTTTTCAAGTTTGTTGCTATGATTTAAACATTTTCCATGTATTCATGATAAGCTGATTTTCCAACTCACACTACTCCAAGTATTGGCAAACATCAGAGTCTTAATACACTCCTATAAAGGCATTCAAATACTGAAAATAAGGGATTGCAATGACTGAACAGGTGCCAAACCTAACAGTCATTGCTATTTCTTGAATATTGCACATGTGCAAAAGGGCAAACATAAAAAGCATATAAGATCGCATATAAGTTTGAACATTGCACATGTTCAAACTGGATTGGAATGAGTGAACGGGTGCAAAAACTAGCATTCATTCAAATTTCTTGAATATTGCACATGTGCAAAAGGGGCAAAACATAAAAGGCATATAAGATCGCATATTGCACATGTGCAAAAGCTATATAGGGTCGGGACAGAATGCTGGAATTCCATATGGGTTTTTCGATATTTGAGTTGCTGAACTAGCATTCGAAACGGGACAGAATGTTGGAATTCGATTATGATGAACTTGAATTCGGATAATCAAACGAAAGTATATGAAACTTACATTTTATCGATTGAAAACACCAAATGGAATTCCTCCGGGAATGCGATGAAGACGACTGTAGGGTTTGGAGCGGACGAAGAGGTTAAAGGCGAGAACAAATGGAGAGAAATCGATGAAATGAGCATCTGGTGCAAACAGAAGGTGAGAAATTACAGGGATTGATAGAATCTTTTGATTCTAATTTAAATTTTTACATCCCCATAATACCCCTCCCATTAAAACGACGTGTTATTATTTTGACCAGAATTTTGGGTATTAAATAATCATTTTAATGCAAAAATGGTTGGCTGTGAATGGTACCCCGGTACCCCAGTCTAACTTGGTACCCCATTGATCTTGAATCTATATATATATATATATATATATATATATATATATATATATATATATATATATATATATATATATATATATATATATATATATATATATAGAATATGGTTCGTGTGAGTACCTAAAAAATGCAGAGTACCGTGAGTACCTGTGAACACACGGGTTTAGATGTGAACTTGCTCTGAAAAAAAGTTTTTTTTTTGAATTTTTTTTCATATTCATTTAGATACAAATAATATAAAGCTATTCGTAGAAAATTATATACATTCACATTTTCTATCATTTTAAAAGTCATGTGAACGTGAAAAAAATCATGTGAACATGCTTAGTTGTGAACACATGTTCACAACAGTGCAGTTCATGTGAACACACACGTTTCACATAGTTCTAGTATGTGTTTATGTGTGATTTTTTGCAAGTAGTCTTGTATTATTTATTTAAACATGATTATGAAAAAAAATTTCAAAAAAAATGATTTTAAGCGAGGTACCTCCGGTACTCCGCAAAACTAGTGATACTCATTTGAACCCAAATCTATATATATATATATATATATATATATATATATATATATATATATATATATATATATATATATATATATTTAATAATAAAATATCAAAAGTTATATTTAAAAAGAAAAAATTAAAATATTAACAACATATATCATATAAGAATGTGGTTCGAGAAAGTACCACCCATATTCAGCACACCAGAAGGTACCATCCTTAAAAAAAACTTTTTTAAAAATTTTTTTAATAAACATGTTTTAATAGACATTATGAAAATCATATGTACATTTCACATGTATTCACATCTCCTAACTTCTAAAAAGTGATGTGAACACACACTTACATAATTTTGAATGTATGTGAACATGCATATATTTGATACGTGTTTTCATGCACTTAGTGTGTTCGGATTTACGTGAAATTTACATATAATCTGTGTAATGTTAATTAAAACATGTTCATGAAAAAAAATTACTTTTAAGGGTGGTACCTTCTGATGCGCTGCATAATGGGTGGTACTCATTTGAATCTAAATCTATCATATAAAATATATATTCTAACAACTATATATTCTAGATCATCATGTTCTATCTCTCTTTCTCTATTTGTCTATATAAGTTAGGTTCATTATTTTATTTATTGTGTTCTGATTCTACTGGTTGAAGAATTTGAAGATGATGAACATGAATTATATGAACTTGCCAAAAATAAATAAGCCCAAAAACTTAGTAAGTAATAAATTCACATAACGATTTATTTTAATTAATTAATTAGTCTCATTGGCACTTGACATCACCATATCCCACCAAAAGAGATAAATAACTATTTTAAATAACTAAATACAATTATTTATTTTTAAGATCTATAAACATTAATAAATAAGGGTGAATCTAAACATACATCACTCTCATTGCTAATTACACACCGATCTCCTTAATGTGAGGAAACATTAAGGTAACCAGTGAGTCTCATGTTATTAACAAATAATAATACTATTCTTGTATTTCTTTATAATAATTAACTAGTTTATAATCCACGTATTACGTGGATATTTTTAATTAAATTTATTTATATAAAATGTACATGAGTAAAAATAAAAATATACAAAAATAATAATTGTGTTTATTTTTAATTATTTGCAAATTAAAAAATAGAGTATATTTATGTTTTTTAAAAATATTAAATTGTATTTATCTTTTATTTTTTATAAGTTGTAGTTATCTTTTTGGTGAACGTAGAGGTGACACGTGACATTTGATGTTTTCCTATATTATACATACTAATAATTTCCACAACTAATTCAAATTTTTGCATTTGGATTATTGATAATAATGATAGATATTTATTTAGGTAAACATTAATTTTAAATGTTACAAAATCTATTTTTTTTTTACTAATTAATTAATGAAAAAAATAAAGTCAAAATTTAATGCAATTAAGTTAAGGTGTTAAATTTGGAAAAAGAGGTGTAAAATTAAAATTTTCTTGTATTGTAGAAATAACATATGACATGAATTGTTTTGTTTTACTATAATATATAGGTTAATCAACCTATGTTTTACATGGTTTGATTTATAAAATACATATTTTTTATATTTTAACAAATTATTATAAAATTTATATATAATTAAAATTTAAAAATTGAAAGCTAGTTAAATTAAAGATAAAAAAAATACTTAGTTGTTTGATATTAAATAAAAAATATTATTATATGTATTATTATAAACAGATAATATGTGTTTGCAAAAAATGTCTCTTTTAATTTCTATTAACTTCAAATATGAAATATCAATGTAAGAAAACAAAAAACTTCAAGTATGTGGATGTGTATATATTTTGAAAATGCTAAAATATAAAAATGGAATATCTGAAAATCAACAATCAAAATTTATGATATTCAAAATTGAAGTTTATCAATTAAATTTTAAATCTTGTTAGCAAAATAATTAACAAAATTTTTTAACTTTATTTACTACACTTCTACATTTAAATCCTAATTTTTACATTTGAATTTAACTATGATCATTAAGGATAATAATGACACATATTTATTTTAGGTAAATATTAATTTAATATTAATTCATTAATGAAAACATTAAAATCAAAATTTAATGTAATTAAGTTAAGGTAGTAAATTTGGAAAATGAATTTAAAAAATGGCATAGATATAATTATTGATTTTAATTAAGGGTATAAAAAACATTTCATAAATGATTATGAGTTGTCATTAATCTGGACCATTGAATTCTTTCCATCCAATGGTCCAGAAACTCTAATTGATTTTCTTATAATATCTCCTTAATGTGAGGAAACATTAAGGTAACCAGTGAGTCTCATGTCATTAACAAATAATAATATTATTCTTGTATTTCTTTATAATAATTAACTAGTTTATAATCCACGTATTACATGGATATTTTTAATTAAATTTATTTATATAAAATGTACATGAGTAAAAATAAAAATATACAAAAATAATAATTGTGTTTATTTTTAATTATTTACAAATTAAAAAATAGAGTATATTTATGTTTTTTAAAAATATTAAATTGTATTTATCTTTTATTTTTTATAAGTTGTAGTTATCTTTTTGGTGAACGTAGAGGTGACACGTGACATTTGATGTTTTCCTATATTATACATAATAATAATTTCCACAACTAATTCAAATTTTTGCATTTGGATTATTGATAATAATGATAGATATTTATTTTAGGTAAACATTAATTTTAAATGTTACAAAATCTATTTTTTTTACTAATTAATTAATGAAAAAATAAAGTCAAAATTTAATGCAATTAAGTTAAGGTGTTAAATTTGAAAAAAGAGGTGTAAAATTAATATTTTCTTGTATTGTAGAAATAACATATGACATGAATTGTTTTGTTTTACTATAATATATAGGTTAATCAACCTATGTTTTACATGGTTTGATTTATAAAATACATATTTTTTATATTTTAATAAATTATTATAAAATTTATATATAATTAAAATTTAAAAATTGAAAGCTAGTTAAATTAAAGATAAAAAAAATAATTAGTTGTTTGATATTAAATAAAAAATATTATTATATGTATTATTATAAACAGATAATATGTGTTTGCAAAAAATGTCTCTTTTAATTTCTATTAACTTCAAATATGAAATATCAATGTAAGAAAACAAAAAACTTCAAGTATGTGGATGTGTATATATTTTGAAAATGCTAAAAATATAAAAATGGAATATCTGAAAATCAACAATCAAAATTTATGATATTCAAAATTGAAGTTTATCAATTAAATTTTAAATCTTGTTAGCAAAATAATTAACAAAATTTTTTAACTTTATTTACTACACTTCTACATTTAAATCCTAATTTTTACATTTGAATTTAACTATGATCATTAAGGATAATAATGACACATATTTATTTTAGGTAAATATTAATTTAATATTAATTCATTAATGAAAACATTAAAATCAAAATTTAATGTAATTAAGTTAAGGTAGTAAATTTGGAAAATGAATTTAAAAAATGGCATAGATATATTTATTGATTTTAATTAATGGTATAAAAGACATTTCATAAATGATTATGAGTTGTCATTAATCTGGAACATTGAATTCTTTCCATCCAATGGTCCAGAAACTCCAAGTGATTTTCTTATAATATATAGTATAAATATTTATATATTTTAGTTTTAAGTTTACATATATTTTATGTAACAAAATTTTATTAAAATTATCCACGTAATACGTGGTTTATAAACGTGTAAATATAAAAGTGTATTCGATATTCATTATATTTAATAATTATATTCATGTGATATTTTATGAGAATTTATTAAAGGGTTTAATATGAAAAAAACGAACGTATTTTTATGTTTTTACGGTTTAGTCTCTCCAATTTTTTTTTATCAATAAAATCCTTTATGTAATATTAATCATAAACCGGTAAGCTACACTTCTTCCATAGAAGAAAAAACAATAAATAAAATATCACATTACACGACTCCAAAACATTAGTATTATAATTCGATAATAATGAAAAAAGTGGTGGAAAGTCAATAAACAATGATACAACGGTAATTTTGTGGGGCTGAAAGAAGAGCTGAATCGACGTGAAGTGAAAGCTATGGGTATTGATTAAGTAAGCTGATTTAAATATCTTAAAATTATTCACAGGAAAAATTTCAAGAAAATAACAATAAATGAACTTTACTTCTTAAAATTCATTTGATAAAGACAATAAATATATAAAAGCATAAAAATTTTGTTTAAAGTTTTTAATTAATTTAATTCGAGTTATTCATTAGGCTTTTGTTTTTCTTATCTTTTAGATACAATCAAAACTTTTAAAGATGGATGTTATGTTTAGAGTGTAGCTTATACGAGATTAAACTTATGATTTTCAGAAGTTCAGATCTCTTTAATCTATATGATGTGTTTGGATGAATTTTTTTTTATAAAATCTAATTAAAAGTTTAAAACCTAAGTTACGTTAAGTAACTTTAGAAGCCGTTTGAGCTTATGGCAAATAAAATTACAAAATATTCTTAATCAACTATGATTTTAATTTTGTTTATTTTTTATATGGATTTTTATGATTTTTCAGATCCAGCTTAAGCTATTTTGTTAAATACACTATATTTATTAATAAAAGCTTCAGCTCCAACTCTAATTAGTTTTTGCCAAACACGTTCCAATATCCTACTTAGGATTTAGATTTAAATCAGATTGTAAGATAGAGATTGTGTTTAAAAGATTCTATTATAATTTGCTACGTTGCATCAATGTTGTAAATTATATGAAGGAACAGAACAATTCCTATTTTGATTTTATGAGTGCCAAAAACGAATAAGAAGAGAAAGATGGAAGTAATAATGTTGGATAGGATAGTGAGTGAGGGGTAGGCCACAACCCATGTTGAACTCTGACAAATTCCTCTTTACTAATACACAGTGTAAGTGTAAGTGTAAGTGTAAGGAAAGCTACACCTTTTATTGTGTTCAACCAAAACTTAACTTACAAGCCTATCTATCACCCACCTCACTTTTCCTCATAATGTTTGAATACATATACATCTAATCAAAACAACAATTGGAATTGGAATTGGAATTTGAATTTGAATTTGAAAATCACACCATGCATCTAAATTATCATTCTTCTTTTAACAACAATTGAAATTTAACGTTTCTGCCTGCAGCCTACACTCAAATATACAAGACAGCTTTGATGACACATCACTATAGTATTGACAACTTATAATAGGAAACATCCGAGTTTCTTAAAACTACAAGGACACCAAAAACATCTAAATTTGAAATAACTAACAGATAACCAACCCTGCCTTCCTTTCTTCAGTTCAGTTAGACCAGACGTGGATCAAGCCGAGCCTGTTGCCAGTATATATCTCGTTACGCTCTTCATCGTAGAAAAGGGCAGTGATGTCCTCCAGAGCTTCTGCAACAGAGCTCGCCATCCTGGAGGGTTGGACCCGTCTCCTTGAGTTACATTGGCATCTTCCGATGCTACGTCTGCTATCACTGCAACTGCATTCATCAATCGCGACATTGCTCGACGCCTTAACTTTAGCAAGGCATTTCCCTGTTAGGATATTGCTGATATTTATTGAACCTGCTGCATGATCAGACACATGACCGTTAGGAAGAGACGAACACAATCCACAATGTACCAAAAAATAACCAGACATACCATTTCCTTCCAATAATGAATCGTCAGAGCCAGCTTTGCAATATGAAATGATAAGATCCTGATCACTTGTGATGTATATGTTGTTAGTATTGCAATCAGGATGCCACAACAAATGATCCTCAAATGAAGTCACGAGTTCCCCACGGAAGTTCCAGACAGCCACTGTTCGGTTTCTAAATGTCAGGAATAACTGGTTCTCATACAGAAATATGAATGCCGATGGAGTCATGAATTCTGTCCTGCTAACTTCTATTAGCTCAGAATTGCGTACCTAAGTGGGAAATGAGCTAGAGAATTTTAGTGTACCCAACATAAAGAATAAAGTGAGGAAAATAAGGAAGATCCTTACATCAAGAATCTGAAGATTCTCATTTTCTTGCTTAACAAGAAGCTTTTCATTAAACTGTTCAATAAAATCCACCTTCTTATGTCGATGAAGGAGATGGTTGAAAGATTTTAGAACAGTTCCATCTTCAATAGAGAGAATCTTGAGAGGAACATGGCCGCTAGATTTATTAAATATCAACAGCATGATTCCAGGACTGTTATGGGGAAAAGGAAGAGGAAAAAATAAAGAAGAAAGTTGTCAAATGTGAATGCTACCACTTTAAATGCAAATAATCAGTGCCATAAAGTGTAAATATACAGGAAAAAAAACAATGATTTATGTAGGAGCTCAAAAGATTTTTGTTCCTTCATAAAGCACATCCCAGGTGAGGAGTGGCATGTGAGAATCCAGATTCACACCATTGATGATCGATCACGTTGTTTCATGCATAATTAGTTTGTTACATAGCAAATTTGTCCCCTTTTTGTTTAGTCTCTGATATGTTAGCAAGTGTTGCAAGAACAAGGTAAAACAGACAAATTACAGGTTCAAAATGGCAAAAGTTGGAAAGTCAAGCTACTGCAGGTGATAGGTCTACCCCTCTTTCTTTCAGGGAAAACAAAAATACCACAAGCAGCTTAGTTTGTGGTCCTAAGTCTCGCTAAGAAGTAAAAAAAAAAAAAAGAAGAAGAAAAGGTATATATCAAGTGCTAAGCATAGAGTGAAATCCGCTAAACTGTGCCCTTAGATCATAAGCATAAGACTACACCTTCTACCAAGGCATAGGGATACACCCCTTGGAAGAAATGACCATATTCTCGGGAATGAGTCCATTCAAAGCCAGCTTAAAAGTTATGGATCAAATTATAACCAATTTCGGGTAGTATGACCCGATTATCAATATTTGACCTATTTAAACCTAATTTTGACTTAAGTTATTTCTCACATTCTCTCCTCTCCATACACAACTCTCCCCAGTTTTCCCGTATCCGTCATTCTCACAATAGCTTTGCATTCTGTTCTTTTGGAGGCATCATGAACTTCAATCAATTCACAACTGCAAGATTAAAGTTCTTATGGGTGTTTCCTCTTCATTAATCCGTTGAATACACCCTAGTTATTTGGCCCTAAATGGACGCACTAAGAAGATAACTGCCACTGCAACGAAGCTGATGTATAAACCTCATCAGCATGTAAATATCCAACATTTTCATCAATAGCAAAGGTGTTATTCCAGGTGCAGAGAGTAACTTAGGTAACAAATTATTTCACATGCACTACAATAACACACTACTATTATGTTATTGTTCAGAGTATGCAAGATCCTCTGGAATACATTTCATGATTTGCATAGCACCATATAATCTCCTTTGTAACAGGGGAACCTCTGTAAAGACAATAAAATAAACTCCCACACTCTTTCAAGATATGAACACGCAAGGACATTCAACAATCTAAGCAAAATGTAACTCATGGTTAAGTAAAGCAGAACTAAATAACTCATTCTTAAGCATGAAGCCTAGCTAACACCATCAAGAAACGTTAAAGTTTAACTAAAAAAAACTTAACCCAAATCATCATCATCCAGCTCTAAAGTCAGCAGTACAAGCTTGTTGAACAACTGAACAAGTAAATTATACACAGATACAATCGAGAAATGATGTTGCAGTGACAAAAATAAAAGGTACAATGAAAAGTCTGTTCTCAAAGCCAAAGCATGTAGTTAAAAAAAATTATTAGCATGCCTCATATTTTCCAGGACAAGAGAAAATATTACCTTATTTTGATCTCTTGTACATTTTTATCTGATATGGAGTATAACATCGTATAGTTTTTCAGGTCAAACACCTTGTAAATGCTGACAAAAATATTACACAACAACAAATCAATGGCAACCCCAAAAATTAACAATATTATGCCCAAAAATAGAGATCATCATTGTTAAGAATTTACCTATCTTGTGCTGAGAATGTGAGTACCTTCCCATTTACATCATCAAACTCTACAAAACCAGGCCACTTCAAAGATTCTGATTCGAAAAGAGCAAAACCAGCATCTGGTTGACCCCTCCTTATGTATCTGCCATCATTATACACATGATAAACTTTAGTAAGAAGAAGTTCTAAAAGTTCTTGTAAAATATGAGATGAACATCAAGATATCACATACTCAATCCTTGTTGATCTACATTTGAGGGAACTAAAGCTGTCTGAAGCATACACGGAAACTGTAATGAGTGAATCATTGTTCTTATTATAAAACAAGCTTCTTATAACTTCATCAGGAGTAACATTCAGAAAGCATATTCTCTTATTAGTTTCTGCATCAAATAAGTAACATGTTAATGGCCCCTTTCAAGTATTTTTTGAAATGTAATAAGTCCATTTATATCTTCTTGAATATACCTCGGTTGAATGCTGCACAAACACCTGAATGTGCAAGAGCAAATACTACATCATGAGCAGCTACAATCTCAATGATCTTTGACCTTTTCTTGAGAAATGGCAATACTGTAGAGCAGTGTCCCTTGGGATCATGGGTGTCATACTCTTCCTGATGAAATAGTTCATCAAATAAACCATCAAAACAAGGCTTTCACTTCAGAGAAAACCCAAGGCAACATCATACCGATTCAAAAAAGAAACATAGCATACAGATATGCTGCTATCTTTATGTACAAAGCGCATGATCAAAACATAAATTCTGATAACGAAATCAAGCATGTAGATTATCAGAATGATCATAAAGTACATGTTGTTGATCAAATTTCCAAGCAAAATGAAATGAACATTGAATGGATCCACAATAAGTCAATAACAGTATATACATCCAAAACCTGAAACGGTCACGATGTTTAGGTGACTTGGCACCTTTTCTTTTTACACATTTCATCATTTAAGCTTCAGAACTTGTAGATAGCATCCACATGATTTGCATAAACTCATTACTCTCAGAAAATTCAGGTTTATATTAGATGTTTTGCTGAATAGCTGCCATCATAATTCATATTCAGCAGAACATTGAGTTGCTACCTTAAATTATTGTTATAGAATTCATCAAAGCTATGACATCAGAACAAAAGGAAGATAGCCATTGTTGTGGCTTGTAGTTATTATGATGCAGGTCCGTTTCCGCTTCTACACCACAAGACTTGCTAATACAGGATTAAACTAGGGTTCTATCACGGTTTGTCGAAGAAGCCAATCCACACATAGAACAGCTAATTTCAGAAATTCCTTCAACCTAACCTAAATCCATTCAAAAACTTAACAGAAAGCGTCACTTCTATAATGAAAAGTTTTCTCCTCTTCGAAAGTTGATAATTATTAGCGGAAAGTTAAAAAAAAAAAAAAAAAAAAAAAAAAAAAAAAAAAAAAAAAAAAAAAAAAAAAAGCAACATCTGTCGTGAATTCACTATCGGAAACAGAACATAGACTAGCCGAGGCAAAATGACTTGTCCGGTTCAATTATCAGACTCACAAATCCGCATTCTGTCATTTTGCCTCAACGAATTCTATTTGGTGTCCGATTTGGAGAGAATTTGAACATTCGTTTGGGTTGTTTTTAAGATAATGCACATAAGAATGATACAGATATCTGGAAAGAACCTGTAATCGGATATTTCTGAACCTCTCTTGAGCATCGCACATACTAAAAGCACGCCCACGCTTCGAACATATCTCTCTCCTCTGAAGCTTCTTAACGCTATTCACAAACCCATCAACACCTCCACGCGGCCGCTTCTTCGCAACAACCCGCCGACCACTAGATGGTCGCGGGTTCGCCGTTATCCTTCTTACGTCCATCACTGCCTACCGCACGACCACTCGAATTACTTTATAGAACCAAAAAACCCCAAAAAATTTGATTATCCTCTTTGTGTATGTCAGTAAGCCTACCGCTAATCAAAAGCCCGGACCGTGAAATGAGATTCAAGATTTTGTAAAAACCCTAACAAATCTCAGGACCACTGATAGAATTCTAGGGTTTTTGAATTGCTCGTGGTCCTGAGCAATTAATTGAAAAAGTGAAATTCAAATTTTCCTCAGGACACTTCGCCTTTTATATCTGCGTTAATTCCAAATACAGAACAATTTATGCATCCAAATGTATTTTCAAACTTTTTCCGAGAGTTCCCCAACAGGGGAGGAAGGATTGCCGAATTTATTTCAATATATTATTGCTATTGTGGACTCTGAAAAGTGAAAACCAACTATTATTTAACTGGTTTATAACCCGAGATTTATTTATATAAAATGGATGTATGTAAAATTAAAAATAAATAACCATTAATTAAAATAATATAAGAATACTGATATTATTTTTTAATTTTAAAAATTAATATAATTAGTAACTGTTTCTTATGACTTTTAAAAATTTTGTTTTTAATTTAATATATTTTAATCGATATAAATTAAGATTTTATTTTATATATAATGTAATATTTATATAGTTTACTATAGTTGTGCTCTAAATTTATATATATATATATATATATATATATATATATATATATATATATATATATATATAAGGTTGGGTTCCGGTAAAAACCATTGTTACCGTGAGAACCACTCCAAAATGCACAAATTTGTACATCAAATGCACAAATTTTAAAATTAAAAGTTTTACTTAAAATCATTATTAGTCTTAAATATTAATAAATATCATAATTTAACACTAAAATTACATTCAAAAATTACATTCATTAAATTATAAACTAAATGCACAAATTTGAACATCAAATGCACAAATTTTCTTAAATGCACAATTCGTAAATAAAATGGATAAATTATCGCATGTAATGCGTAAATTTTTACATGAAATGCATAAATATATCGAAAACATTTAATTTTAGTATCAAATGCACAATTTTATACAGTGGGTGCACAATTTTTAGAGTGGTTCTCACGTTCTCACGGTAATGAGAGGTTCTCATGTGAACTCAATCCTATATATATATATATATATATATATATATATATATATATATATATATATATATATATATATATATATATATATATATATATATATATATATATGGGAAAAGTGGGTGTGTGGCTGTCATGTACCCAAGCTTGGGTATAGAACCCCAAAAACGTGGTCGTTTTGGTCATTTAAAAAAAAAGCGGTGCCAAACCTCCTCCCTGCTTCTCTTCTCTTCGACCATCCATCTTCCACTCTCTTCTTCAATCGAAATCGAACCAGACTACCAGACCAGACCTGCTTCGATCGAAACTTGCTTATTCCCTGATCGAATTGATTCATCTTTACAATTTGGTTCCTCCTCAAAACAAAACACACTTGTTTCGATTGAACCAGACGTTTTTCGACTCCCTGCTCATCAAGAAATCGAACCAGACATGTTTCATTATAATCAAGTTGAAGTAGCAGATGATTTCTTCTATTCATGATGGAATTGGAAAATCAGGTCATTTCTCTAATTCATTTCTTCATAAAATGTCTTCTTCGTGATTAAGTTGAAACATAAATGGCAAGACACTTGCTTTTGTAATAAGGAACATGAGCTAAGTATATGTGCGTGCAGTGTTATGTATGTTTAGTCATGAAATTAAGACCATCAAACACTCCTAACTTACTTTAATTTGCTGCTGTCACTGCTGGATTTAATAGAAAAACAGAGACAAATGTGCAGTTAGGGTGCAGTGTGTTTGCATGAATAAAAATGAAAGAAAAAACAGAGACAAATGAGCAGTTCGGATGTTTTAATCAATCCAGCAGGCAATCCATTTTCTTTCCTGGTATAAATGAAGTGTGTATGAAGTTGTGATTTCAAGTCACCATAATTAGATAAATGGCAAGACACTTGCTTTTGTTTTCATCATTTTCTTTATTACAGTAACTTGAGTCTCAATGTCAAAATGCACAGCGATTTCAAGTCACTATAATTAGATAATCACCCTGATATTTGTTTTTGGCTTTTATTTAGTATTGATTGATGCTTGTTTATGTTTTTTATTTGGTATAATTGTTGATGTAACAATGAACTTTATGTCATTGCTTTATCATTTATTCATCCTAAATTTTTATCAAGTATTCTTTCTCTTGTATAGAACGTAATGAATTTAAATACTCGATCATCAAATGAGTCCTTTGAAACTAATTTAATTGAAGATATTGATGCAAATGGTTATTTGGTCAATAATGAGGACTTGGAATACGAATCTGATAAAGAAACCAATGTAGAGTCTTTGAATCTTGGATGTGATGAAGATGAACATAACATTGATATTTTTTTTGGGAAGAGTCTTTAATACACCTAGCGATGCATATACGTTTTATAATCAATATGCCTTTGTACATGGATTTGGTATACGCATTCATTGGGATTACAAAAACAAGACAACAAATGAGGTTTATCGAAAAATGTATGTGTGCAACAAACAAGGTTTCAAAAGATTGAAGGGTGATAGTTCTTGTGGGTATTTGAAGAAACAACGAAGGGAATTAAGAATCGGGTGTGAAGCAAAGCTTCGAATTTCTAAACAAAAAGATGATAAATGGATTGTGGATATATTTAATGATACATGGATTGTAGTTTAATATAATAACTTGTATTTATAGGTCAATGATTCTTCTCAAGAAAAAGAATGATGCTTTAGGTGATGTTTATGATGATTGTTGCAGTGAGTAAAAAGGAAAAAGAGAGGGGTGAGTGTAGCAAGTATTTATGGAATTGTGTATTGTTGTGTGTTTGTAAGGATTTGAAGTGTTTGTGTAAGAATTTCAAATATTTGGTTCTGTTTTTACCATGTAATGATGATATATTAAAAAGTGGTGTTGAATCTGTTTAATTGTGCCTTGTTATAAAGTCTCAGAGTGGGTGTGTGTTAGTGAATCTCAGATTGGAGAAAAACAGCAGCAGGTCATGTGTGATGTGTGTACTCTGTGATATGTGAGCAGCAGATCATCTGTTATGTGTGTGTTCTATGATCTGTGAGCAGCAGCTAAACAGAGTGTATGTGGGCGGGTGTGTGATAGAGACAACATCAATAATAATAACTAAATGCTAAGTGTGTTTTGCGTGCAATTGGGACTACTTTGACAAGAAATTAAAAACAAGTAACAACCTAAGTATGTAGAGTACAATGAACTCGAAAATCCAGCATTTTGTGAACGTACATTGGGTTCTCTGCTGTTTTATTGAAGTACAATGAACTCGAAATTCCAGCAAGAAACATATGCACAGAACATTAATCATTATTGTGAACTAACAGCAACCAGATGATTGAATTATAATGTTGATTTTTTTCATTGTTACAATTTGAGGTCATACATTGTCTTTCATGATTCTTCAAGTTCGTATATATAGTGGTACCTACATGATCTAATCTGAAATAATATCAAAGATCCAGGTGGAATCGAACCACCGTCCTCCCATATATGGGTGCTCTTACCACTTGAGCTTATAGATCTATCAATCTTGATGATCTTGTTCTTCATCTAATTCTTGTGTTTCTTGACAAAGGTTCTCAAACGAATGTTATTGTAATCATAGGATTCAACAACTAAAATTTCATGAATTACGAAGTGATTGTCTAACTCTTATAGAACTAGGCAAAAACAATCTAAAAAGTCATTTGCAAAAGTTAATCAACAAGGACATATACACATTTTCACAAAATTGAGTATAACGTTTTCTACCCATGAATTTTTTTTCTTGGAAATGTCAAATATACCATTCTAAAGATAGCAATGACAAATTAAAAAGTTTTCTACCCATAAACATAACACTGACAAATTAAAAGGTTGTGTCATGTCTTGATGTGTCCATTAATCAATACAATCAACATATAAGCATGGTATATACATGTGTGCTAATGTGTTGCATATGAGTGTGTGTGTGCCTCATAAGTATCAGCAGCATTGATTGTGCAGGGTGTCTTGTGTGATTTGTGTGCTGGAAAACAAAACAAATCAGCAGCAAAATAAGCTAAGTAATATATGTGTGCGCCTTAGGAAAACAACAACAACATCAACTATATACATGAATATAAATTAAGTGTTAAAAGTAGTTCAAAGAAGCCAAAATCAGCAGCTATGTATATGTTTTTGTGCAGAACAGTGTGTGGGCGTGCTACATACAAACAGCAACAGCCCATATAGGTGTGAGCACTCATATATGCTAATACATTGACACATTTCATCGAACACTTTGTGTCCTCCACTATTAACAGAATAACTTATATCTTTTCCATAGTAAACTCTATCAATCATCATTGACACATTTCATCGAACACCTTGTATGCATTTAAGTAGGGGTGAGCGACGGGTACCATTTCCCGAACCCGAATCGGTACCGAACCGGTACCGGTACCGACCGATACCGAATTAATATATTCGTTCGGTATTCGGTTTTTAAATTAGCTAAAATTCGGTATTCGGTACTTTCGGTTCGGTATTCGATTCTTAAATTAGCTAAAAGTCGGTATTCGGAACCAAACCCACACCATATAAAATTATACGGTTCGGTATTCGGTTCTTCCAAAACTAATAATTCGGTTTCGGTATTTTCGGGATCGGTACCGGTTCGGTTCGGTACGGTACCGAGCTCACCCCTACATTTAACATAGCATACTTGATACTTCTCTTAAATCTTAATAATACTCACATGTTGCCAATATAAATATAACTCGAGTATAATGCCATAACTTAGAAGTCAAAAACAAGTTTAAAGAACATCCATTTTAATAAGGGAGATAAATCCATTTTGGAATTTACATACCTGATAATCGATGATGGAAAAGCAAATTGTGTATGATAATCCATTTTGGAATTTACATACCTGACAATCATGTTCGCTATGAGTAAATAAGTTGATCTGAATTGAAATTGAAAAAAAAAAAGAGTCTGCCATCGAAATTGCAGAGGAGGAAGCTGATGCGAGTTTTTAAGAGGGGTTTGATTTCGTATGAAGAAAACAAATCGCAAACAGGGAATTATAAGATAAGCAGGTCAAGAAACCTGGTTTGTTTTCGTTCGAAGAAGAGAAGCAGTTGGTTTTCGATCGAAGAGGAGAAGCAGGGAGGAAGAGGAAGTCTGGAAGGTGGATGGTTGGTCACGCAGAGGAAAAAAGAAATGAATTGCGTGTTTTTGTTATAATTCCACAAAACGACGTCGTTTTGTGGGTTCTATACCCAAGCTTAAATACATGACAGCCACACACTCACTTTACCCTATATATATATACATACATATATATATATATATATATATATAATATTTATATATTTTATTATATTGTTATTATTTTCATCAATTCGTTTATGTACGTTAGGGATGAGCATTGGACCAAAAAAACAGGCCCGGACAAAAAAAAAAGACACCCGAAAACTGGTTCGGATCTAACCGTTATTAATGAAATTGGTCTGGTTTCGGTTTCTTTAAAATCATTATTTTCGGTTTTCCGGGTTCGGTCCACCGGTTTTCGGTTTTTAACCCGGCCCAAACCGAAATTAAAACTTTATGTTATCAATTTTAAAGTTTATGTTATATTGTTATTTTTTGTTGTCCATAAAGAAACAAATTTTCTAAATATTATTTATAAATTGTATAAAAAGTATATGTAATAGTTATTGAGCTCTTTCGTATATATATAATTATGTATAAGTCTTTTTAACGATGTAAATATTTTTTTATAGAGATAAAACATAAAAAACCTAATATAAGTAAGGTATGTTTGCTATTTTATTTTGTTTAAAAAATGTGTTAAACTTGATAATTTCACAAAGATAAATAGTTGAGGAAGAAAGATAAACAAAACATTAAAACGTTTATAAACTTGTACCGGTTCCAACCGGTCCAAAAAACAAAAAACCGGACCGGACCAGACCTGTTTTACAAACATTGGGCCGGTTTTCGGTTTTCTTAATTTTCTAATTTTGGTTTTCGGTTTTCGGTTTGGGCCGGTTTGGTCCAAATGCTCATCCCTAATGTACGTTATTAATGTTCGCTTGAAACTTTATCTGAGTATAGTTGTGCTCTATATTAATATTAAGAGGGATTTTTTGTTTGTTAATACTAAGGCCTCATTTGATTTCCATTAAAAGTCTCTTTAAAATGTCTGAAGTCTAAAGTTTAAATCTATAATAAATTAAGTTTGTTTGTTAGGTTCAGACTTAAGAGATTGAAACCTCTGAATTTTAAGAGGATGAGAGTTGCCTTAGGCCTCGTTTGTTTTTCATTAAGAGCCTCTAAAAAAGCTCTGAAGTCTAAACTTCAGATCTATAATAAATTAAGACTCTTTGTTTAGGTTTAGACTTAAGAGGTTTAAACATTTAAATTTACATCTTAAAATTAAGAGATACTTTGCTTTATTTTTAGTCTACAACCCCAAATTTATATCCTCCAAACAAACAATTTTAAGATCACCTCTTAATTTCATATTTGAGATTTTAAGATGACCTCTTAATTTCAGATGTGGTTTTCAAAGTTCATACATTTAGTCTCCTAAAAAAACAAATAGCACCTTAATTAAAATTAAGAGTCTCTTAATTTCAGATGTTAATTAAGGTTTTCTCTTAATTTCAGACGTGATTTTCAGACTTTAGACATTTAACCTCTTAAAAAACAAACAAAACCTAAAAGTGACCGCCCTATTTTGGGGTGTTACATTTTGTAAACTATTGTTTAATAGTTATAAGTACTTTGATTCGCATAAATTTGTTAGAAAATTATAAATGAATACATGTGGCTTTTTTTGAGAAATGTTTTAATTTACATTTTATTGATAAATACTTTTTGAGAAATGTTTTAATTTACATTTTATATTATAAATATAACAAATAAACCAATAAAAAAAAACTTGTTTGCCTTTATATTTGAAGTCAATATTATTGCTTTTTATAATTGTAAATTGCAATTAAAATTTAAAAAAAAAAAAAAAAGACACAGCGACTATTATTTTTGTGACACTCAATGTTAATTTAGGATAACAAAAAAAAAAACTGATGTATTAAAGGTGTGTTATATGATAATAGTAATTAGTTTTTTCCTTGTAAATCATAATATATAGTAGTTATTGTCATCACAAACGAATATATAAACGAACGTTCATAATATTAATGTACATGAACGAATTGAATGGAACATATATATATTCATATATGTTTTTTTTCATATTAACACATGTATGACAATTTGTTGCTTGTATATTTATTTTACAACAAAGTTAAGATTCCAATAGTTTTTAAACATTAAATAAAATAAGTCAGTGTAAATTAAAAAAAGGTATTAATGTAAACATTACGAGGTCATTTGCGACAACTAGACTGAAACACCCTTGCAATTACAACATAAAATAACTTTTAAATCCATCCTTACGAGACAATATGGCATCAATATTTGCCCGCAGATCGACAATGGCTAACCATCTATTTCGCAAGTTGCACGTACTAACGAATGCATATATCAAAGGAAGCATCTCAAATGGTGGCACATGACAATACAATAATATCGAGTGATATTACAAAACATTCATAATTGTAAAGTAAACCATGACACATAATATTGTCAACCACCGTCAAGAATAGCACAACAACAAACATATCAAAGAAATACCAAACGTCAATCATTATATCATTTCCAATACCAATATACGCAAAATGTTATGTAAATTAATCAATACTCACAGTTTGTATATAAAGTAGAACAACTAAAGCTCAATTCATGCTTCGACGATTAACTCTTAAGCAAATCAAATCGTATCTCGTCAAATTTCCAAGCTTAAGTTATTTGCCCAAATTCAAGTCTAGAAATGCAGTAATTATAGTCTCGGTTGTATCCGTTAAGGATCTGCATTATAACAACATAAACGCTCGTAAACAATCTAAACAGAATAATTAAAGGAAGACATGTTAAGAACACAAGATAGGAGAATCAATACTTTATTTTCAAATCTCATAGATTTAAACTTTGCATAGTTTGATAAAGTTTTGAATTATGATCATATAAAAGATGGCATCAATAACGAAGTTAAAATAAGGTCAAACGAAGCAATAAAGTGAAGGTGCACAATCTGGAGGGGTTGACACGTCAGGTTCACCTAAAAATTCACTAGCACGCTTCTACCTCATTGGACTCGCCACATCAACCATGAGACACGCGATGCCAATATCTTCAAGTTCATTTCAGCCCAAAAATAACCATTCTTACGCTAATTATCAACTCATTTTAGACCCAATTAGCACAATCATTTTGACCAAACACAAGTTACAAAACACTTACAAACATCAATTTAACATTTCTTTGCTCGAAATTTGTCATATAATACCTAATCTATCCGGCCCAAAATCTCACACAAAACTTCAAGAACATAAACTCGAAGCTCACGTTTCCCAAAAGCTTCAATACTTCCAGCCTAATCATAATTTCTGACACCAAAATATTAGTCCAAGTCTAGTAAACATATATTAAGTTAATAATCTATAAGCTTTGGTTCAAACCAAATCAAGCAATACCTTGATATTTTACTTATTCTCCAAAATTCTTTATGCATCAAATGTTAGATAAATCTATTCCACTACACTTGAAGTTATATCATATAAAATTTCATTCCACGTTGCTGATTCTCAGTTTGACTTGTCAAATTGACATAAGTCAAACTTTGACTTTTTGAAGTCAAACTTTTGGACTTTTCATATAATTGCAAAATTTAGATAATATTTACAGCATTGGGATGTCAAAATCATGGGCGGACCCAAGTGAAAGCCGGGGGTGGCACGTGCCACCGGTCCTTTCAACAATAACTTTATTTCATAGTGTAATATTTTTTACGATTTTCGTATGTGCAACTGGTAGTTTTTTGAACGTGCAACCGTGCTTTTTTTGAATTTTAAAACAATTTAATCAAAGAATGTTATAACCTTCAATCAAATCAATAAATCCGTAGTATATTATTTATTATTTATTGTACAAAATAAAAAAATAATGAATTAATAATATAAAGCCCAAAATTAAATACTCAATAAGCTATTATTATTTGTAATTTTGGTATATTTCACGAAACCTAATACCATTATTCTTATTTAATCCCAAAATTTATGAAATTTTAACTAATATTATCGAATGTTAACCCGACCCGACGAATCTTATTAATAAAATTATAATATCGTAAACAATGTTCAAATTCAAAAATCATAGGTCCGCCACTGGTTAAAATACAATTAAGATTTACCTGAAAATGATGGGGGTTACACGTACATGCAAAAACTTAGAATAGTAATTCTTACACAATCTATCTATATTATTAAAATAGTAACTATACTCATTTCTGGTGAAGCCACGTGACGACACCATGAATCGACATGTGACATTTATAGATTTAAAATAATAAATAAAATTTAAATCAAATCTATCCAAATATAATATAATACACTTTTAAATTCAAATCAAATCAAACAAAATCTAATACACTACTAACTTATTACTTAAATCTATCCAAATCTAATATAATCCAATTTTAAATTCAAATCAAATCAAATCAAACAAAATCTAATAATCTACTAACTTATTAATTACAATATAATATAATAAGAGTTTAAAAAAATATATAAGAAAATAATTACACTTCATATATATTTAGAAACATACAAAATTAATAGGTCATAATAAATAATAATATCATCTTATATATATTTGTTTAAAAAATAATATTTATATCTTTATCTTTTTATTTATTATATTTTATATATATTAAAAATATCCGCGTAATACACGGGTAATAAACTAGTACAATATATAGAACATGTAAAAAAAAAGTTATGTTCAATACACACGTACATGCACACTTTACTACATAATAAGCCCAAAATAATTTTTAACCACTGTTTTACATTTTCAGGCTTTGTTTGTTTTTTCCTCTTTTCTCTTTTTTGCCTCTACTATCTGATTCGCTCAGATATAAGAGGTTGAATGTTGTTTGTTTTTTTTTACTCCAATCAGACATCTGATGTCTGACCGTGGTCTGTTTCAATCAGATTTTAAATTTGTCTTTTGTCTGCTCTCTTTTGTCTATTTTAAATTTGTCTTTTGTCTTTTGATAAATTATATGTAATAAGACACTTTATTAAATTAAAAAACAAACAATCTAGTCTAAACAGATTTTAGACATTTTTTAATATCTTATCAAACAGAAGGTAAAAAGTGTTTAGACGTCTAAACTCTTAAAAGAACAAACGGAGCCTCTAGCTAGCTCTTTACAATTTCAATCATATAAGAACCATCATGAAGTATAATCTATATATGGTTTTAAAAACTAGACTGGATCCATAGGTTCAGCGATTGAATTTTAAATTAAGTATGATGTCATCTGAGGCTCTGATTTGTCAAACAAATTCAGTTTTTGAAATCCCGGGACGCCCCCTTTGATGTTCGTCTAGTTTTTATAAACCATGTTATAATCCATTTTTTGGTTAGGCTTTAAGAACTATATCACCACACTACATTTATAAAGAATATAACACTTTGAGCTCAAATTTGATGATGAATTTGTGTGAATAAAGTGTATGAGCATATAAGACGTGTGGATGACAATGATACATATACAATACTGTGTGTATAAAGAATCTTTTGTGAATACATTACATACATACACACATGTGTTCAATCGGATTCGACGATGGGTTTTACTGAACATGTTCAACCGGATGTAACAAATAAAGGTATTTATTATTTTCATCAAACCGTTTGTGAATGTTGATTTTCATATACACGTCATTTAACATGTGCAGTCGGGGTTTAGTTGTTGTTAACCCTTTTGGTGATAGACCACTATTGTCGATATTGAACATGTTCAATCGTGGTTTATGGTGTGTGTGTAGTCGATGGGTTCCATTTTGGTGATAAACCAAGATTTATGGTGTGTCATCATTGTACATGTTCAGTATGAGTGTAAGGAATGTACTAACTGAAATGGAGATCTTTATGGGAGACACAGAATCTTCAATTCTATTTTAAAATTTTCAATACCAATATTACCCCCAACACCAATTAATGTGGGAAAGAATTTTAAGCAAAATTATATTTTATTTAATGATTTTAATGATAAATAATTGGCTATAAATGGTTCCCCGTTACCCCAATCTAACGTGATACCCCATTGATCTTGAATATATATATATATATATATATATATATATATATATATATATATAGGGTCGGGATCAATGGGGTACCATGTTAGACTGGGGAACCGGAGTCCACCCATATTTGGTTATAAGTTTAAAAGGGTAATATAGTCAATTAGATTTATATTAAATAATAGATGACAACTAATAATATAATAGTTCCCTTAAATCTAGAGATTTACTTCCATAACATATCTATAATAAATTTCAAAATGAGTTTTAATGAACATGTTCAATTGGATTCGACAATGGGTATTAGTGAACATGTTCAATCAGATTCGACAATGGGTTTTAGTGCACATGTTCAATTGGATTCGACAATGGGTTTTAGTGAACATGTTCAACCGGATATGATTATTTTCTTCAAACCGTTCGTGAATGTTCAATTTCATTTACACGTTATTGAACATGTGCAGTTGGAGTTTTTTTTTTTTTTTTGTCGTTGTTAACCGTTTTGGTGATAAACAATATTGACGGTATTGAACATGTTCAATCGTGGTTTGTGGAGTGTCATCATTGCACATGTTTAGTATGGGTGTAATAAATGATATTAATTAAAATGAAAATTTTCATTGGATACACAGAATTTTTGATTCTAATTAAAAAAAATTTTAATACCATTTTTACCCCCAACATTATTATTGATGTGGGAAAGCATTTTAAGTAAAATTTAATTATATTTTAATGATTTTAATAATAAATGATTGGCTATAAATGGTTCCCCGGTACCCCAGTCTAACATGGTACCCCATTGATCTTGAATATATATAGGGTCGGGATCTATGGGGTACCATGTTAGACTGGGGAACCGGAGTCCGGTAATGTTTGGTTACAAGTACAAAAGGGTATTATAGACAATTTTGATTTATTCTAAATAAAAGGTGATAATCAATAAATCATAGATTGCGTAAATCCCTTAATTTCAGGGATATGATACGCACCTTCCTTATAACCCCCTCCATGATCGAGTCTTCATAAAAACGTCTCCTCCATGATCGCATCTTCTAAAACCATACTTCCTGATCGCATCTTTTAATATTTGTATTCTGTAGGACATATTGAACATGTTCAATTTGTGATAGAATTATTGAACATGTTCAATTGGGATACTGAACATGTGCATTACAACGTTCATTGCTTGTATAACATTGTTTTCTTGATTTGAATGTATGCAGCAATAGAATATATGTTGGTAAAACACATTTAACATATCCATTATTGAAAAGATGCAAATAATGTCTCTGAACATGTTCAACAGAAAGGGAATTTGCATTTGAAACCTTGATTGAGGATTTTGAACATGTGCAGAAAGGCAAAAATGAAAACAAAAATGAAAAAATTGGGATACTGAACATGGTTGCTTTTATAACATTATTCTCTTGATTTGAATATATGTAGCAATGGAATATATGTTCGTAAAACACATTTAACATATCCATTATAAAAAACATGCAAATAATGTCTTTGAACATGTTCAACAGAAAGGGAATTTGCATTTGAAACCTTGATTGATGATTTTGAACATGTGCAGAAAGGTAAAAATGGAAAACAATGAACATGTTCTATATAGGTTTGAATTCTTGAGTGAGGATTTTGAACACGTGCAGAAAGGTAAAAATGTTCAACAGAAAGGGAATTTGCATTTCAAACCTTGATTGAAGATTTTGAACATGTGCAGAAAGGGTATATGTATGGATTAAAACACAATTAGCATGTGTATTACTGAAAATTCGTAGCAAATATATGTGTGCAGAATTGTACTTAGGTAAACATGTTAATTGGCAATGCAACCATATAACATATTGAACGTGTGTAATGTTGTTCTAAGTGTTATATTGAACATGTGCAATAACATAAAACTTTGTTTAGGCTGTGAACCTGTTCACTTAATAGCAGTGTTCAATACTTAGAATAACATGTGCAATAATTAGACAATTATTGGAAGTTATTTATTACTCAAATGAGCATGTACTTGCAAAAACAGTGAAATTATGATTAGTTTACTAAAAACGAATAGAGAATATATTGAAATTGTGCATTAAAATCATATATAATCAACCTGTGCAATGTTATCATTCAACCAGTGACAAAACTGCAAAATTAATCAAAAGAAAATTGATATAACAGTAGAAATATACTATAATTCTAAAAGTTTTTTTGCATTTCCAGAAAACAAAATCACCCAAAAATAAAAAAATATTTGTTCCGTCATAATATAATTCTAAATTAAGTGTCTGATGTTAAGTAATAAATCATGAATCTATATTTTGGCCATCAACTTCCGGTTCGCATCCATACGCTCATGTTAACTCAGCAACTCTTTTTAAACGTTCTTTCTCTGACTTTTTCAACATATCATGGTAATCAGCTTCCTCCAAGACATCATCTCTTCACTTGTTCATGGTGTGCAACGGAATCTTAGCAAGATCACGTACTCGTAAGTCATTCAATATCCTGACCAGACGTGGACCCTCTGTTGATAGACCGGAATTCCATTCTCTAACTGTTGAACATTTGAACGTCTCAATATGGCGCATCATAAAAACCAGAGACTCTCTCTCGTATGAGTTTGTCATCCATAAATATTAATATGATAAAAACATGTTCAATAAGAAGAGAATTACCCATAAAACACATGTGCGATATAAAACAATAAACATGGAATTGCAGTGAGTAAACAATCATATAATTGATTACACACTCAGCACTGCTAAATTGAACATGTGCAGTAAGGGGCTAATGCTACAATTTACATACAAACAAAGAACATGTTCAATTGAACATGTGCAGTAAGGGGTTGGAATGATTGAACATGTGCAGTAAGGGGCTGCTGCTACAATTTAACCGTTTTGGTGATAAACAATATTGACGGTATTGAACATGTTCAATCGTGGTTTGTGGAGTGTCATCATTGCACATGTTTAGTATGGGTGTAATAAATGATATTAATTAAAATGAAAATTTTCATTGGATACACAGAATTTTTGATTCTAATTAAAAAAAATTTTAATACCATTTTTACCCCCAACATTATTATTGATGTGGGAAAGCATTTTAAGTAAAATTTAATTATATTTTAATGATTTTAATAATAAATGATTGGCTATAAATGGTTCCCCGGTACCCCAGTCTAACATGGTACCCCATTGATCTTGAATATATATATATATATATATATATATATATATATATATATATATATATATATATATATATATATATAGGGGTGGGTTCAATGGAGAACCTTATGCATCGAAAAACCTTGGAGAACCTCAATGAATCGCTAGAAAAACTGAAATGCATCACGTAGAAACCGATGCATCACGCGGGAATTGATACATCAAGTGGAAATAATGTAAAAATCGATGCATCACTCGAGAATTTGATGCATCACGTGGAAATAGTGATGCATTACGGGAGAATTGTGATGCATTTGTGGTAGTGCATGGAGGTTCTTCAAGGTTCTTCGATGCATGGAGGTTCTCCATTGAACCCACCTATATATATATATATATATATATATATATATATATATATATATATATATATATATATATATATATATATATATATATATATATATATATATATATATAGGGGTGGGTTCAATGGAAAACCTATATGCATCGGAAAACCCGGAAACCATTTTATAGTCATTGGATCAGATGATGCATCACGCGGGAATTGTGATGCATTTGTGGTGGTGCATGGAGGTTTTCCGATGCATGAAGTTTGGAGTCCAATATTAAAATGGAGTCCTCGAGTCCCCTAATGTTTAGCGATCACTTACTATTATTTTAATAATGCTATTTAAAACTTATACTTTTTAATATATATGTGGGTGTTTGGACAATAAGAGTATTGTCGGTATGCATTTTATTGTTGATAGATTCATTTTTCACTCCTAAAATGATTCTCAATGTCATCAAAAAATTTTGTCTCTTACTTCTATTATTGCATATACCATATACATATGTATATGAATTGAACATGTACAAGTACATAGAGATAATTCAATTTAATGTTATAATCTTTTTGTTAAAAATATATACCAACTCGTATACTTGCAACAACTGAACATGTTCGTATACGTATTTGAACATGTTCATAACGTAGTAATCTTGGAAATAAAAAATCAATAAATATCATTTGATTTTCAATTAATTAAAGATATCCACTGATATAGATACGAGAATTAGAAATATAAATATGAGAGAATATTTGTTTTATGTTATGGAACTTAATTATAGAAGATTTGCTACTATTTAAGGATTGATTTGTAATTTATATAACACTAGGTTAATACCCATGTATTACATGGATTGATATAAAAAGTTTGTTGTCAATTAAATATTTATAAAGAGGTGGGATCCCTTAAGAACCTTATATTTCTTTTAAAAAATTTAACATACAATAAAAACCGATAAAAAGATGACATACAATCAAAATCATTGAGTCAATGGTAAAAAAATGATGATTCTAAATCATGTTTAAGTCAAAAGAAGACGGTTAAAATACGATTCAATATATTTAAATTATTGATTTAAATATAATATTTTATGACTCCTATATATGCGATACAATTTAATTATTATCTTCTTATTATTAATTAAAAAAATATTTTTCTTATTGAAGATGTTTTAATTAATAATAAATATTTATTGTCTAACTGATTAAAACTTGATACAACAATTCCAACGTCAACTTAATAAATAAATAAATAAGATTATTCGAAATTAAGTTATTTTAAAATATAAATTTTGCGACATTTTACTTTTGAAATTTAGAAAATATTAATACAAAATTTTATTAAAGAAAATACATTTGAAATATGAATGATTATTTTTTTTAATGTGTCAAAATTTCATAATTAACATATAAAGATTTGATAACAAAAAGTTTTTCAATTTTATAGTAGACTAAGTTATTAATTATTATTTCATAAATTTGTTTATTCTTTCGGACATTTAAAATTTGAAGTTAATCATCTTATTGATCTTTAAAAAAAACTATTTTAAAACTAATTTTTTTATTTTACTGATTTTTTAAATATTATTTATTTTTAGACATTTAAACATGAATTTTATGATTTTATTGATTTTTTAAAAGTTTTTTATTTTAGGTTGTTAAATTTTGAAAACTTTTAATGAGTATTAATTGTAGTTTCAATTAGTTTAGGAAACAAAAATAATAAGTTTCATAATAAAGTGTAAATTAAATCAATTAAATGATATGCATGCTACTTAATTAATGTTAATTTTTATTTTTGGAAAAAGAGTGGGAAAATGAAAATGTTGTGTATTAAGAGGATGACATGTGGCAAGAATTGTTCTCATTTATTATAGTATATAGATTTAATTAAAAAAATATTCTTTGACAATTATATCCTTTTGCCTATTGAAACAAACAAAATAGAATTCCAGGACTTCACTCTAAGTTAAGACGTACTCCAAATCTTGTAATCTATAATATATAAAATAAGAAAACCACTTGGAGTTTCTGGATCATTGGATGGAAAGTAATAAATGGTCCAGATTAATGACAACTCATAATTATTTATGAAATGCTTAATTAAAATCAATAATTATACCTATGCCATTTTTTTAATTCATTTTCCAACTTTACTACCTTAACTTAATTACATTAAATTTTGATTTTAACTTTTTCATTAATGAATTAATATTAAATTACTATTTACCTAAAATAAATATGTGTCATTATTATCTTTAATGATCATAGTTAAATTCAAATGTAAAAATTTGGATTTAAATGTAGAAGTGTAGTAAATAAAGTTAAAAATTTTTGTTAATTATTTTGCTAGCAATATTTAAAATTTAATTGATAAAACTTCAATTGTGAATATGATAAATTTTGATTGTTGATTTTCAGATATTCCATTTTTAAATTTTATCATTTTCAAAATATATACACATTCACATAATTGAAATTTTTTGTTTCTTACATGAATATTTCATATTTGAAGTTAATAAAAATTAACAGAAACATTTTTTGCAAATACATATTATTAGTTTTTAATAATACAATATAATAATATTCTTTTATTTAATATCAAACAACTATGTTTTTTTATCTTTAATTTAACTAGCTTTCAATTTTTTTATTTTAATTATATATAAATTTAATAATAATTTATTAAAATATAAAAAAATATGTATTTTCTAAATCAACCCATGTAATACATGGGTTGATTAATCTATATATTATAATACAACAAAACAATTCATGTCATGTGTCACTTCTACAATACAAGAAAATTTTATTTTTCCACATCTTTTTCCAAATTTAACACCTTAACTTAGTTGCATTAAATTTTGACTTTATTTTTCTCATTAATTAATTAGTAATAAATTAGATTTTTTAACATTTAAAATTAATGTTTACCTAAAATAAATATCTATCATTATTATCTATAATACTCATAATTAGATCCAAATGTAAAAATTTGAGTTAGTTGTGGAAATTATTATTATTATGTATAATAAAGAAAAACATCAAATGTCACGTGTCACATTTACGTTCACCAAAATGATAATTACAACTTATAAAAAATAAAAGATAAATACAATTTAATATCTTTAAAAAAGATAAATATACTCTATTTTTTAATCTGTAAATAATAAAAAATAAATACAATTGTTTGCATGTTTTAATTTTTACTCATATACATTTTATATAAATAAATTTAATTAAAAATATCCATGTAATACGTGGGTTATAAACTAGTACGATACTTATTATAAAAGATTGACAATCACTCTAATCTCCATCTATTATTGAACTTAGCAAACCCTAAGGAGTGTTTGTGGCAATATTGGTCCTATGGGCACTTATGCACATGAAATTTAGTATTTTAAAATTACCAACCAACCAAGTGAGGGACTTCTTTCTATGAAGTGTACTTTCTTGGAGAATCTTTCCATTAAAATGCATAGCAAATGCACAACTTTTTAGACAAGTTACATGGTGAATAATATCCACAAATGGCTATTTAAGGTACCAAATCTATTAATAAATAATTGTTTAAAAGGTATCTAGAATGACATAATCATGTGGTTGAATAGTGGATCTACAACATCCATTATAATATTCTAATCAAGACGTTATCCATGACAGTGAAACCAGAAATTATAACAAACGAACATTTAAATAAGACTATACATCTTCGTGACGATGATAGAAGAACAAATGAACAATGGATCCACTTAATTCATATTTATAAGAATTATGAGCAAGTTAACACAATATCATATGATGAGATCGAAACTTGTTAATTATGATTGCCACAAAATAAAGAAGAAACCGAAACGTTTTTCAATTATGACTTTCCATGGTGTTTGGTAGGGCTTTTGAGTACTTACCCATCAGGAAAACGCTACCTTTCAATTCTTGGCAAGAATAATGCATATGATCTGTTTCTAGTTAAAAAATATATATATGCCACCATTTAAGGTAAATAGATAAAGCGGCTAGCTAGCTAGGAGAATAGAACGAAGGGAGCTCCCTTCAGTCCAAGCACGGATTGGAAAGGGATGAAAACTATCTCCCGCATCATTCACTCAATCAAAGTAGCATAAAATGAATCCTTTCCTACTAAGTGGTTAAATGAATGAGTCGGCAGCTAATTCAATTCCTTTATGACATCCATGAGTGGGCTGAAGGGAGCTCCCTTCATCATCGTAAGCTCGCGATCGATCTATAGAAACATCAAGCATTCGATCACCTACATAATTAAGTTAAACAAAAAATCAATAATTAAGTAGATTTTCAAACATCAAGGTTAATTGAAGCTAGAGTTAATTTATCCCACCAGAAGAAATTGAAATATATAGCTAGGGCATGTCGAGTTTTAATTAGTTCCTGACGTTTAGAGATACAAATTATATATGTATCATGTACTTGTTTGGTTCGTGGCATCATGGATTATCTCTTCCACAAATTGCACTTGATACGTTAATAAAAATGCACTCCACCTAATATATATGACTTAATTAAGCACATATACAATCTTAATGATCGTTTGTTTACTTCTTAATGGAATCATTATTAAGAAGTGATTCAAAGGTAAATGACATCTAACGAGACGAAGAATCTATAGATCGATTGTTTTCAATTCATTAATGCCCTAGCTTGTTGTGCTTAAGTACAAGCTAGCAAGAGCATGTGCAGAAATTAAATGTAAGAGTAGATTAGTAGAATCAACTGAATAATTCAAACAAAAAATTTAATGAGATAAAACAAAACCCTTTAAAATTTTTTGGCCATGTCTTAATTTCCATAATTATTAAATAACAATAAATTTCCTAGTTTAATTTTCGTCTTAGAATTAATTAGGTTTAACAGTAGAAATTATATATCAACAGTGAATATATACTGATCATACAAGAATGATATTCTAAATGCATCTAAGTTTAACTTTGAATTTGAGATGTAAGCATTGCAAGGTGTTTGATATATTTTCAAGATTTGTGTCTTTTTGACATTGTTGATATGCTTTTTTCAAGGCATGAGAAAGGAACAGACCGATGATCGAAAAGGTATTAATTAATTAATTTTAAAAAAACTATAATTAAATTTCTTTTAATAAATCTAGCTTTCTGAGTTTAGTTCCTACACACAGAGATCTATGAACAGTGGTAAAGATGAGGAGGAATCGGCATATATATAGTAAGACAGAAGAAAAAACAACAAGACTGATTATCAAGAAACAAAAAACCTGAAACTTAAACAACAAAAAGGGAAATAAGTTAAGTAAGATAATTACCCGCAAACCCTAATCTTGAAAATGGTGATAATCAAGACAGCCAAGTGCGTGAGATATATAGATGAGTCAAATAGTAATCCAACAAATATTGATCGAATGAATATATACGCCATGTTCTCTAGAGGGAGAAAGAGTGAGAGTGGGTGTATATATATATACCCATAACCATAACCACAGTAGTTAATTATATATCAAGATATTTTGTCAAAACAAAAACACTGTGCAGTGTGTGTTTCTGACTCTGTGTCGATCGTAGAGAGAGAGAGAGAGAGAGAGAGAGAGAGAGAGAGAGAGAGAGAGAGAGAGAGAGAGAGCTTAACTGTGTGTGTGTGACTGTGTGTAAGTAAAGAAAGTATCCAAATTAAGAAAGAGCAAGATCCAATCCATCCATGGAATTAAGTAAGTATGTAAATATAAGATTATAAGGTAGGTAGGCCGTAGGCATATGTGAATGTGAAAGGGAGGAATAGGAATGAAAGGGGGAACAGTGACGGTTTGTGGGTGCAAAATTTACGGAAGGAACCAGGTGAGTTTGTAATTATGAAAAAGAAACAAGCAGCTGCGGGGTCGCTTTTATCATGAGAGTCAGAGTCTGATTTTTTTTTTCCTTTAAAGCCCAATAAAAATTAAAACAAAAGCTTTCAAAGATCTACCCCAAATCTTTCACTCCACAACAAAACACACACCCACAACATATCATAATCTTTTTTACACACACACATATACACATATATATATAATTATCATAGAGACTGAGAGAGAAAGACGATCGAGGAGAGAGAGAGAGACTGGAAAGACATATATGGTTGCTGGTCTGAAAAAGAAATTAAAATCTCGTTTTCAAAAATGTAAAGTGAGGGAGAGAGAGAGAGAGTGTGTGTGTGTATAGTATGATGATCGAGTGGCGATAGGTAGAGATCGAAGGATGGCAGCATCAATTAATATAATGCGTCAGTGTTTGGACTTTGTTTGTTTACCCTTTGACCGCTATTCTATTTCTATGTACTCCATTTATATTCAATAACCTGGAGTTTCGTGTCATAGATTTCATGAACCCTGTGAAAAATCACAAATAGACATTTTGATTACAAAAACTAGGGGTGTTAAAAAAAATCCGAATCCGAGCATCCGAAACAAAAATCCGAAAATCCGATCCGAAACTATCCGAAATTTCGGATTCGGATTCGGATAGTAAAATTCTAGATTTTCGGATATTCGGATAATCCGATATCCGAAAATCCAAAAAAATATTTTTTTTTAAATTGTTTATATATCTTTAGTATTGAGTATTTATTATTATTCTAATGTATATTTTTGAGTTTTATCTTAGTATTATTAACTAATATTTTTATAAATTTTATTTTTTTAGATTTCTTTAGTCGTTTTGAGTAAAATAATTCCGGATACATTTAGTTTGTGATATATATATTTTTGATATCTATTTGGATATATGAATTTGTATTTAGATATTTAAATATTTGATTTTATTTTTAAAAAAATTTAAAAAATATGAAATTTCGAATATTTTTTCGGATATTCGGATAGCAAAATTCACTATCCGAAATTCGGATATCCGGTTTTGAACACCCCTAACAAAAACTTCAAAGCATTTATACAAAATAAATGATAACGTGTAATGATTATAAAGTGTCAAAAAAATGATTTTTCAAACCAAAGGACGAAATGTATACAATTTGAAAATTGGCTAATTATGAAAAATAATAACAATTTTTGTTATTTTTATCATTAATAGTAACATTTTTTTATTTTGTTGACTAATAATAATAGCTTTTGATTTTTTCATCAATAATAATCAATTTTTTATTCTCTTCAAGTAAAATAAAAAAAGTTGTCACTGATTTATATTTTCATGTCTATGAATTGGAAAGTTGCTTTATATAAAAACAGAAATTCGGGAAAGAAAAGAAAGTAGGCCCTGCCGCAATTCCAGTCTCCAGATCCCTATTGTCAGGCCTGTTGATTTTTCATGTAAATGTTGCTCTTCTACTTATTATACAGATCAAATTTTTATGAGGCCCTAAAAGAAAGTGGGTCCTGTGCAAAGTCTCATATTGCACTTGTTAAGGGTCTGCCTGTCAATAACTCCCTTCTCACTGTATATATAAATCCATCTACACTTCCAAACACTACTACATTTTGAAGCTAAGGCAACACTTTTGATGCAACACATTTAAAAACTGTTGCTTTTTTATTTAAGTTCACTCTAAAGCAACACATTGACAAAACGTGTTGCATATAATGATTTAATGCAACACTTTTTTTAAAGTGTTGCCATTTTTACTAAAAAAATGCAACATTTTTCTATAAAAATTGCAACATTTGTTTAAAGTGTTGCATATTTCAATAAAATATGCAACACATTTTTAGAGTGTTGCATTTGTAATGAAAAAAAGCAACACATTTTTAGAGTGTTGCATTTATAATGAAAAAAATGCAACACATTTTAGAGTGTTGCATCTATAATGAAAAAAATGCAACACATTTTAAAAAAAAAATATTTTTTTGAGTGTTAATACTATTTTTTCTTGTTTTGTAATTTTGATTAAAAAATACACACAAAAAGCGGAGATTATTTTTTTTTTTAAAAAGAGTGCAACAAAAATTGATAGATTAATTTTGATAAATATTATGAAATAAACTTGCAGTTTTTATTAATAATATTATTAACTCAATATTTTCTTATTTGATATTTTAAATCGATTTTTTATTTTTGAATTTTCATTACATGTTTTTTTATGTGCATTTAGATTTATTTTTTACAAATTTATATTTTCTAAGTTTTCTTATGTGCATTTAGATTTATTTTTTACAAATTTATATATTAGTTTTTGATTTTTATATTATTTTTTAAGGTTTAAGGTTTAGTTTTTTTATACTATTACTTGTATTTCCAATTTTCAATTTTCAACTCTAATTCAAAGAAAAAAGCGGAGATCTGCTGAGGACCCCCAAAACCAACGCAGATGCTCCGTTCCAAAGAAAACCCTAGCCGCTATCCTCTTCCACGGCGACGATCTCCTTAACCATCCACGGCGACGGCGACGGCGACGGCGACATCCTCTTCCACATAATCAGCGGCGTTGTTCCTTTTCCTCCATCGCAAGCAGCGCAACGTTCTTCCTCCTCCGCTTTCGGAACCTCCATCACAAGCATAAAGGTTCGTCTTTCTTCCTCTTCCCCTGTTAGAGTTCTTTCTTTCATAAAGAAATAGTTTTGTTTTTGCACTCAATTTCAGACGATGGCACCTTCAATGATCCTTATTTAGTGTTTAATTAGTGTTTTTGTTGAGGAATTTGGTGCTGAAATCACAGCAGGGACCGAGGTCCAAGGAGACATAAGTCTCGGACCTGGTTATTGCTTTCCTTGGTGTGCTTGTTAAGCCTTTAGTGTTTAATTGATGTTTTAATTGTGAAAAGGCTGCTGATTGCGAAGGGGAGGGGCTGCAGGTCTGAGACATAAGTCTTAGACTCAGAATGGCCTTAGCTTTGGCATTGGTTTTGTTCAAAACTAAGTCCGTGAGTTGGTCCATTCTTTTCCTCTAATCCTCGGACCATACCTGCAAGTAATAGCCTCCCATAAACTAAATCTTGTAATGTGCTTGTGGGTATGGTGTTCAAGGAAATATGGGCAGCATATATATGTATTTGATGTTGTTTCCATTTCAATCTAATGCACTCCTATGAGTACTACTGTTGTTTCTGTTTTTAAATGAAAGACACACACACACCATTGATTAATTGTTGTTATCTACTTAAGAATTGAAAACACACACACACATATGTACATATACTACATGTCTCGGACTCAGGATGGTCTTAGCTTTGGCATTGGTTTTGTTCTAAAATAAGTCCCTGAGTTGGTCCATTCTTTCCCTCTAATCCTCGGACCATAATTGCAAGTAATAGCCTCCCATAAACTAAGTCTTGTAATGTGCTTGTGGGTATGGAGTTGCAAGTACTTGGGCTGAGAAGTGTGTGAAGTGCAGGGGCTGCTCACAGGTCCAAAACTCAGCCTTCACTGAGTGCAAACAGGCCCTATTTAGAGCTGCATTTACATTTTTTTTTTCAGTCTTGATTCAGCCTTAAATCATACACCTTAATGACCCCTAAACATCTACAATGAATTCGATACACTTTTACCTTCAATCAATTGTCAAATATTATCATATATCATGAATTTAAAGTATATATATGAATTGGACAGCAGCTTTTATGGTTGTTTTTGGTACAACAACTTCATATTTTTAGCCTTAATTCTAGCATCTAATGATTTTTTAAATGAAATATGTGTAAATATGCTATAGAACACGATCAAGACTTATTTGAGTAGATTTATTGAAATGATTTATATGAGCAGATTTATTGATTTTTTTTGCAAGTTTCAATTAGTGAGCACTTCAACACATCTTAATCCTCATATTATCATTCAGAACACCAAATATATACATACAATTTTTAGTTGCGTTCATTATGTAATTTGAATTGAACTTGGATGCAAGTTATACAATTTTTAGTTGGATTCATTATGTAATCTGAATTTTTAGTTATATACATACAATTATACACCAAATGGACATCAAATATTGAACGAGTTTCATATATAGATCAGTATGACCATGTGATACCAAGGCAAGATTCACCTGTTTCATCTGCTTTTGTTTTATCCCCCTGTTTTAAAAAAAAATGTTTGTAGAATTCTGTTTGGTTTAAAAGTATCTATATAAAAATTATATACTAATTTACTAATAGTTTATATGGGTAAAGAAAGGGGTCGTATATGTATGGCTTAAAGAAAGAGTGCTATATACTAATTTAGCTCATTCTCTTAGCAAGTAAGCATCAGAATTCAATATCATATGAAAGTTCATTGCTATCTTAAACAAACTTTTGGTACTTTAATGCCCAAAAGTATGAAACATCAATGAATGATAAAATGTGTTTATATATTTGGTATTTTCTAAGGATTTAAGATTTGTTACAAAAGGTCTCGTCAAAATTGACGTCAAATAAAAGTTCATTGCTATTTTATGCGAAGAATAGCATTTTAATAAGTGAAAATACAAATTTACAACGGGAAGTGTAATATTTTAATAGAAATGGTGTTTTTAAAAGATTTTTAGGGTGTTGTGAAAGTTTCATAAAAAAACCGACTCAATTAGAAAGTTTATTGTCATTTATGCAATTTCAGCAAAGTTGATTGCTGTTCTGGGCAGATTTTTTGTGAAAAACCAGAAACTTACATATAGCTTGCAGTGTAAGTTCATAATTGTTTTATAAATAGCTGCAGTTTTGAGGGACTTATCTATGTATTTTAGTATCGATTTATCTTTTTTCTAATTTGGTATCAACTCCTCACAGCTAAAGATTGCATTTATATGACCATATTGTAACTTGTCGGTGGTGGACGAAAACAAAGTGGCCATCAGAGCTGTTGGTGCCATACCGCCTTTGGTCAATTTGTTGGTGCCATCGCAACCACACCGCCTTTGATCAAGCTGCTGGTTTCAGGTATGCTATTTGATCACCCAAAGAGGCTACACAATTTACAATCTTGTTTTGTTTATTAAATACATATTTCTAGTCCTAATTCACACACAAATGCATGCCCAAGCAGTAACCGTTTCTGTCTGTCCACTCTGTTATTAAATTCTTCTTATTATTATGACTTCAATATATGTGATTATTTGTATAATTTTATAATGGATATTGAGGCTTATGGACATACTAATTAGTGTGTTCCTTATCTAAATGATACATTTGTTTGTTGAGGGCTGTTGTTGCTTTCATATATGTATGTATTGTTGCAGCTATTACTTAAAGTTAAGACACACACTCTGTAATGAGTAAAATTACCTGGTAATTTTCTTCAAGTCTTGGTCCCCAAACAAATGAGAAGTTTTCCCTTTTGACAAAAAGTGATTAAACATAATCTTCTCTATATTTGCCTATAAGTAATTGTTCTGAAATAATGATTACATTTTGTTTGGCCCACAAGATTATCATTATTGAGGAATGTTCAAATATTCAACCATCAGTCGAAACCTTATATTAACGTATGTACCTATTTAAGAATAGTAATTATCTCAGGCCAAATTATTAATAATTAACTATCAAGGTTATGGAAGTAATCATCTAGAAATAACTATTGTGCAAAATTTCCACTTGACCTTTTCTTGTAGTTTGTTGAAACTGTTAGTCCTAAGTATGTTGAGTGATGTTGTGAGCAGACTGTTGCAATTTTTTTTGCATCATGTACTTAGTTTCCTGAATGTTAACTTATTTGTAATTTTTTATAGAAATCATCGGTGGTGAAGCACTTGGATATCTTTTAGTTCTACTAGTGATTAATCCTTTCCTTATTTTATCTGCATTATATGAATCAGAGGGTTTCTTTGAAAGTTTGTTGTCATTTATGCAATTTCAGCAAAGTTGATTGCTATTCTGGGCAGATTTTTTTGTGGAAAACCAGAAACTTATATATAGCTGTAGTTTAGGTTAATAATTGTTTTATAAATAACTGCAGTTTTGAGGGACTTATCTATGAATTTTGTTATTGATTTATCTTTTTCTAATTTGGTATCAACTCCTCACAGCTAAAGATTGCAATTTCAATCAATTTATATGGAAGGATTCAAGCACTGATGTAACACTCTCTATTCTCAGGTAATTCTAAACTTTAAATATGGTTAGAATACGTAAATAGAGTTTTCAAAATTGATGAAGTTAACAAAAGTCTCTTATTTGGCTTTTAAAAGTCAAATAATGAATAAATGAGACTTTAATATACCGAATCACGAAATAGCTATAAATGATGAAATATTTATATAATTTTGATGTCATTAAATTATTTAGGATGTGTTGCAAAAAGAATCATCGAAATCCGACATCACATGAAAGTTCATTGCTATTTTAAACAAACTTTTGGTACTTTAATGCCCAAAAGTATAAATTATCAATGAATGATGAAATATGTTTATATATTTGGTCTTTTCTAAGGATTTTAGACTTGTTACTAAAAGTATCATTAAAATTGGACGTCAAACGAAAGTTTATTGCTATTTTATGCAAAGAATTGTAGTTTAACGAGTAAAAATACAAATTTACTGTGGGAAGTGTAATATTTTTATAGAAATGTTGTTTTTAGAATATTTTTAAGATGTTGTGAAAGTTTCATCGAAAACCTACTTAATTTGAAAGTTTGTTGCTATATTATGCAGTTTCAGGAAAGTTGATTGCTAGGCAGTTTTTTTGTGAAAAGTGATCGACAGAAGGAGAGTTGTGCATGATAAGCGTCGGTTTTGTATGAAAGAAGTTACAAGAAGATGAATTGAATATACATTCCCAAAATTGTAATTTATTTTTTTGTTGTATCGCTTATACATTTGATGATCTTTATTTTGGTTGTAGACGTTAATATACTGGAAATACTTTTTGATCGATATGTTATGAAATAATATTATTTTTGTTAAATTGAATTGTAAGTAGAAAAACTGTCATGAAGTAATTAAATAAATATTTGTATTTGCATTAAATTTTAAAAATAATGAATGTGTTTCTTTTGTCTAGAAAATATTGCATTTATGTAATTTAAATCAATAATAAAGTGTTGCAATAGATTGATAATTGTGTTGCATTTACATAATGACAATATTTAAAAAGTGTTGCATTTGATAAGTAAAGTGTTGCTATAGTTGGTAACAATAAATTAAATGTGTTGCTTTAGAGTATAAAAAATGTTGCATTTAGAAAGTGTTTCATTTAAAAATTAATGGCAACACATTAAAAAATGTTACTTTAGAATATAAAAAATGTTGCATTTAAAAAGTGTTGCATTTATAAAATAATGGCAACACTTTTGAAAAGTGTTGCATTATCTAGTGAAAGTGTCGCTTTAGACCTAAGGCGACGTTGGCTAAGGTGGCACTACATAAAGTGTCGCATTAGGCCTATAGCAACACTTTTAAGGCCTAACACAACACTTTTCACATGTTGCTTTAGGTTCATTTTGTTGTAGTGAAAATTATAACAAATTAAATGAACAAAATATAGAAACCGATATGGTTTTTAATCACATGAGATATTAGGATAAAACAGACATGACAAACTCAATTTTGCGACAGATTTGATGGACTTAACAGAATCCATATAAATTTATAAAATGACGTGGATTATTAATTTTAATCATTAATGGATAACTTTGCAATAGAATACCTAGAAAATAGCGATGATTTTCAAAAATAATTTAATTTATTTATTTAATTAATTTTAACATAAAAATTATAGACACGTGTCGAAAGACGGTTACGCCAATTGGTGGTATAGTTAAGCGACAAATGTATTCTATTTACTATTTTAATAAAATAGATAGATTTTCACTTGTTAACATTTTTAGTTTTATTATTAATTAGACATTTGATCATTTGTTTCTGATTTTCTAATTAATATTAATTTACTGGTTTCCCTTTCTTAAAGCTTTAATATTTTTTTTGAAAGGCAAAATTAAGACAGAAATAGAAGACTACCAAATACCAATGAAAAGATAGACTGTTGTGACAGCACATATATAACATATTAAGGTAATGATCAATGGCCGGGTTGATCGATCTGTATGATAATTGTAAGACGAATTGAAAATCTTAATTCAAATGTTAATTAATTAGACATGAGATATTATAATTTAAAATCTTTTATCAATCATTTGATTATATATATATATATATATATATATATATATATATATATATATATATATATATATATATATATATATATAAATCATAATTAATATATTAATCAACAAATTAACTTTATAAATATGTATGGGAGCTGAGTGTTTGAAATTAACAAGTGGATGGACAGATGGATGGATTAAATGGCATGTATAGATCAAATTGAAGTGGGTATGGTATGTACGGTGTAAATCACTGTATGTAGTGTGTGTGCCATGACCAAAACAACACATGCACAGGGCGGATCCACATTGAAGGAAGCGGGGGGAAAGACCCCAACGATGTGCATAAATTTGACGATTTTTAGCCTATGTGTTCCGGAAAATTAACACGACGAATACCTCATAAAACCTCATGCCGCCAACGAAAAAATTTCTGGATCCGCCACTACACATGCATGATCGATCGAGTTTGTAAATTGCAATGCTCAAGATGATGCATTATATATATAATATATATATGTGGGTGGGTGCCTGGGGTGGGGTCTTTAATTTAATTTACAGACCACCATATATATATATAGGGGTGGGTTCAATGGAAAACCACTATGCACGTGAAAACCATGGAAACCTACGCAAACCGTCCGATTTGGTGCATTTAATGAAAAACGCGGTGGCATGATCGTAAATAAGGTGATGCATCGATTTTGATGCATCACGCGGGAAATTTGATGCATCACGCAGGATTTTGATGCATCACGCGGGGAATTTGTGCATTTGTAGTGGTGCAGTGCGGTTTTCACAAGTTTTCAGGTGCATTGTGGTTTTCCATTGAACCTCTATATATATATATATATATATATATATATATATATATGTACCTATATATTGCATCTTCCCTCAATTTAGATCTCAAACATTCATTAACACATATGTAGAACTACTTCATTTGGATATCAAATCTTGATGGATTTCAATGGGGGAATACACATCTCCCCTCTTAATGTTTGTAGACTAAGATTAATCACTCGTTCATGCATTATTAATAAAAAAACATATGCAGGGCCGGCTCTCAGGGGGGCCATGTGGGCTACCGCCCAGAGCATGATCAAGTCATGAAGGGGCAACATTTTTTCAGTCCAATATGTTATATTAGGTCAACACGTGTATTTTTTTAATTTTTCAACTCAATAATTTTCCAAAACTTTTTAAAAAATAGCATGCTGTATTTTTTAAGAGACATTTTTTTTCTAGCTTGGCCAAACAACCTATTTAAAAAAATTACGTTGCATTTTAAATTTTTTAAAAATACTTTTTTCTTTAACCTTGCCAAGGGCATTAAAATAATTAACACAGGCCAGAACATATGCATGTAAAATTAATTGTCATTCATCTTAAATTACTCCATCACCATCAAGCTACTACGTACTACCAAACTGTATACGTACTCTCTAACTATAAGTATTGAATTTGAAAAGGAGCTAGGTACGTACGTATTTTTTATTTTAACGACTAATTAAATAAACTTTATAAAACACAAAGTATAGTGCCCTTTCTCCAGTTTTACAAGTTGGTACGTACATCATATAATTTCTGAAGATATATTAATTGTTGGTTTCGTTAGAATCAAAAACCAAATCAAGCACAAGTTAGTTATACAAAATTAATCAATTATTCTAGCTACGTACCTTAATTAATTGGTTAACTAACTAGCTAATAAATACACCAACGGAATTACAAGAATCTGTGATCGATCAATAGTTTCAATTAAACTCTTCACGTACATTTTTTAATTAATTAATTAAGGCGGTTTCATAACTGATGGATGTAAATTTAGAAATTTCAAACATTAATTAACAAAGCTAGCAGCAATTAATCGATCGACATCAGCTACTAGGATCGATCTTCAAAATATATTGTTAATTTAACATATACATATATATATATATATATATATATATATATATATATATATATATATATATATATATATATATATATATATATATATATATATATATATATATAGATTTAGGTTCAAGTGAGTACCACCTCTAATGCAGCGCACCAGAAGGTACCACCCTTAAAAGTAATTTTTTTGAAATTTTTTTTCATGAACATGTTCTAATTAACATTACACAGATCATATGTGAATTTCACGCAAATCCGAACACTCTAAGTGCATGAAAACACACATCACATAAATGCATGTTCACATGTCTTCAAAATTATGTAAGTGTGTGTTCACATCATTTTTTAGGAGCTAGGAGATGTGAATGTATGTGAAATTTACATACGATCTTCATAATGTTAATTAAAACATATTTATGAAAAAAAAAAATTTAAAAAGTTTTTTTAAATGTGGTACCTTCTGGTGCGCTGCATTTGGGTGGTACTCTCTCGAACCATATTCTATATATATATATATATATATATATATATATATATATATATATATATATATATATATATATATATATATATATATATATATATATATATTGGGGTTCGATTGAGAACTTTTGTGCATCGAGACACCATTAAGAACTTTTGTGCATCGAACTATCTACCAAGGGTGCACAAAGGGCATTTAGGGGATATTAAATGTATGGAAATTATTTTTGAATTCAAATGTTTTTAAGATAATTAATAACTAAATTTGGTATGAAAATCACCATTAACTTTTTTCCTAAAACCACTTCATCTTTCTCTCTATCTCTCTCTCCTCTCTCTTAGCCCCTCTTGATTTTGGAAGAGATGAACGATATGCATGATTTATGTTTGTATGAACGATTCATGTTTGTATTATGATGTATTTTGATTTTGGAAGAGATGAACGATATGCATGATTTATTTTTGGAAGAGATGAACGATATGCATGTATTTTGATGTATTTTGAATATGTATTATTTTTGTTAATTTTGGAAGTGTAATAATTAAATAAGGATTGCATAATTCCTGTTTTACCCCTCCGCGAATTTCATTATGTGCACTTGATGCATAAAACTTTCTATTTAATTACCCTTTTGTCATATGATCTAACCTACACATTCTTTTCATCCAAGGGCCAGTGAAGATTCTTTTGTGCCTCGATGCACAAAAGTTCTCAATGGAACCTCCCTCTGTGTGTGTGTGTGTGTGTATATGTGTGTGTGTATATATATATATATATATATATATATATATATATATATATATATATATATATATATATATATATATATATATATATATATATATATATATATATATATGTTATCAACATAAAATGATAAAACAAAACAAAAAGAAATTAAGAAAGAAAGAAGAGCGCGCAATATATGAGATGAAGCAGAAAACAGTAGGTAGTGGTAGTGGAGTTGGCTCAGAGAGCATCAGAGAACCCCGCCATCGACAGCTCTTGTTTTCCTTCTTTACCCCATACCATCAATCATTAAACTTCAGAAAGCAATATATATATATATATATATATATATATATATATATATATATATATATATATATATATATATATATATATATATATGTGTGTGTGTGTGTGTGTGTGTATGTGTGTGTGGGTGGGTTTCAGGGCCGGCACGCCCTGAGCGGTGCCCTGAGGGTGTGCAGTAAGTGCAACCACTCAGGGCCCCAAATTTGATAGGGCATCATCGGAAAATTGATCGGTGATCGGAAAATTGATCGGTGATCGGAAAAAATGGTGAAAAGCTAAAGTCTGTTTAAGTTTAATTATTGTGTCTCACGTCATTAACAAAAAATTATATGTGAGTGTAATGATGTATGATTTGTAAACATAAGTGTATAGCAATGCCCTTTCAAAATAAGTATAGTTTTGAAATTAATTATTTTATTCTCATATGAACATGTCTTAATATCATTGTTTTAAATGTTTTTCATGTATATAGCAATTGCTAGGCTACTAATAACTAATAATTTTTATATAAAATAAAAAAATTTCGCATTTTAAGAGCCTACTATGTAATTATCGTACAGGGCCACCAAAATTGACAGGACGGCCCTGGTGGGTTCAATGAAGAACCCCAATGCATCGGAAAACCAGAAAATCACTTTATAGTCATTGGATCAGGTGATGCGTAACGCAAATATCTTAATGCATCACGCAGGAAGTCGATGCATCACGCGAGAATTTGATGCATCACATGAAAATAATGGTACATCGCACGGGAACCTCAGAGAACTTTTATGCATCATTTATTTTAACAAGGGTGCATTAAGGGTAAACATGAAAAACATTTATATGGAAATTAATTAATTTCATAAATGAAAAAGATAATTTAAGAAATTAAAATCATGCACTAACCTCATTTCTAAAATCACTCTTTCTCTCACACATCTCTCTCATCACCGTCGTCACATGCACGCCAATAACACCACCATCGCTTGCACGCCTTGACCAACCACCCCTAATCTCTCTTTCTCTCGACAAACACACCACCGTCGTCACCTGCACCGCCTCCACCTGCTCGCCAACCACCATCCACCCATTGTCATCGCGTCTCCCTCCCCCTGCACCACCGAGCACCACCGCTACCTCGAAGTTTTGGTTTTCATAGTGATGATTATTTGGATACGAAGATGAACGATGATCAACGTTGATGGACATGAACAAGAGATGCAACCGATGATTAATATGATGATACGATGTATAATAGTGGTAACTCGATGCATAGATAAATGATGAATGGCAATGAATGATGAACATGACGATGGTGATGAATGATGATGATGCATAACAGCAACAACATGATGCATAGATGAACGATAAACACGATGATGATTAACTGTGATGCAATATTTAAGTTTGCTTTTGTCCTTTAATTCTGATAAAATCTCTAACTCATATAACAAGATGAAGCTGCTCTATATAATTTTGATTCATTTGCATCATACATATTTACAATCATTTTTTACCAATGATCAATTAAATTTTGTAGTGCAATGATTTAATTACCTTTCTCTATTATCTTTTATAATATTTTTAAATATACATATAGCAATGTAATGGGTTGGAGATATCATTTTGAAATTAGTCAACTATATATGACCACTGCACCCTAACTATTAATATCTCATATATCTCCAACCAAGGTAAGGTCTAAGTTGTTATCATTTTCAATATTTTGTTCATGTGGAAATATGAATGGTTTGTATTAATTGGAGTCATGCATATATCATTCATTGGTTTTATTGAATTTAGTCAACTTCATTATTTTATTTTATAATTTAAAAAAATAAAAAGTCAATTTAGGAGAATCAACCATGTTTCCTTTGGGTGGGATTTCCTTTGACACACTAATGGGAGGGTTTGGTGGCAGACACAAGAGACTCGATTGATGACAGCTCTCTCAGCTTTCTAGATTCTAAATCTAATCGATATTATTGTTTAACATTTTCATGTTAATTATTATGATTCTGGATTATTCTAAACACACATTCCCACCTTATTAATGTAACACGTCTCTCTCTCCTATTGTGACGGTATACTGAACACCAACCCAATCAAGACGAAAACAAAAAAGAATAACAACTACATCAACAACATTGAATCCTGACATGAACAAATAGAGGTGCCTATCAAAAAGATACTATGAAGACTTTGAGATCAAGGTCTCATTAGCCGAAGAAAACCCTGGCCAATCCACGTGGCCTGCTTGATAAACGTCAACGGCGGAGACATCGTAAATTGGTCTGTGGGCATCGCGATAAGTCTTCTGTCCTACTAGGCTACCACAGGTGAAGCGACAACCTTAATTAAGGCGTTGTTTGTTTGGCATTAAAAGCCTCTTAAAAGGTTTTAAATCCAAATTTCAGATATAAAGCAATTTAAGATTGTTTGTTTAATTTCAAACCTAAAAGTGTGTATCTTTTGAATTTACCTATTAATTTAAAAGGAATAATAAATTTAAAAAAGTTTAAGAGGTTGTTCATCTTTCCTTTACAAACACTATCCCACATCGAGTTTTTTACTAAACCCTTGTATTTTGTATATTTATTTGCCAGATAGTAGTAGTTTTAATTTTATTTACTAAAATGTAGTAGTTTTTGATGTTAAGCCTAATAAAGAATGATGATTTACACCTAACCTTTTTTTATTCAAATCTTTTATCCAAAATTGGCTGTCTTAATTTTTTTTAAATGATCTTTTTTTTTTACTCAATCTTTTTAAAAAAAAAAATTGTTTTCAAAATTTTTGTTTTTCAAATTGATTCTTTTTCTACCCACTACAAACTAAATTACAAAGATCAATGTTCAATTTTAACCAACAGAGATAAATAACAATATTTTTCAATTAATCGATCAAAACAACTAAATTTAAAAATCATGCAATGGGTTCATATTAGAAAACTAACTTTATCAATACAAATAAAACCATATAATTATACATGATGTATGATTTTATGTCAAAGTGAGTAATAAAAGAATTGAGTGAAAAAAATTGAGTGAAAAAATAATTGTATGTGTCAACCAAATGACTCATACATGAATCCATCAATTTTAATTTTCAAAATAATCTACAACTAGCAAGCTTCTAATTAATTAATGGATTGAAATTAAGAATTAATTTTATGATTTTTTTTTTCACTGAATCGTACATCAATGAAAATTGTATGATTTTATGTCAAATTTTCTTGATGAAATTTAAAGTGAGTAAAAAAAGAATTGGGTGAAAAAAAATTATTTTGAAAATTTTATTAAGAAAAAAATAAAAAGAAAAGAAGAACCATTTATAAAAAAATGGATTAAAAGCAAAACTACCATGTTTTAGTAAATAAAACCTAAAGTACTATGTTTTGGTAAATAATTGTTAAAAGTACCATTATTTGGCTAAAAACTCTCCCACATCCATCATTTTCTTTCCAAAAAACCTTCCACCAACCCCTTATTCATAGCAATGACCTACCACCATTTTTTTCAATTAGTTTTTATATAAGTTAATTAATTATAATATATAATTAGTTAATTTAATTATTTTAATTTAATTTTGTTTATATAAATTAATTGATTAATTATAATATCCATTTAGTTTTATTAATTTAATTTTTTATTTAAACTAATTAATTATAATATATAGTCAATTAATTTAAATTAATTTTTTATATAAATCAATTAATTATAATATATAATTAATTATAATATATAATTAATTATAATATATAATTAATTTAATATATATTTTAAGTAATAAATTTAAATGTTTCATGTTACCAAACAAACAGTTTTGGGGATCACCTATTAATTTCAGATTTCAAATCTTAAAACCGCGTTTTAGTTTCAGACGTGATTTTCAGACTTCTTATATTTAACCTTTTAAAAAACATGTAGCATTTAGGTTTCATCAATGGTTCCACATCATTAACAAATATCAAGAGAGAGAGAGGTATGATTAGTATGAGTTAATTATGATAATGTACGTATAACACAACCCTTATAGCCTAAGAATTTTAAATTATTGATACCAAATTCGTTGATTTACGCACATATAAATTGCTGAAATTTATTATAATTTTTTACTCGTTTCATTTTGATTTATAAGAAAGCAATGTAGCTATAAAATATCATAAAGCTAAAATTTGTCTTAATTTTTATAAAATGGATTGATTTTATTTTTCTTGACTTCTATATTTGTGCTTAATGTTAACCTAAAACACACGTTTTTTTTTCTTTTTCATGATCTCTTTATTAGATGTGGACATGAGGTCTCGTATATGAATACGTTATGTATTTAGTTTTAGGGCTTATTATGGAAAAAAAAAAAAAACAAAAACCCAACATGTTTTCATGTTTTTTGTGTTTTCGTCCCTCCGTGTTACTTTTTTCCATAAAAGTCCTCAAGTTATACTTTTCTTTTTGGTTTAGTGAAAATTTGACATTAGAACCCGGTTTTTTTAGTTTTTTAAAACCCGGTTCACAAATTATAATCGGGGTCTAATGTCCAAATTTCACTAAACCAAAAAGATAAGACTAACTTGAGGTTTTTTATGGAAAAAAAAAACATGGAATGACGAAAACGCAAAAAACGTGAAAACATGTTGGTTTTTTTCATAATAAACCTTTACTTTTAAATTTATATTTATAAAAATTTCATGTTATGACTATAATTTCATGATTTCATCCATATAAATATGATTATACTCACATAGTCACGTTATCTATTCTAGTAATTGTGATTATAATTATACTTGTAATTGTAAGTATAAATAACAATTTTCCTGTTGCATTGATTGTCAAGTAAAGGGAGCAACTTACAAAAAACTGTTCTTCTGTGGTGGCTATTTCTCTTTAGTAACGAAATATCTTTTCCTTAAAAGTTAAAACTGTAAAAAATTGTTTTGTGAAAGAAACTTGCCATAAAATTGATATTTTTTGGTTTGAAGCTTCAACATTTAATTTGTTATGGGACTTTGTCTCCTCTAAGGTATGTTAAATGGGAGGTGATTTGTACACAACATATTTTCTTTATACACAATAATTTTATATAAATATAATAATAATATTTTACCCTTACTGTGAGAGAATATAATGTAAAGTTCATAAAAGTAATATTGAGGATATATTAAAGTGAAATTGTTGTGTATTGAGAAAAAAGATGTTGTCAACACAATTTAACCTTTTTTGACCATTCTAAAAGTTTATTAAATTTGTGAATACAATAATATGACGTTTGGTTCACGGAATAAAAATCAAAGCAATTGGAATTTAAAAAATTTTAACTTGTTTTTGAACTTTTGATAACAAAGTTGAAGTGTTAAATTGTAATTATTTGTCATTAATTTCTTTGTTTATAAAAATTTGGCATTCCTACCAACTCAAACATGCATTAAATTCCAACCTATATCATCGACCAACACTAAAATTTATTTCTTTGTCACCACCAAACATATAAATTTTAAATTCCATTTCATTCGGCTCCAATTCCAAGAACCAAAGGCAACCCAAATATATTCAAAGATCCAATGTTACATTTACATATGGTAAATCCCCGTCGCAATTGCTAAAACATGGCTAGTGTCGGTGTTTTGAAGCCCTGTCACCTGAGATTTCTTTGGAGTCGTAAGAGGAAAAAAAAACACAAAGTGGTTGAACAAACTGCACTCTCAGTGATGACCATATATGTTTCTTGAGTTCTTTCCCCTGTGGTTTCTCTTTCCTTCCATATTCCTTTCTTCCAATATGACGATGATGGTGGTTATATATATCCACTCTGGTACGTGTGTGTGTGTCTATATGTGTGTGTATGTGTATGTATATGTGTGTGTATGTATACGTATATATCTGTGTGTATAGGGTTGGTTCCTGTAACCTCTTAATTCTGTGGGAACATGAAAACCACTCTAAAATGCATAAACTTGTACATCAAATGCACAAATTTAAAAATTAACTTTATAACTTAAAATCATTATTGGTCTTCAATATTAATAAATATCATAATCTAACATTAAAATTACCTTCAAAATTTAAATTCATTAAATTATACATTAAACACACAAATTTTGTCAAATGCACAAATTCGTACATAAAGTGAACAAATTTATAATGAGATGCACAAATGTTTTAATAAAATGCATATTTTTATACATTAAATGCATAAATTTTAGAGTGGTTCTCATGTTCTCACTGAATTGAAGGGTTTACTGTGTGTGTGTCGGGTTCAATTGAGAACATTTATTCATCTAGGAACCAATTTATAGTCATTGGATCAAATTCATCTTGTGATGCAACATACATCATACATCTCGTAATGCAAGGTATCAGATGCATTTAGACCATGTTTGTTTACCTCGTAATGGAATCATTAAGAAGTCATTTTACCTTTGCATGATTTCTTAATGATTCCATTAAGAATTAAACAAACAACCCCTAAGTGAATGGTAGTTTGGTAAAAATATATAATTAGTCATGTTAATTTAAATTTTATGTTAATTGGATATTCAATCATATAATTAAATGATAAATGATAAATTAAATTAAATTAATACACTTCCAAATTTAACAAAATGTATACAAATCCATAAATCTAGATTCGACCATGCATCGTGCTTATTTTCGTGCTTGCATCATCGTTCATCTTCATGTTCATCCGGATTTAAAACTAAATATCAACATGGTCATTCGGATTCAAACATTCCCGACCATGAATTATAGAACCAACATGTTCATCTTCGAACCACCATCAACATAGAACCATGATCACCTTTGAACCATCATGGAGATGCGTCACATTCAAACCACCATGGTTATGCAAGCACACACAGAGAGAGGGAAAGACTGTGTGCGCGGGGTCGGATTGGAAGAGAGGGAGAGAGATGATCGGAATGGGAGAGAGAGGTGGGAAGGGAAATGAGAGGAGATATTAGGTAGGTTGTTTAATATATTAATTTGTTTCCTAATCTAACCTAATCTATTTTTAATTAATTAATTAATTTCCATATAATTATTATTCCACAAATACTTTTAATGCACCTTTGGTAGTTAATACGATGCATAAAAGTTGCTAGAGATTCCTAGACGCATAAAAGTTTATGTGTGTGTAAAAGGAGGGTGTAACCTCGCTATGGCAAGAAGACAAATATTCACAGATTTGAAGTTTCATAGTCAACTAAAATATATCATTCAATTCCCGGCGTATAATAATTGTAATCATCCTTACACATCCATTACGTTATTTCCAGATATTTAAAGTCCAAAGATGAGATTAAAAATATCCTATCATGTGATATATTATATGTAATTTGTGTACCAATATATTACTAATTAGAGGCAGCTCAACTGTACAATTTGAGGGGAAGAGGGCATGCCAAAAACTTTTTAGTAATACTGGTTATAGCTTGGGGCGGTCGAAGAATAGTTCACAATCGAACAGAGCTCCGAGGAAAATGGTGCCCGAGAAAGCACATGGTCTGCATGCCCAGATGGAAACTGTTAGTCTAGAACAACTGGAAGAACAAACTCGTTGAGCCATCCCCATACGATCGTATATCGGCTGGTCTGACCAAAGCTCTGCATAATGGGCAGGTCCTTTCTCTTTCAAACCTGAGAATCAGGTTGTCAAAACTCTAATAAGTAAAGGTGATATGAATAGAAATGGTTCAGGAACCATAATTAATGCATTCTACATGGTTCAAACAAATTTGAGAGGCGACCACACCCTTCAAAAGAGTAATTCATCAACATCCTAACTTATAAAATGAAACTTCAGTAATAACACCACCCATCCTCAACCACTGGAGATCATTCATTACAGGGTCAAAACAGTCATTTTCATAAAAACTTGACCAGAAAGTCTTGTTTGTTAGTTGTTTCCCTCCCTCTAGCTAGTTCAACTATTAATCTAGTAGTTCCACTGCTTTATATTCTGTCAAATTTTTTATATCATTCTCCTTTTCTAGTATATGCACAATTCCTTATAATAGGGGACCACTCTGCAATTCTCAGATCCGCCTACAAGCTGGAGCTAGGTTATGCCTATCGGCTTTCTAGGGATTTCCAACAAGAGTATGCACAATTTGACGGAATCACATTTTTTATTTGGTATATGTTACTAAGTAGTAATTAAGTCTCTTAATTGTTTCACCTAGGTAACTCAAAACTAATGCTAAGATGTTTAACCACTCCAGTTTCAATTTCGTTCCAATACTAATAAATTTTTTAGAGGTTCATAGAAACCATATTACTTTTGGTTAAACTTGTATAACATGATTTTATCACATTTTTTAATCTTTTTACTATGTAATATGATTTACACTTATATAAGAGAAGGTTCAAGAGAGAACCACATCTATAGGAAGCATCAAAGAAACCAAGCCTAAAATCATTTCTTTAAAAAAAAATATATCATTTCTATGCTTAACTTAACATTAAAAGTCTATATATAATTTCACATGTTTTCTATTTTTGTAAGTTCGTTAAAAAATACATTCACACCAATCTGCGTACATTTTTATTCACATAACGTCCATACATTCACATAACATTTTAGAGATCTTACAAGACCAAAAAAAACAAAAAAAAAAAAAAACCATGTGAATTTTTATATAAGCAATTATTATAATGTTAATATAAACATAGAAGTGAACAGAAAAAACTGAAAATACTTGTAAAGAACTTTAAATTTTGGTTCTCACGGTTCTTTCAATAGACAAGGTTCTCTTTTGAACCCAAATCTATTCATAAAGAGGATTAAAGCCACACAAATGCAACGTACTTTACTAAAATTACTTAATGACCAAATTATTTTTTCAGTCAGATGATACTTCTACTCGAATATGACTCAATATGGTACTTGTCACTGGAAGAAGGAAGAAGATGATGTACGTTTTTGTGCTGAAGTTTCACAATGAGTCTGCTGACTTATACATGACATGGCAACGAACCTTTTTCAGCTTAGTCATATGCACATTGTACCTTCTTTACATGGATGGTACTTGTACTCCAATACAACCGATCAATATATACTTTGTAACCGGGTTTTTGCTGACATGTCAGTTGTTTACCCAAGGTGACAGGTTTAATATTACCATAATAAAAAAAAAAAACTAATGGTCATCTTCCTCACAGGAGAAAACATACACATTTAAAAATGGTTGGGTGATTTCACCATAGGATGGGTAGGTGATATCACCTAGGTAATTGAATTGGGGTCACGTCAACATTTTTAACTAATAAAATCGATCACCATTCGCCAAAAGTATCATATCAACAAGGTAAAACTGAGTACAATTACCATCCAGGTAAAAGAAAGTATAGAAAATGTCATGTCAATATGTTAACCAACAGAACTGGTCACCAGTAACCAAAAATACCATATTAACAAATGAAACTGAATACAAGTACCATCCAGGTAAAAAAAAAAAGTAACTTTGAGTAATCTCAAAAACGTAATGCATTTGTGTAGCTTTACCCCTTCTAAAAATATAGACTATGATTTTGAAATGTAACATAAAACAAAGGAAAAGAATATCATACTCTACACATTGTATATACATGTGCACTCATAATTACTCTAGGCTTCCACTAAAAAAATTAACAACATTGGAACAAAATTGAAACTCGAGTGCTTAAACCTCTCAAAGAAAATATTGAATGGCCTAGGTGGAACAAAATTGAAACACTCGGTTACTATTTAGTGTCATTTATCCTTACTATTTCTTTTTATTGTTGTACCCTCAAAACACTTGGATTTTTTTTATAAGCATGAATGTTCATATCCTGCGGATTATGTACGTCCACCCCTAGCTGGACCTTTTCTGTATATAGACCCCATCTAGTTTGATCTTATGAGGAAGTTTGAGTAATGTCCCTTGTTGATATTCATTTTCATTAATATGGAATAAACTGAATTACTGAAAGCTGTTGCTTTATATTAGCTAGCTTGTATGAGAAAGAAATTAATATCAATAGGAAGATGTAAAGTTGCTAACCATTCTGAAACACAGTCTTCACAGAAAATATGTTTACAGCGCAACAAAATTGGAGTCTGCATCTTTTCCTGGCAAATAGCACACAAATCTCCTGCCTCACTCACCTGCAAGTGAACACAGAAATTATCTTACAAGAATGAATTGTACAAACAAAAATTCCTCAGAAAAAAAAAAGGATACATCTGCATTTATACATGTAGCTTGAAAAGGGTGATCAGTATATTGCGTGTCAATATTTGTAAACGCAAGGAATCTTTCTGTCTTGCTCAAGTGGTGAATGACTTGAGACCCATGCATTCAAATAATCAAATCCCAGAATTGTCTATTGTCTAGTGAGTTATAGGGGTTCATCAGTGGATAGATAGGAGAAGTTCACCCTCTCATGTAAGATTTTCTGATTTGTCCTTTAGAAATGCAAAAAAAAAAAAAAAAAAAAATTAATGCCACCATTATTTTGTATTAATAAGCAACAGAAGTTTCAGATTTTCAGATTATGTAAGAGGATGTTTGTATACTTCTTAATGGAACCATTAAGAGACTCATTCAAGGTTAAATGGCCTCTTAACGGTTCCATTAAAAGGAAAACAAACATCACCTAAGGTAACTTCAGATTGAGACGTAGCTATATGCAACATTTACGTTGCAACAAATGGAATACTACGATTGATATATCATGGCATGCTCTCATGCTAAGTACAAACGTGGATAAAATTTTCAATCTGTATTTTTTAGTTCTAAATAGTTATTCATTTTCAAGTCATTTGTACAGGACAAAGTTGAGCAAAGTGCAGAAGAAAACAGTGTATGCTTTCATATCCCATTCTTTTCCTTTACAAACTTCTCTTCATTTTTATTAGGATTGATCAACTTATGTAAATGGCATACTTTGTTCTAACTCCCAAGTCCCAAAATTAAACAACCATCATGCTTAGTTGCCAACAAATTTTTGGCAAGGATACGTAAAGTGTTCAAGGACTTTTTTAGAACAACGTTTTTGGAATTTTTTTTGGTTGCTGGAATAAACTCTCATTCCCACATCAATCACTTGAGTTAATTGTATTAGATCACATCAATCACTTGAGTTAATTGTATTAGATCACATCAAAAGATGCTCATAAATACTTCATGCCTTTCGGATATTTTTCTTGTGGTTTCTCAAGTACAATGGTAAAGCCAATGCTACATCTAATTGTTATGAGGTTGAATTCCTTCATACCTGTTCAGTTGTTGCATATGATCCATAATTAACTTCCTTTCGTGATAATGCCTTTAAAGCAGCATAGAAAGATCCAATCTGAGAAATAAAGCGAGAGGATTTAAAAAAAATCTGAAGTTAGACCTTATAAGAAGACAGGCAACTCATACCTTCTCAACAACTGAAGTGAGTTTTAACGTTAAATACAACCCTGTTGTCAAAGATGAAAAGAGGCTCCCATATTCTTTGTTTAAAAAGAAACGGTACCAGACTGGAGCAGGTAAAAATGTGCGGTATAACAGTAGCGTGTACTCAACCAAAGTCAGCATTTGACCCTGAAATGACAAAAACCCCCATCAGAACGTTCTGGATATATGTTCAAAGCTAGTTTATAATTACATTTGTTTTTAAATCACATTACCTGCCTACGAAAACTATGGCCCCTGCCATTCTTGTAGTACATTAGCAATACCAACTTAAAAGCCATTGCTGCCTGCCGCACCAACGTATCTGCAAGCAATAAATTTATATGTCCTATAAGAACAATGAATTTCCCTACTTTTAAAATGCAGCCAGACTTGCAGGAGCAATGAGTTTTACGCAAATAGATCCCATAGGGGTCAATGTTGATTCATTTTCCAAAAAAACATATTTCACCTCCAAGGCTCCAACAGCTAAAAACAGTCAAACTTATAAAACCAAGCTAATTATGAAATGGGTTGCAAGTTACTAGAAGTGTATGTAAATGCTTACAACCTCCTAAAACAATTTATTTAAACAATTTCAGCTCTTATTTTAACAGTATACTTATGTAATCATGTTTAATATATTAACTATTTATAAATTCCAAAAAAAAAACGTGTTAGCAAAATAGCGGGTCAACCTGACCTGATCTGACCCGTATTATAAATTCAATGTCTTGACACATTATACAACTCACACAATTTGCCAAATCTGCACAAACTTACTTATTTTTATGTGACATGGTATGTGTCAAATCTGCATAGACTTAATTTCATGGATTGAAGATACATTCTAAATAGAAAATATAACAACAGTAAGTGCAGTACATACATTGCACAAAATTTCATCGCTAGAGAAGAGACAATGTAAGCATACCATTTACAATTATGGTGAATATAGCATGCCAAAATGGCGGTATTGCTGTTGGTGGAACCATAAACAACGGATAGCAAAGATCATCGTTTTGGTACCACCAGTAAACTCCAATCACATGAAGCATGAAAAGTATGCAATAGCCAGCAAGAACAGATAATTTTCTCTCTCCCTGAAAAAAGCAGGTTTTATGCTCAACAGGAGACAACAGTTTATAGATACGTACACATATTTAACACCAAAATAAGACGATGAAAGTTGCTTGCTACCTTTAAAGCTGTCTGCTTCCTTAGAATATCATTTGACTTGTACATGAAAGCAGTTATATAGATTGTAACAAAGATACCTACAAATGACCATGCAAAAAAATTCAGTTGATGCAATATCTCATGTGGTGAAAAAGATAAAGAAGTTAAACATGAAACATGGGTAAGATAAGCCCCACATGTGCAACATTTCTTTTTCAAATACATTCCACAGCAGCTAAATATAGAGCATAATTCCAAAATACACTCCATAGTGTATCCCTTGAAAAAATTACTCCATGTGTCAATATACCAACACAAATATTAGCATCAATAAGGCCATGCCAATCAGTATAAGATGATTAATAGAGATAGTCTTTATAACATCAAATTGACTAAACGAGGGTGATTATTTGATACTCAGTAGAACTGAAATTGCCAGGAAGCCTACTTGATCCTTCCATACACACTGAAACGATCTTCACAATAAGCCATTCAGGCCTGTTCGAAACGACAATATGTTCATACTTCTCCAAAATTTAAAGTAAATTTCTTGAACAAAAAAAGAAGTAAAGTGGGCAGTAATCATCATCACACATGTTTCATTCTAAATAACAAAAAGTTGTTCTTGTAACAATCATTGAATAAAAGAAATTAAAACCGAAAAGTACCTTGTAAGTGCTGACGAATGAAAACAATCAACAACAGCAAAGAAAATGGAAGAATTTGTTCAATCCACCTCGAAACCTGCTGTAAATCATACCGCTGTTGATAAGCTGAATCCACGTTATTATTACTCCCACCATTACCACCACTTACATCACCCGAATCACCCATCTCCCTCTCTCCTCCACCATCTCCACGGTTCACCGCTGCCGGTTCACCCCGTTCGTCTTCTTGTTCTCCACCACTCATTATCCGAATCGAAACCTCACCATTACTATTATCACCGTTACTACTACTATTACTAGCCGTACCAGAACCAGTACTACGATCATGATGATTGGATATGAGAGTCTCTGATTCGTGATAATGGTTATTCGACCTAGGTCGAAGAACCCCAGAGTATTCAATTATAGTGGTTACAGGTGCTTGTAGGAACCGGATTATCGGAAACGGAGAAGACGACATCGTTCTTGGCGACGGCGACGAACTGCTACTGCTCGTTCTCCTCATCGTCGGAGATGTAGGGTTTGAGGAATTTAATACACTATTACTCACATGATTATCAGAACTCGTGGGATCAACGCTAACACCTGTAGTTTCCATTAATCGACGCATATGATATGAACCCCGCTCTTTTTACACGGCCAATGAAGAAAAACCCAAAAATACAAATAATTACGATGATGATGAACAACACGATCAGTCAAAGGGGTAACAAGGGTTAGATAGATAGCGATCTTGGCAATGGTTTATGTGTATGTATGTGTAATGGATCGATAAACGGGGGAAATGTAGGAGGAATACAGGATGGTTGGAGTATTGAATTCTAGGGTTTTCTTGGTTTTGATTGGAATCGATATGAAGGTTTCAATTCGATTCGATTCGATTCATGAATGAATGATGGAAGAAGAGAAATAGTAATTCGGAAAAGGATTGAATTTGCATTAAATTTGGAGTAACGTGTGATCGCTGCAAATTGAGGGAGATTTTTTTTTAAAAAAAAAAAATTATTACAAGACGAAAAATATGAATGAAACAAAAGAAAGAAAGAAATTCAATTGCTCTCGGAAGTCAGAAATAGTGAAGTCGCCAGCTTGAAAATTAAAACCCATTTGGTAGCCATAATTTACTCTTTTGCCCTTGTCTTTTCATTCTTATTTTGTTTAATATTATTTCTTTTTTTTCTTACAAAAAATTTGCAAATCTATATGTAGAATAAAGTTCCTTAGCTACCAACCAAAATTTCGCGTATCCGACGTACCCCTCGCAGGGCCGTCTCTAAGATTTCGGAGGCCCTGAGCAATAACTCTAAAAGAGGCCCTATAAACTTAAAAATTAAAATGTATTTATAAACTTCACTAAGATTAACATTATTATCATCAATATCGATATTAGCATTGTTAACATTCGTATAATTAAGATTAATATTAGCATCATTAACATTAGTCTTATTTTTAAAAAACTTATCAAGAGCTCCAAATACTTTCTACATAAAACATACCCAAATTTTTTTTTTAAGGCCCTACACATTTAGGGGCCCTGGGCAAAGGCCCACATTGCCCTCCCCTATCACCGGCCATGACCCCTCGCATTCAATTGTATTTTCGTAATAACAATCATCATTCACATCACTTATAAAATGATCATTCACAACACTTATAAAATTTATCATTCACATCACTTATAAAATGATAATTCACGTCACATAATTGATCATTCACAACACTTATTTGATCATTCACAAGAATTATTTGACTATTTACAATGCTTTTACATTTATTTGATCATTTACAATAACTATTTGACTATTTACACTTAATCTACACTTATTTGATTCGTAACATTTATTTGATCATTTACATTACTTAATTGACCATTCACGGTATTTATTTGATCATTCACAACACTTAGTTGACCATTCACATTACTTAATCATTCACATTACTTAATTGATCATTCGCAACACATATTTGATCATTCACATCACTTATTTGATCATTCACAAGAATTATTTAATTATTTATAATTATTCTACATTTATTTGATCATTCACAACACTTATTTAACTATTCACAATTCTTCAACACTTATTTGATCATTCACAAATATTATTTGACCATTCACAGTATTTATTTGATCATTCACAACACTTGCTCTAAAAAAGTGACACTGATAACAAAAATTTCTGGACCCGTCCCTGACTAATATTATTTTGATATTTGTATTTTTCATAAGCTCAAACTACTAAAAGTAATTTATCTTTTAAAAGTTTATAATTTTAGTAAGTTCCTAAAAGAAAAATTATACAAATGCAACTTATGGATAAAAAGTAATTGAAGCTTTTAAAAACCATGAGCTAACGCTCTCATAAACTTTCACAATCTGCCCACCAAACAAATCTAAACCCTTTGTATGTTTCACTTTCCTCTTTCCTTCAAACACGGGTCAGAATCCCTTAGACCCTCAAGACGTTTCAAGTCGCTATCAGACACCAATGCTGATCACCGTCATCACTGACTATGTCAGTTGTGATCTATTAATCTGTAATCTTTGATTTTGTTCAGTATTGTTTCCTCACACGACTATATTCTTTGGTTTCTTTTAAGTGAGACAACAGTCTTTTTTCTTTAAGTGGTTTTGTTAAATATTCCACGGTGCTAAGGTTTGTTGGCTTTTTCTTCATGGTTTGCATTTAGGTTTTAATATTCAGATTTGATACATGTTGAATGATTTCATTTTGTGAGTTTTTGTGTGTTTGTTATGTTCGTTATGTTGCTTCACCCTTTTGTGATTTATGTTATTTTATTTAATAAATCAAGTGGTTAACTTGTTTGTTTGCAAGCTGATGTGTAGTTACTACAAATTGGATATTTCAAGTTTTAAACAAATAGTCTAAAACTCTAAGGGTGTGTTTAGTTGATGAAAAATTGATATTTGTTTTCACTTTCACTTTTCCAGAATTTGTTTTCATTATTACATTTCTAGAAAATTAGGAAAAAAATTTGAAAACGTGTTCACCACGTCCCTTGTTTTCGCTTTTGAAAATTAGAAAAATGGTTGAAAACTCCTATCATCCATTTTCCAATTTCTATTATAAATTTAGAAAATGAAAACATTTAGAAAATGACAAAAAAAAAAATTAGAATAATGTCAAACTAAACATGTTTTCAATTAAGCCCTGTTTTCGTTGAAAACAAAAACAGAAACCGGCTTGTTTTCGTCAACTAAACGCATCCTAAATATTTAAATTTTAGAATTTCAAGTTCCAGACATTTAATCTCTGAAAAACAAACAACACCTAATGTTTTTTTTTTTTTGTAAAATTGTATAATTATTGACCCTATGGAACATTAGTTATGACTTTCATTCTTCATGGATGGCCCGATGCAAATAAATTTCTTTACTAGTTAAATTAATAATTCATGAGTAATTAATTTATGATGTTTAAAATTGTTTAACTTATGTATTTTAACACTTGTAAATGTTGAATTAAGTTGCCTATGTGTTAGTTCAAAAGTGATCTAATTTTGACCATCCCGTTTGGTTAAATTTCAATGCTTTGATGGCTTGATAACTTGGACTACTTTCTAAATTACTTTTGGACCCAATAAGAAGTGTATGATTTACATTTTTACTCTAAAACAATAAATTCCAATCATTTCCTTTAATTTCACATAGAAATAACCAAGAAATAGTATATTACAAAGTAAAATGCTAGTCCTAGATAGAACATAATAACTTTTATTTTTGAAATCATTGATTTAAGAGAACGAAATGGATTTTTAGGCCGAGGGGTATTCCAAGGCTGGCAACGGCTTGGCTACGTCCCCCCCATCCCGGGATTACACCCCTCACTGTTAGAAATCAATCACACCAGAATTTTGTCAGCACTGAACTTCGAATATACAGACATATAGCCAAAAGACAATAAGAATTTTTAAAAGAGAAGATTTCAATATTAAAAAGAAAATGACTATTTATAAACTAACAGGGCGTTTGGTTCGTGGATTTTTTTTGGATTCATAGGTATTTGCATTTAAAATCTTGTGTTTGGTTCACGAATTTCAATAAAATTTAAAATCCGATTATTTTAAATATCTTGATTCTTTGTTATTTAAAATTCCTCCCTCCCTCATGAATTTTAGATCTTAGTTACAATGCATTTTTTATATTAGCAAAATTTTCCTAAAAGATAATGCAGATTCATTGTCAAAATCCTGCCAAATGAAAATGATACATAATGTAAATACTTTGACAGATTACAAATCTCGTATTAAAAACCTAACGCCACCCGAAGGTCCAAAAGTAAAAATCAAATAAATTTCAAGGTATAAGTTGTCAGCTTTACACAAGACGAGGTTCTGATATCTGAATGCTTCATGTTTACTTTTGACAATGAAAACCACCGACAAATTACAAACGGACGACGTTTCGAACCCCTTTTTCTTGTACAACATTGTTCTTATGTGTTTGCTCAAGCCTTGACCAACTCTTTTTCACACACACACATACGCGCATATATATATATATATAAAAATAATAAGTTTAGTTACATTCTTTTATAAAATTCTTATATTAGAAATCACCGACAAATATTTAAAAAAAAATAATATTACTTTCTAAAATTCTAACCGATATTATTATTGTAAGTCACATGATCTACTTGAAAATAAGTATTTGTATATGTTAAAAGGGTAATGTTAATATATTTATGTATAAAACATGTCCGCTTAAATAATTAACATTTATTGATAAAAATTATATTAAATAATTATCTAAAATGAGTAAAGTGAAATCTTTTTTTTTAATAACCGAAAACAAACTCAAGTTTTTGCACTTTTTGGGAAGTTTTTATTTAAAGAAATACATAATTTAATTTTATTTAACATGTCAACCGAACCCGATCCCATGATCATCCATAACATGTGTTCATCTTGATCCAATTCAAGACATTTGAAATCTATAATGCATATAAAATATTTTTCATGATTTACCATTGAACTTGTTCTTTTTAAGCAACATTATTTTGAAGCTTACCTTTAATTTTGGTGTGCAAGGTGGATTTTAATACTGTATATTGCTACAAAATAAAAATATATACTTATTATGAGGAAAAAAAAAAATATATATATATATATATATATATATATATATATATATATATATATATAGGGTCGAGATCCATGGAAAACTATATTAGACTGGAAAACTGGAAAACCATATCAAATGCACATGTTCATTATTATAAAATATTAAATTTCATGTAAAATTATAATATACATATGTTCAAAATTGCATTATGATTAACTAATTCATATCATCTACATGTTCGTTAAGACAAAATGTTTAATTTCATGCAAAAATGCGTAATATACACATGTTCATGCATATTGCACATTTGAACATGTGCATATTGTTATTTTGCATGAAATGAAACATTTTAACCTAATGAACATGTAAATTATGTGAACTAGTCAATAATAATGCACATTTGAACATATGTATATTGTAGTTGTGCATTAAATTTAACATTTTACCGTAATGAACATGTGCATTTAATATGGTTTTCCAGTTTTCCAGTCAAAGATGGTTTTCCATAGATCTTGAACCTATATATATATATATATATATATATATATATATATATATATATATATATATATATATATATATATATATATATATATATATATATATATATATATATATTAAGTTTGATCAAACAGATAGCAGCCTAATTTATTGCAATTATATATTTGGCACTTTGCCATCATATGAAGATTCCTCATTACTTTTTTAAGATAGAATGTTTATGGCTCCAAGAAATAATGGCATATAAATATATAATACACCGACAACTTTGGGAAATCATATTCCTCTAGTAATTATATTTAATTATATAATATCCATTTGGTGAAATCATGTAGAATTAATTAAAAAGTATTAGACAGTTTACATCAAATGTTTTTAAAAATATAAATAAGTCATGTTTTCTAGAAGTTCATTCAAAAAACAATATATTATGAAAGAAAATCTGACCTAATGAGATTATGTAAACGATCCAAAATGCAACAAGAAAGATACTTTTATGTATATTGGTATAAAACTTGTGAATGACACATAAAAACACGTGTATCTTATTGCAGTATTAGAAATCGACATGAAAGTTTCGTCTTTTTGTAAATGATTTGGTTATATCTTAACATTGATTTATACATTACGTGTAAGCAAGAAAATATCAAGGAAGAAAGATAAATCGAATAAAAAGTGCAACGGGTCAAACGAGCGGAACAATCAAAATGACCCGTTGTAATAATGTAAGCTAGAACATATTTTTTTAAAAAAAATGAAATTCTCAAAAAACTTTCAAAAGTATGTTAAATTTTGTATTTTGATAGTCGATCTGTTTGCTTGAATGAACAGAATTGTCACCCCTGACTTAATATTAGGTATCTGATTAATTACCATCATAATCATATGTCACTTGCATCCGCTAAGTTCCCTTCAGGAATTTTGTGCATACATACATCTTGTATGGTAACTATTGACAGGTTGGTTAACTTTGATCAATTTTTTCTTTAAAAGAAGGAAGAGAGAAATGTTGTATAAACATATAATATAATTATAAATGTAAAATTTATATAATATCCTTAAATCATCAAATCGATAAACGACAATTCAAGTTCAATGGTTAAAAAGCATTTTCAAAACATTTTTGGTAAACAACTCTTTCCGGTATGAATCACATTCATAGTAATTGTTTACGTCTTTCGCACCACAAGATTAAGACATGTTTATCAATAATCCTATTTATATGATAATAATAAGTCAAGAGATAAAATAGAAGTGTGAAAAAACCTAAAATGCGAAAACAACAAACGATTATAGAACCCTGTAGTTATAATTGGAAGCTTTTAAGGTTTCCAAAAGTCAATTATTAACTGGGATATCATATCACATGAGCATATATATAGTATATTGAATGAGAATCTTGATGAAGCGTATGTCTTATTAAAAAAGATGCAGACAGCAAGCAAAGGAATAAGGATACAAATTCACATCAAGCAAAGTATAAATCAATAGAATCTTTAATTATCTTTATGGTCCCTTTACACGCTCCCAGTTCTTTAGAACCCTAGTTACCAATTTGGCTTATTTAGGGTTTATAAAAGAAGATATGATTTCATTGACCACCTCCAATGATGGGAAATGAAGATCTGCAAAACTAACCATGGTATCTTCAAAAGTAACCAATATCACAGAGCCAATCGCCCAAATCCATTCAGGTTCATAGCTAAATCTCATCAAAGGGTCAAACACTGTATATCTCTTAAAGATGGGGACCATAATTCCTATTAAACATCGAACGAGAATATTAGATTAATTTTAGTAAACCCGAAAGAGAAAGATCTTGACATATTACACGTTTATGTGACATAGTAAGTTTCAGCAGCAAAAACAAGACTTGTGTAACATTACAAGTTAACAACGCCTTCGTAAGGCATCCATTATTACAGATCATCCACATAGAAACATGCACAGAACAGATGTGATGGGAAACCACAAGAGATATTACCCCCTCCACTTATCCTTTCGCTGCCTTATCTCCCGTAATGCTTCAACAGGGGACTTGCATCCAACCCTCTCCTGCATCATAACCCATGCCACTTGGAATATCAAAACAAGACCTTTCTTGTTCCAATTCTATTCAAGAACTAGGTATAATTGTATATGTTTATGTATTTATGATTAAGAGAAATTGATTGAATAGCAGTTTGACATGTCTGTAAGCATTTAGACCCATCTATGTTCTGCCTTTTTAACTTTCTAATCTCGAGGGAAAGTAGAGATTGGTTCACATGTTCAAGGAGACAAAAGTACCTGAATTTCAGGTCGATCAGCTCGCATGAATGGATTAGTTTCTAATTCCTCTTCAATGGTTGATGGAATAGTCGGAAGTCCTGATTGCCTCTGCTGCTGAGCCCATGATAACTTTTGTGATATCTTGGCATTGTCGGGTTCCACTGTTTGAGCAAACTGCAAGTTCTTGACTGTGTACTGCAGAAGTAAGAAAAACAGTAATAATGATTAATGGAAAAAAAGTAGAAGAAGCAACTGTAAAAATGGTATCGCTCGAGTATATCATAAACACCTAGAAACCAAAACAATCTGTATATACACAAAAATTTAAAAGAAGGGAAAACAAATGGAGAGTGGAGGAACCAAGAAATGAAAACGCTCCATTCTTGATTCTCAATCACAAACATGTCATTCATTCAGATTGGAGGATTGTGTAAGCATTGAAGTGTTGTATTGAATACCTAAAATAACAAATAGGAAATGAATATAATTGCATCGTATGTATGACGCATAATGTATATCTACCTCATGTCCACAGTAAACTCGAGTTGGTTTTGGCAAAGAAGCCAAAGTCACACACAGCGACTGATACATCTGCTCTGCTGTGCCCTCGAAAAATTTTCCGCAACCAGCAACAAACTACAAAAGATAAACTATGAGTTTTCAGAACCAAGTTGTAAAATTATATGTTCCAAAACCGTAAGGAAAAAATTCCAGCTCTAATTGATGAAGCATACTCAGGCAAAATCTAAATCTTAAATGCATTGGTCCCTTAATCGCTAAGCAAAGCTTGGTCATCTTGACCCCACTTCTTCTCTGCTAGTAAAATATTTATCTAAAACACAGGAAAGCATGATAACCCAATGAAATGATTTTCACCGTTTAAACTTTAAACCATTAAAACACCCAATGTGGTGTCCAGATATTTATTTCATGTGTTTGATGATAATAACCATTGGCAGCATATGTGAATGGGCAATCGCAGTCTAAGAACTTTGATAAACAGAGATACACCTACCAGTGTGTCGCCAGTGAACACAGCAGGATCCTCTTCTTCTTTCCCGGTCAGATAGTAACTTATGTGTCCGTTAGTGTGGCTACAAAGCAGAAAACAATCGTCAATACCACAATGTAAGACGAAACATGATTGGCACCCCATGGAATGGCTAGGCTTAGACAAGATTCAATGAATATGTCCCATACAGTTGGCACAACCACGGAATGCATAACCATCATTCATAAAGCAGTGGTTATGCATAACTTGAATATTTGGTTTGCTTCATGCAGTTCATGCAGCAGAAAATAGAAAAAAAGAGACATGTTTCCATTTCCAGACAACCCATAATGTTGCAGCCATTCTTCTTGGAAAAATTTTCAAGTTAAAAATACCAGCTTGCCTAACGTAGTCACTAACAAATTATTGATGTTATTGCTTTTGGTCAATAAAATTGCTTCCATGTTCTCGTTATTGAAAACATTCAAAGACTTCTATTAATTGTGTATCCTGTTTGTAGCAATGTAGGACATGGTAAATATGACATTTACTGGAACCAATTTAACATACCAAGGTGTGTGGAGAGAAAGTATATTGATATCATCCCCAAGCAACAACTTATCACCATTTTCCACCTTGTTAGTACAACCCTTTACATTATCAATAGAACCTCCGTAAACTTTAATTCCTGGCACCAAATCTTTTATCTTCTCATTGCCCCCGGCATGATCCCTATCATCAAATATACATAAAAAGTAACAATATATCATCATAACAAAGGAGAACTGTGGATCTCCACTTTGAAGAGTTGTAAACTAAGGATTTAATTTTCTTTAGCCACGACCAGAATCCCCTTTGAGAAGTAATTTAGTTCGAAGGACTTTCTTGTTTATCAAATAAACCCAATCTCCACAAGTTCACAATCATGATAACATTTATGGGGTGCTTGGATGTGCCTTTGCAAAGTGATTATTGTGGCTCGAATAATCAAATAATCAGTTGCTTAATGCTAGAAATAAGTTTACAACTTCACATTTATCTCAGTAATCAATTTTTCTGTTGACAACTCTTTACCTATTAACCAAATTGTATAAAAGAATCATTTAAAAAAAAGTTTACCCAGACAACCAAGGCTGTTTATCACAATCCCAAATGGCAATAATATGTTTAAATGCACAACCAAACCCCACCCCCCCCAACCCCCCCCCCCCCCAAATCATGATCAACATCATGTACTTCGGAGTGTGACTATAAAATCCTATAATTGTGGAGAAAATCTCTCTCTCTCTCTCTCCTCTCTCTCCTCTCTCTCTTCTCTTCTCTCTCTCTCTCTCTCTCTCTTCTCTCACTCTCTCTCCTCTCTCTTCTCTCTCTCTCTCTCTCTCTCCATCTTCTCTCTCTCTCTTCTCTCTTTCTCTCTCTCTCTCTCTCTCTCTCTCTCTCTCTCCTTCTCTCTCTCTTTCTCTCTCTCTCTCTCTCTTCTCTCTCTCCTCTCTCTCTCTCTCTCCTCTTCTTCTCTTCTCTCGTCTCTCTCTCTCTCTCTCTCTTACTCTCTCTCTCCTCTCTCTCTTCTCTCTCTCTCTCTCTCTCTCGTCTCTCTCGCCTTCTCTCTCTCTGCATCTATCTCTACTCCTCGCTCTCTCCTACTCCTCTCGTCTCTCTCTCTCTTCTGCTACGTGTTCGTCTCGTCTTCTCTCTGCTCTACTTCTCTCTCTCTCTCTCTGCTCTCCTCTCTCCTCTCATCTCTCTTCGCCTCTCTCTCTCTCTCTCTTTCCTTTTTTTTATTTTCTTTTCCCCCTTCCCTTTTCTCTCTCTCTCTCTCTTCTCTCCTCTCTCTCCTCTCTCTTCTCATCTCTGCTCTCTCTCTCTC